>VZSG01000735.1:122102-167572 GCA_013398315.1 Nothoprocta pentlandii
TGGGCAGGAGCTGTCCATACCGCTCACACAGCCTGCAGCGCACGCGGTCTTGATCCAGACTTGAGTCTCTGCCTGCTCAGGGGGAAAAAATGCTGTTTCTACAGCTCTTCCTGTGCAAAAGAAGTGCTTCAGAGATGGGATCTTGGAGATGCTGCTTTTTTATTAACTAAACTCTTGCATTGTGAATTGTCGCGTGCAGGGGCAGCTCGTGCTTTAAGCAACGTGATGCCCCCGTGCAGGGAAGGGCGAGAAGCCGTCAGCACTGCAGCTTGCTGTGGTTTTCTCCATCCTCGTCAGAGACGATGAGCAGCAGAGTCATTTCCTCTCTCGGCCCCTGCTTGTGGTGTCTGAGTCATGAGATAAAAGGGATCTTTCCTTTAGCTGATATTTGCCACCATTCAGGCAAATTTGCTTGCCAGGTTGCCTGTTTAAGCCACTTCTGCCTAGCGCAGACACAAACCAGCAAGCTAAAATTCACTTTCTCAATGAGATTCCTCTCCCTTCACTTAGAATTGCGCTGAATCTGTAAAAGCTCAACCAGTCAAGCCACAAGCATCAAAGGCATTCAGTGCATGTAAACCTTGAACAAAAGGGTTTTGCTTTCGGTATGAGAAAGACCTCCATTTAGGTGATAAACCCCTGAGATGGCCAAGAAAAACCCGCTGAAAGCAGCTCAGAAGCTCGATTTTTCACACGAGCGAATCGAGCGCGGATGCATGCACTGGGAGCAGCTGCCTCCGGCCCAGGGCTGCCACCCTTCCCGGCCCCTCCAGGTAGGGATCCGGCAGCGCCGGAGCATCCGGGCGGGCCGTGGAGCCCACGGGCCGCCCCGGCCTGGCAGCACGTGACTGGAACCCGGCGTGGGGTGACGGGCCCCTTCCAATTGCGAGGCAGGGAGCGCATGACATGCGATGCGCGGAGCTGCCTTGTGGGCGCTCGTTTAAAAATAGAGGCTGTTGCAGAGCTGCGCGCGGGGAGGCTGCGGGGCCGCTGCGGAGCTCCGGCCATGCGCTGTAAGGCGGCACCGGGGGCGCGGGGAGCTGGAGGGGGCCGGGGGGGCAGCAGAGCCGAAATGCAGGTGTCAGCCCCGCAGGAGCTGCGAGAGGCTGCTGGTTCCTGCGCGGGAGACTGGAGTGGTGTTTTGCCCCTGATTAGGCTTTTCCAGTGATCCAAGCGTGTTGCTAATGTGCGCTTAATCCACTATTAGAATTTACTGTGTTTTATGCAAATACAGCAATTTTGAGTCCTGTCTGCCTTGATCAGATAGCTGCACCAATGGAAGCAGATTTCAGCATGGCATTTGATTTTTTTTTTTTAATTATTATTATTTTTTAAATATATGTATGTGTTTTTGCAGGGACAATGCTGTGTGAGACAGATACCCGCGTGGCAGTCGTGGAACCAGTCCCTGCAGCTTATCTTAATTCAGATGCTCAAGCGAAATACGAAGTTTCTCTAGATGATGTACTGGTCAACTCTTCAGCTAGGTTGGTCTAATTTAAGACTTGGTCTTCTCTGTATATATGGCTTTTAATGCTTATTTAGCATTAGTATATAGCTTTTAATGCTTATTTAGATTAATTGAGGCATTAAGATTTCGGGGGGGAGGGGAAAGAAATTTCAGATATTTGGTGCTACTTTAAAATTTTGAAAAAAGTGTGTACCATCTGGTAATTTCATAAGGAGAAAACACTTGCTGTATGGAATTACCACACGGAATCCAGAGCCTGACTTATATAGTAGATGCGCAATCTATTTCCTATTTGAAGCATAGGAATGGTAGAATATTTTGTGTTTGTTAAAAGATCACCTCTCGTAAAGGAACTGGGTTACATCTGCTTAGTTGGGAGGCACTTCTAAAATACTTGGAGTGCATAATAGGTAGATTCATTTGTTTGTGAAATGTTCCTGTGCATAGGCTGATATTTATCAGCCTAGACAACGGGTTAGTCCATCTGCGGGTCGAAAGAGCCTCTTTCCTAGAGAACAGATTAGTAGTTAAGGGTTTAAACCCCATCACAGTTTAATGGGATGTAGCTGACAGACTTGCAAGACAATATATTTTTTTTCATGCAGAATTTGAATTGCACATAGTAGAAGGGAGAAGAAAATAGCTTTTGATTCACTGTGAGGGAAACAGCTGAGTTTTTTTTCTGCTTATTTTACTGAGTCACTTGCATGCTCTGATTATAAAAGCAGGTGGTGAAATGATGCTGAACTCTTGCAACTGAGGATTAATCTGTGCTCTGAAAAGGTCCTCAGTAATGAGGAAATGCAGAGTAAGAAAGATCTATCAACCCCTGCAAGGGAGTTAAAAAAGAACTTACTTACTTCTCTCTGGTTTCTAGCTTACAGATTAGGTCAGAGAGGCAATTCTGCTTTTGGACAGTATGCAGGACTAACCAATACTGCATCTCTCTACTCCTTAAACCCTGTGATATCAACGTCCAAAGCAATTGTAGCTTTCCATCCCCAAGAAATTCAGAGAATAGAGGCAGAATAATAGAGGCAGTTTGCTCTTTATGCAGAAGTTCACATACTACCTGGTGCTGATTTCTCTTTTTGATTTAGTAGGAAGGAAGGAAATGTGGCATTTAGGTGGAACCAACTCAGAACTAGGCTGAGGATTTTGCCCACATTCAGGGCCAATGAGGCACTTGGCAAGTGCATTCTGATCATGATAGACAGAAGTATCGGGGCTTATTTTAGTTGCAGAATTGCCCCCGTGGAGATACGGGGATGTGCGCAGGGCTCGGTAAGTTGGGGGTGATGTCTGTGATGTCATGAGACCCTGGTGCGTTCCAGAAGACCAGGGCTCTTGCAGACCCCCACGTGGGAACAGGGGCAGTGCTCCCTTCTCCGAAATCTGGGGTCAGTACATAAAGAAAAAGGCAACTTCTCACCAAAAATCTGTGAAAAATCGCAATGGGGAAGAGTAAGTATCTAGCGTTGATGTAAAGAAACAAGCACCTTCATGACAGCCTGGAGCAAAGGACTCCTGGAAGGACTACTCAGCAAGGCAAGATGGAGCTTATATTTAATTTTTATACAAAATTATAAATATGAATACAAATATATAAATACAAAATTATATCTGAGATAAAATTCTGAGTAGATGGAGCTTGGACTGTAGTGCTTCAGATAATGGTACAAATAGGGCATTAGTGCAGGGTGTGTGGAACAAGTCCCAGGGTATGGAAACAAGTATTGTTTTCTGGTAGTTGGGGGGGAGAGGCGTCCTTGTAGGGAGCAGAGCACAAAGAATCGGATGTCAAATCTCTTAGGACGTAGCTTTCACCTTGGGGACTGAAGAGTGGGACATGTGACTCAGTAATTCTGTATCCCCATTGCTGGGTCTCTCTTCTGTTTGCAAAGGGGAGGAGGAAGAACCGTGGTCTGCAAAAACTAGCACGTGGGTTTTTAGCAGATGTCACAAGGTTGAGAATGAAAGGGGCAACTGTCAACTGTTATATTGGTGCAAGTTCCCTGTGAGGGGCATGGTTAAAGGAAAGGAAAATGCCTGTTTCAGTTTCTTCACGGAAAGGAACTGCTGGAGCCTGTTAGGATACCTAAGAGGAGATTTCCTGCTAAAACAATTTCCTGCTCTTCAGCTGGCCTAGCCTTCTGCAGGAAATCTTTGGGGGCTCTCCCAAGGTTACTAACGTGGCGACTGCACAGGAAGCTGCTGAGGTCTGTCCTGCTCTTTGTCTCTGCTGTAGACTTTGTTTCAAGCAAGTACAGCACAGATGCGATGCTCAATTCTACCTGCTCTTCTAGACACCAGGTTTATGGCCTCTTCTGCAGCTTATCTGAAAGGAAAATTACAGTTAGGACAGTGCACATGGGGGTATGAAAACAACTCAGGCCAAGCTTGAGGGTGTCTGAGGTGGGGTTGCAGCATGGTGATCCGTGCAAACAGAGCTAGTAAGAGGAATCGGAAAGCCAAGCAGAGAAAATCAGGAACTGCTAATCCTTGTTTGGCATCTGAAATGAACACCTGAACAACGTGAATGAACTTGCATTGTTTTCATCCAGTGTGTTAAAGCCTATCCAGTATTAACTGCTTGTGCCTTGCAGAGCTGTTGAGAACAACGCTGAGACAGTTGAGGATACTAAGGCAGAGGGAGCTCAAATGGACATGTTCCGTTACAGAGGTAAACAGAAACTAGTGGCTGTTGTGTACCTAGAATTATTACTTAAATGAGAGAAACTAAACACTGGAAGAGGAGCCTCAAAAATACAGGATAGTCTCTCCAGTAATCTCATGAAGTTACTGTGAAGCACCAGTGATGGCTTCAAGCAATCAAATGGGTAGCGTCACAGCCTAATGCATATCTACCAATAGTCACATGCTTCTGTTCTCCTCAAAAAATGTGCAGTGTATTTGGCTGTTGCAGGAGGCTGCCACATTTACCTGCACAGAGCTTTTGAGTAGAACAGGGCCATCCTCTTAAGCAGATTCAAGGGCAGAATTATTGAAAAGGGGCATAACTTCCTGAATGTATTTTGAGGCTTCACCTGCTCATTCTTCTCTTAAAATAATGGATAAGAAATAAGTCAGGAGAGAGGTCCTAGCATTGGCTTTCATTCATTTGAGGTATGTGTGAGCACATGCATGTGGGCACCCACTCCTATTTTGGTAGCAATTTCTAAATACAAAATATTGAACATTTTTCTTCCAAAACAGTATTTGCCTCTTCTGGTCCTGTTGCGTGGACAACACGACGAGATGGAGAAGTCAAACTGAGGATGGAGGAACATGGCATAGGCAGCGAGGAACCCAAGACAGTTCACGCGCTGCTTGACGAAGCCGTTAAAAAATATGGCAATCGTTATGCCCTCGCATACAAAAGGGGTGGCCGTTGGATGAGGATGTCGTATAAGAGGTACTACGAGGAGTGCTGGACTGCAGCAAAAAGCTTTCTGAAGGTAAACTGTGGCTGGGTTCCCCTCCTTCATCTTCAGACAGCTTGACTGCTGGAGTGGCTATAGTCACCTGTATCTTGAACCTGCAAATTCTTTGGGTAGCTGAGACCTGAAGTGACAGGGAAATGCCTGAAAACATCCAAAACCATCTTGCCAATCATCACAAAGTCGTCTTTGTGATAAATTTGAAACATTTGGCAAACCTGGACAAAAGCCCCTCGTGAGACATGTAACTCTAGTCTTTACAGCCAAAAATCTTGAAGGGATACATACGAAATGGCTTTGGAATTATTTAGGCAAACTGGCCACCCATAAATCTATGGGCCCTGATGGGATGCACCCAAGAGTGCTGAGGGAATCAGCAGGGGTTGTTGCTCAGCCACTCTCCATCACCTTAGAGGTCTTGGAGGTGCTGGAGGACTGGAAGAAACCAACGTCACTCCAGCCTTCAAAAGGGCAAGAGGGAGGAGTTGGGCCAAGGGGCCAAGCTCTTCTCACAGGTGGCCAGTGCCAGGACAAGGGCAATGGGTGCAAGTTGAAACCCAGCCAGTTCCATCTCCATGTGAGGAAGAACAACTTTGGTGTGAGGGTGACACAACCCTGGCACAGGCTGCCCAGGGAGGTTGTGGATTCTCCTTCTCTGGAGGTCTGCAAAACCCACCTGGGAAAGGGACTCTCTCTAGAGGTCCCTTCCAACCTCAGCCATTCTGTGGCTCTGTGAATTCAACTTAAATGAAAAACTGTCTAAACTTTGGCTGTACTGTTGGGCGTTAAGCTGCTCAAAAGAAAGAAACGACCCCTATGTGTATTTCCTGTTACCATAAAGTTGCCCTTTTTGAAGACAGGGCCCCTCTTTTTTCCCTGCCTAGTGTGGGCACTTCAAGTGCCTGTAATTGTGCTGTCCATGCTGCAAAGCCGGAGAAAATAGTTGAAGTGGTTTTAAAGACTTGGGACGCCAGTGTTTGCAATTTAATCACAAAATGCCTGTGACTGTCATGGGAACATGTTCTTGACATGTATTAATGCCTGATATATCTAATCTGCATTAAATTGCTATCTCTGAGCAGGTGGTTGTTTAGCTTACCTCTTACCTTCTTCCCAGCCCAAGCCCACGGAGAGAATTGATGACTAGCTATATTGCAGCTTTACAGTATTGTTTGTGTTAGTGAATGCAGACCTATGAATGTTTGGGTTTTTTTCCCTGCCTATTGATGAAGTAGGAGAGCGTCTTAATACAAAACGTAACCAACTCCATGCTAAGTCTCAGGGATTTTTTCAATATGAATTGCTCCATCTACCAGCATGAACATTTCTTTTGACGTAGTGCTTGCAGCAAAGGTGTGTCCATTCAAACCAAGCGTTCTGCAGTGGAAAAGCAAGAGGGCTGTAATCTCCTCTCTTGTTTTCAGCTGGGACTCGAGCGTTTCCACGGCGTTTGCATCCTGGGATTTAACTCTGCGGAGTGGTTTATTGCTGACATCGGAGCGATCCTTGCAGGGTGAGACTGAATATTGTCTCTGGCCATGCACTGTACTTCAGCTTTTAGATAGTCACTTCCATATCACATGAGAAGCTGTCTTTGATTAAAATGACAAACAGAGAAAGAAAAAAAAAAAAAGTGCTGCCTAATGTGAATGTAGTGAGGATAGCCAAAGCCTGAACCATCCTTTTACTTGATTATGAATTAATAAGACTCAAAAACATTGTTTTAGCCATATACTTCTCTCAACTTAAACAACAAGTTAATCCAAAAGCATGCTCACTTGCACTTTGCTTAAGAATATGATGATGAGAAAGGCTAGAGACTGATTTTTTTGATAGCTTTTCTTTTTCCATCTGAGACACTTTGGGCCCTTACAATATTTTGACATTTCCCATGCCTCAGAACAGAGCCTTTCCTTTTAAAACTAAGACCTTGACCTAAAACAGGCTGATTCTTTGTCAATGATGCTGCTTATCTGCTAATTTTGCATTTTGCTGTGTTTGTTTTTTGTAGTGGACTTGCTGTTGGTATCTACACTACAAGCTCTCCTGAGGCCTGCCACTATATTGCTGAGAACTGTAGTGCTAACATTATCGTTGTGGAAAACCATAAACAGCTGCAGAAAATCTTAGAGGTAAATACACCTCTTAACATGGATGGAGGCTCCAGCATCCTGCTGGCAGATGTGGGAGGGTAAAGATGCCTGTGGGAGATGCTCTCTCTGAAAGCGGAGTTGAACCCATTGAGCCTTCCTGGGGTGTTCCCAACTCAAGCCAGACAAGCAGTCTCTGGTGCTGTCTCACTGTCCACTGGAACTGGATTCCATTCCATTCACTAGAAGGGAAATGGTTGTTCCTCAGTAGAGCAAAACCTCAAGCTTAAAATATCACAAGCTAAAATGAACAACTGAAAATCTCCTAGGTTGTCTGGCCACATTCCAGTCCAAATGATGATTGTCTGTGCTGAAGTTTCCCTTTTCTCTTTCAAAAAATTCTCTTAACTTTAAACAGCAAGTAACAGTGGCGCATTCCATTGTGCAGACAGTTGCATGTTCACCAGGGGGTTATTTAGAGTAAATCCTGCTTACTCCTTTTAACACTTCTGATGAATCTCACTTCTTAATACAGATTGAGCATAAACTACCTCATCTGAAAGCGATTATCATGTATGGGGAAGAGCCAAAGGAGAAGAGACCAAACCTGTATTCTGTAAGTACCAGCCGTCTTAATGGCTTGTAAGTGGCAGCGTTTTGCCTGGTGGTCGCAAGCAACCATCCCTCCTGTGGGACAGCCACCACCAGTGTTCCTGTTGCCTTTAGGGGGAGGGCCTAGCTTAAGTGGTAGGTCTACCTAGCACTTGCCTAGCTTAAGCGGTAGGTCTTTAGCAGTGCCCAAAGCTTGACAATCCCTGTTGGGAGGGAAGGGTGCCGGTGCACCGACCTCTGTGAAGTAGTGTAAGGTCCCAGACTTATTCCTGCTTGGCCCTGCCAACGCTGCCCGGGTTGCTGCGATGCAATGTACCTGCAAAAGACTAATGTTCTGAGTATCACTTGCATTTAAAAACAGCACACTCCGAAGGGAGAGCCTGTGTTCGTATGGACAGCAGCACTCTTCCTGTGGGCAGTGCTGTGTACATTTGTAACCTTGGAGGCACAAAATTCACCCCCTCTCAGTGCGAGTCCCCCTCTCGCACTGAAGTGTCACTGCGGCGCTGCTGCGCTGGGCACCTGGGGCTGCCCTCTTGGTCAGGGTGCAAGTAAAACCGCAGGAAGTCACTGCTGCAGAACTAGAAAACTTTGTTGAGGTCGAGCTCTCCTTTTCTGCTCCCTTCCCTGCCTCCTGTGACAGCCAGAAATACCATGGTTAATACTGTGCTTTTCACACCCTCTTAAAAAGTCTGTGCTGAGTATGGACATAGGGCTTCTAGTGTTTTATGGTGTTTTATGTATCTGTTGCTTTGCAATTAGACTCCTTGTCATTCTAGTAACGCAAACAAGTTTCCTTGACTTCCTGTGTGGCAAAGGGTTTAATTCTGTGTGTGAAAGCTGACAAGATGCTGAAGCTCTTCTTTCCTGCATGCAGTGGCAGGAGTTCATCGGCCTCAGTGCTCACGTTACAGACAGTAATCTCTTGGATGTTGTGGAGTCGCAAAAGCCGAACCAGTGCTGCACCCTAATCTACACCTCAGGAACCACTGGACAGCCAAAGGGAGTGATGCTCAGCCATGACAATGTAAGTATCTGCTGCCAGAGAGGCCTGTGTCAAGAACTGGGCACTTGGGGTGTGCGAGGAAGGTAGAGATCAGCTAAAGGCCAGACCTCGTCTTAAAATTGCCAGGAGTCTTAAACTTGCTTTGTGAGCTGCATGTTCTGTTTTGTACCTGCTCAGAACTGTTGTCACTTAGTGCTAACTTGGCTCCTTTTGCTCCAGCTGACATGGACGGCAGCGGCCGCGGGGGGGTTCATACAACTCTCGGACGCTTTGGACAAGCAAGAGCTGGTGGTCAGCTACCTGCCCCTCAGCCACATCGCGGCGCAGATGATAGATATTTGGCTGCCATTAACTTTCGGTGCCCAAGTTTTCTTTGCTCAACCAGATGCATTGAAGGTAAAATAGAAGTTCATAAGAAGTCTATACCTATATACCTGTTTGCTGATGCTTTATTTTTTTAGCTCACTTTATTTGCATAGCAGCAGATTGCTCCTGTTTAATGGTCTGTTAGTTTGAGGAGTACTGCATGTCTGACCTTTGCTTTTTGGCTTTGTTTTACGAGTTAGGATGAGCTGACCAAGCACTTGGCAGCGAGACGCTCCTTTGTATCTGACCTGACACTAGTTTTCTGCTTTAATATCATGGTTGAGCAACGGCTTTCTATTTGCTCTGTTCTTATTGCAAAATGTCACTGCAGTTAAGTCTGTGTCCTGAGAAGAGACCGGTGAGATGACGTAGCCTAGAGGCTGTGGCAGCATGGGTGTCGAACGTGGACCCTTGCTGCCTCTTCAAAACAGCTTGGGTATCTCTGGAATTCGTTATTCCTGTGGAGCATGGCAAGATGTCGACTGGTGTTTTCTGGTGATGCTTTGTTTGCCCTCAACCATGACATTTCTGTTTTAAAATGAAGCAATTCCTAAAAAGTGGCAGAATCCCAGGCCCCAGCCAGTGACCAGTGCTGACCTGAGGTCTGTGCAAAAATGGTTCTGAAAGTTGTATTCAGTTCTCCTTCCCTTAGGGCACTTTGGTGGACACCCTGCGGGAGGTGAGGCCGACTGCCTTCCTGGGAGTTCCTCGCGTCTGGGAGAAGATGGAAGAAAAAATGAAATATGTAGGTGCAAAATCGTCTGCACTCAAAAGGAAAGTGGCGTCGTGGGCCAAGGAAGTTGGGTTGCAGACAAACCTGAAGCAGATGAATGGGTAATTACTGCCTACGTTTAAAGGGTGTTGTGAATCTTAGAGTATCAGATGAGAATTTGTATTGCATGTAATGGGCCGGGACTTGTGGATAATGGAACTCAAAGGGAGCAGTGGTAAGAAGGCTCAGAACTTGTTTTGTGTGGGGAAGAGGATTTTTGGTTTTGTTTTAATCGAATAAGCTGCAGCTGGAGGAGGATGAGAGGAGTGGGGAGAAGTTTTCCTTTGGGTCTGAGACTTGGAGGTGGATCTGTTGCAGGAATACCCAGCGCCCCGTGAACTTCCGCTTGGCCAGGCACTTGGTTTACAAGAAGGTGCGAAAGGCCCTTGGGCTGGATCGGTGCACGAGGTGCTACACAGGAGCTGCTCCCATTGCCAGAGAGACCCTGGAGTTTTTCCTGAGCCTGAACATTCCTGTATACGAGCTGTACGGCATGAGCGAGTGCTCTGGGCCTCACACCATTTCCCTGCCTCATGCCTTCAAGCTGAGCAGGTAAATACCCTTTTGAGCAGGTAAATTAAATACCCTTTTGAGCAGGTAAATACCCTTTTGAGCAGGTAAATACCCTTTTGAGGAAGCAGGGGATTTATGGGAGGAAAGAATAATTAGTAATTGCAGCCTACAGTTCAACTTAATACACACTACAGTTCAACTTAATATCAAATTAAAGGCCTTGAACAATCTGCTGCTGCTTTGAATGGCTTGTTCAGTCCTCAGGTGTCTGGTCTACAGGGTAAATGCCATTATGTCAGTAATAGTTTGCTGTCAAGAACATAAATCTCCTCATTTGAAATCTCAGGTGTTGGACAACAATACATGGAAAAGACCAGGTGTGTGAGCACTGATCTCTCTGCAATAATAAGTTTTTTTGTAGTTTCTCTTACAAAAGCAGATGTCTTTTTATGAATTCCCTGTAGCAGCAGTCGTTAGTAACAGCCTGGTTGCCTTTGTTCAAACACTTTATCCGGAGTGGGTGCTGTTGTCCTCTCGCTCTGCTGCTTAGCTATTGCATCAAAGAAAAAAAATAGTTGAATTTGGGTTGTGTTCTCTTTGTTTAAGCTGCGGAAAGGAAATTACAGGCTGCCGGACACTGATCTATAAGCCAGATGCTGAGGGCAATGGGGAGATCTGCTTCTCTGGAAGACACATCTTTATGGGCTATTTGAACATGGAAGCTAAAACCAAGGAGGCCATCGATAAAGACGGCTGGCTGCACTCGGGTGACCTTGGCAAGCACGATAAGGACGGATTCCTCTACATCACAGGCAGAATTAAAGGTGACGTGGCCTCGCTTTGGAGCTGTTGTCCTGGGGATGGAGGCTGCAGCTGTGCAGCCCTTGGTCTGCCTGGGGGAGCTGCTCCCAGCGAAGCTCTGAGCATGAACACGCCTGCAGCGTGTGCAGAGAGGGTGTTAGCAGAGAAGGGAGGCAACCTCTGCACCTGAGTGGGAGTTTGGAGAGCAAGAAGAAACCCTCTGCTTTCAGAGCTGTAGTTACTGCATCACGGGCTTGTCCCGCCGCGCTGGACCCGCGCGCGCTGCCACCTCTGCTCCGTTCCAGCCGCCTTTGCTGCTCAAGCTGTTACTTTCCACTAAAGGTCAATTTTATTGTGCACATGGCTTGCAGCAAAGTGCTTCTGGGCAGCAGCCAGGGTGCCCAGTGCCTTGACCAGCGCTAAACAAATGCAGCTTCACATAAGATTCCAATTATTAAAGAGAGAACCAGTCACGTTGAGGGATTCTTCAAGAGTTTTGTAAGAGACAGCCAAGAAAAGCAGCTTCACTTCTGCTCTGTAGCTCAGTGTGCAACGTCTAAAACTTTGTGCTCTGCCACAGGCGAGTTTTTTGACGTAGAAGTTTCTGAGCAGCTTTGGTATTAACTTGCCCATTTTCTCCAAGATGACTCCCTGGCAGAGCATGAAGGTGCTGGTGCTTCTGCTGTAAACATCAGGTTTCCAAGCGAGGAGCATCCCTGCAGCATTAAAGCAGCTTTGGATGTGTTGCTCGCTTGTGAACCTTGGCCTCGTGTCGCCGAGCCCAACGAGAGCCCTTCTGGGTGGCTGCTTCACAGGAATGTCAGGACACAGAGGCACACTTTGATCTGTGTAGGCACAAAGGTGCTATAAAGTAACTTCAGACTGGGAAGGAAGGAAGGATGGGAAGGGAGGGAAGGAGGGAGGAAGAAGCTCTGGGCTTTAATGGAGGTTTGACTGTCTTCCAGAGCTCATCATCACTGCTGGAGGTGAGAACATTCCCCCTGTTCCGATTGAGGATGCTGTAAAAGAGGCTGTTCCCATCATTAGCAACGCGATGTTGGTTGGAGACAAAGCAAAATTCCTTGCTATGCTCCTAACGTTAAAGGTAGGATGGATTCTGCCTGTTTAAGAGGACACACGTTATTTTGCATGTTCCAAGGGCGAGCCTAAGTGCTCAGTCTTCTATAGTATCTTAATTCTTCTAGAAACCGGAGGCGTCATGGAGCAGGAGTTGCTTTAGCTGCGTAGCCAACACCAGGAAAATGAGTATTTGCCACCTGATCAAGTAAAATTCTTTTGCTGATCAGGGCAACCATTTTTCTCTACCATCTTGGATGGAAAACAGAAGGAAAAAAGAAGCAAAAGACTGTCAGACAGTTAAAGAAATCCTTGTGCATTTCTTACCCTTTTTAAGGCTGTTTTTAAACTCTGTAGTGACACCTTCACAGTCGTCTACAGAGACACTTCTGTCTAGGACCGGAGAGGCCCTGCAGGCCTGTGTTTTGCAGGACACTGGTAATTGCTTCTTAGGGAGGCCTTGGCTGCCAACCTCTGCCCTTGTGGAATGGGCCCTGAGCCAGGCCCTGGAGCTGCTTGGGCTGCGCTTGTTGCTTGGGCTGCCACCTGTGTCCCTTCCCAAGGGCCTGTTGTGCTGCTCTGGGAAGGAAAGGCAGACCAGAAAAAGGGAGAGAACCGGGGAAGAATTTGGAAGAATTTGGTTCTTTCATAGCCCACTTGCTCCTTCAGAGTAAGACCCTTGCAGCTCCTCTTGCAGAGGTTTGAGGTGGTTTAATTTGCACTCTGCCTCAGTGGGTTTTTGTTGGAAGCCGTCGTTCCTGCGGCGCTTGCAGGAACGACAGCGGCTGATCAATTGTACCGGTGCTGCTGGCGGGGGGAAGGAGGTAGAGCCGCTTGCAGCTTCCCACGGCTGCAAAGCTCCTCAGTGCAGAAGGAGACGAGGGTTTGGTCATCCTGACGTTGCCTGTTCCCTCTTGTCTCGTAGTGCCAGGTAAATGAGGAAAGTGGGGAGCCAGGAGACGACCTCACTCCAGAAGCCATTGACTACTGTCACAAACTGGGCAGCAAGGCGACCAAGATCTCCGAAATCATACGGAGCAAAGACCCAGCCATCTACACCGCTATCCAGAAGGGAATTTCAGCGGTCAATGAGAGAGCTGTCTCCAATGCCCAGAAAGTCCAGAAGTGGGCGCTGCTAGAGAAAGACTTTTCCATCTTCGGGGGAGAGCTTGGTGAGTGGTGACACGTCTAGGCTTAACCACAGCCATCCTTGCCAGGGATGACAGAGCCTTCAATACACAAGCCCAGCCAAGGCCTTTCCTCTGGTGCTCTACCGTGTTGTAGTTTTGTCTGGTTTTGGATTATCCAGTTCCTTACTTCCAAACAGAGCTTTGGGATAGGGCGGCCCTTCTAAACAGGCTAGGGAGGTGCAAGGCACCGCTGGCCCCTGTGGCCATGCAAAGCGCTGTGTCCAACACAGCTCAATGCTGCTTCTCCTTGTAAAGCAGATTTCCCTGTCCCAGCAGTGTGGGATAGATTATCCCATACTTCCTAACTCCGTTCAGACAACAGCTCGCCTGCTGGGGCTGAGTTTTGCCTCAACTGTTGTGTGGAAAGTTGTGCTGGGGAAGGAATGGTGGCTTTTATTCATCACAGAGAGCAGAGGAGCTCTGCTTGTGCCGTCTGAACCTTCTCTGGGCCTGGCTCAGCCTAATCCCGAGGTGTGTCTGGGAGCGACAGCAGCTGTAGAATCCGCCCTGTTTAAAGCCCTGTGTGGTGTTTCCCTCCCGCCAGGCCCAACCATGAAGCTGAAGAGAGCGGTGGTGGCTCAGAAGTACCAGGACCAAATCGCCCGGTTCTACACGGACGCCGAGACGCCCACGACAGAGAGCGCAGCTCAGAAGTGAGCCGGAGCCCGCGAGCCGGCACCGAGCTCCCGGGGCCGAGCGCACCGTGGCCACGGACTCCTAGGTGCATTTGCTGAAATAAAGGAGGCTCGGGCATCACACAGCCCCTCTGAATCGCTTCACTGAATGACTTCTGGCCCTCTTACTGCAGGATGCTGCGGCTGCCCAGCCTTTGCTTATACGTTTATTCTAGTGCAGAGATATTTATAAATATCAGTGTCGTTATTTTCTTCTTTTTATAAGGACAAAAATCTTTGCAGAATAGCTCTGTCGGCAATTTGTTATTTATCATATAAAACTATGGCATACTGTGATTTTTGTAACCAAAGGTTTTTTTTCCCGTAAGTTGAATGTAAAACAGAAGCAGCAGTTTTCCTGCTGCTGGGAAGGCTGTGTGCTTTTCATGACTGTGCATTTCTTTTTCCCTTGCTGTGTGTTTATCTGCATGCTGTTGACATCTGAATTACTTCAAAACCTTCTTTCCCACAGCGTGTCTTCTGTCAGCTAAATGTGCTGTAGAGCAGTACACAGGGGCTAAGTGTCTAAAACCTGGGCTTTACAAGGTCTGTGCAGTATATTGAGCCTCAGTTCTAGCCTGTTGAGTTATATTGTTAAAAATACACATGGCTTGTGTCAGGAGCAGCATTGCCCAAAGGGACTAGTTCTAAAGCTGAACAGATGTGTGTGAAACGGGGCTGTAGTCTCAGTCAGAGAAGGGGTGTCTAGGGCTTTTTGGAAGGGGTTGAACTGTGGGGCAGGGAGTGGGAGGGGCTGAGGTTGGGGTAGGTGCATTTGTAGAGAGGAGAGAGCAGCAGCAAGGAGGTTGTTCCAAGGGCAGAGCTGGGATCGACCGCTCCAGAAAAACATCCAAAACAAATGGCCTTTGGCCTTAACTAATTCAGTGCAGGTCCAAGCTAGATTTGGAAAGCTTTCTACAAAGTGTGGGTCAAAGTACCCCCTAAAAATAACTCCTGAAAGTCTTCTAAGCAAGCTCTATGAGAGCAGAGCAGGAATGCAGATCTGTCTAATGCAGGGAGAGACTGTTGTGATTACAAGAACAAATAAAGAATTCCTTGTAAAACACCTTATTTCAAACTGGATCTTGGTACAATAAAATGGGCGCAGCTGCACTTGGGTCTTATGCAGTGTTTCCCCCGCCCCGCGGCCGCTGTGGGTGCCTCATGCAGGTGGGCACATCCTGAAGCTCTGGCCTCCACGCAGGGAGAGCTGCTGCCTCAGCGGTAGCTGGGCCTCCAGCAGCTCCTTGCGGTGCTTGCAACAGGGCAACTTCAGGAGCTTTTTAAGCCTAAACCTTTACATCTACTCTGGGCTTAAGCCAAGAGCAAACAGCTAAGGCAAAGGCTCCTTCCTCCTCTGCCTGCAGTGCCTGGGTAATGCACGACCCCTGCTCCTCTTGTGCAACACTTGTGAAGCACGTTTCAACTTTGGGGTGAATGTCTAATAAATAGCTTAAAATTCCAAATTGAGTCTCCTACGCCTTGAGTAACTCCTGCAAAATAACTCCCAGCTACGTCCTGAGCTCAGGCTCCAGCCTCATACACCTGGCTGAGCAGGTAAACGCTTAACTTGGCCTTAAGCTGCAAAGGAAACGGGGAGCTCGAGTAGACTTGTTCCCAATTATCCCTGCTAAAGCTCTTGCCCTCAGGAGCAGCGGCAGGAGGACACCATGTACATGATGTTTAGTAGAAGGGGAAGTTCTGCACGTGGGGCAGTCCCAGCTCTCGCTCTCTGCTTCACTGTTCTCAAGTTTATGCCCCAGCCTGCACTGAAGCAGGTTTGTGCTCTGGACTTGTTGCCCATCCCCTCCTGCAGCTGCTTGGCCCCGGCTCTGGGAAGGTGAGGCTGGGGCTAGGAGCAGCCCCACGGTGCCTGCAGGGCACCCAGCACACACAGTAAGCGGGGCCTAGGGCTGAGGCCAGAGCTTGCGTCTTCCACATGGGAAACACTTAGACGAGACCTGCGAGAAGCTCATGCTGCTTCCCCGGGAGAATGCATGCAAGGAAGAGCAGCAGCAACAAAAAAACACTTTGAACTCTTACTTTTCCATCTTACTTTATTTCACTTTTTCTAGAAAATTCCTCCATAGTTCCACAAATTTAACAAAAAGTTTAAAATTCAGGACAAACAATCCTGTAATGTATTACAAACATGATTTTTTTTTCCTTTTTTTCTTTTTTTAATCCTGAAGTTAGTCTTGGGCCAGCTGAATTTCTCACAGCTGAGTGAAGAACGCATTTCCCAACCAACTTCTAAAATCCTCAAGTGACAAGGTATTTAATACCTTGGCTCTAGGCAGAAATACAATTAAAAATTATCTAGACGTTGAAGTACTTACATTTTCTTTAGGAGTGCAAAACTCATCTCTTTAGCTTTTGATGGCTCTTTCATGCCCCATGAGAAGACCAATTGATTTTTCTTTTTGTTTCCACCTTTTCCAAGCAACACGCGGTCACGGTGCGCAGGGGTCGGCTGCAGCCTCGGCAGAAGCGCGCGGGCGAGCGCCAGGCACCCGCGTCGAACGCAGCCTCTTTCTGCGTGCGCTGCCCGGGCCGTAGTGCATTAGAGAACGTTGCTGTTGAAATTTGCTGAACCAGAGTGCCAAAGAACACGACGGGGGGCAAAGCTCCACGAGGGGATTTGTTACGTCTTGCCATCAAATAACGTTCGGATCTGACAACAACCAACCGGTGCCTGGAGTGTCGCATCCGCGTCTTTCCTAGCTGGGATGCTGCCACCGCACGCAGTGGTGTCAGAACGGGCGGCTGGATCACGGCACTTCCACAGAGCCGCTCCGAGCGCCACAGGGCCACCCTCGTTACCAGCGTGTCCCATGTCGCTCAGGCTGGAGCTCTGGGGGTGCAGCCAGCCCTTCTACCCTTTCTAATAGTACATGTCACTAATCAAAGCCTCAAGGCTTAATACATATCAGACCAAGACAACAGGAAAGCACCCTGGCCCCTCGTTTGCCCTTTAATACAAAGGCCAAGGGCAAAGGAAAAGCTGTGTCCTAATCTTACCTCCGCATGACTCAATTCAAAGTAATTCTGAAAGCCTTCAGATTGACCAGCACTTGTTCACGCCTTCAGTTACAAGATGAAGGACACTGAAAAGTAACAGAGTTCTATCCATTTTCCTTGGAAAGAAACCATATGGCTAGAAGTCAATTTGGGATTTTTTTCCTTTTTTTTTTTTTCCCTTTTTTTTTTTTTTCTTTTTAAAACAACGCAAGTTACTACACATCCTCGAAGACCTGAAGCAATGCCGACGGCGGCACTGCCACCTCCTTCCTATTTTACAATACTCCATCCATGCTCTCAAGAGTGACACAAGAACAAACACTTTATCCACAAATACCTGTACACGGCATGTCCAGAACAGCATTCAGCCAGCCTATAGAGAATCTACACAGGGAACTCTTCCATATGTAACTAGAGGGGGACACAAGATGAGGCCCAAATCTGACCATTCTTTGTTTGCAGAGTCATTGCTCGCGTGGTCCCCGACGCTACCACATACCCCAAAAAACAACAACTCTGTAGCACAACTAAGTACTCGCAAGAAACTTTTTAGTAACAAGTCAGCATGTGCACACACTGGAGAGGAACTATTGCTGGGGGAACAACTCTACCATTTCAGGTTTTCAAGGCGATTATAAACAGTCTAAAAAAATCCATATGTAAAATACTTCTTATAAAACCAAACAAAATTTCCACCAATGCTCATTAGACTTCATGAATAAAGTTAGTTTGAGGGCGGCCCGGGCTCGGATGGCCGCGCCGGGCGCTTCCAGCGAAGCTCAGCAAGAGTCTGCGACGCTTCCTCTTGGACTAGCCGAGAGCGACACACCGACGGGGATCTTAAAAGGAGACAGGGGAGACGGGAGGCACAAACCACTAACCCCTTGTGCTCTACCTCTGGAAGCTACTTACAGTCCCGGGAGGAAGGGCTGTCTGTGCGGGCGACGCAGCGCGGCGGGGGGCAAGTCACCTGGGGAGGAAAGAGGAGGCCAAAGCCCCGGGAGACGTCGGCCTCGGAGCGGCTCATCCTGCGGTTCCTCCTGCTGCAGGGCCAGGGCCTCGCGGCGGGGGCTGCTCCAGGAGGCCCATGGAGGCCCATGGAGGCCCATGGCGGCGCGGGCTCTCCCTCGCGCTGAGGTAACGCAGCGCCGCCCTCTGCTGTCGCGTCCCGCCGTCCTGTCCTGTCCTGTCCTGTCCTCCGCACGCGGGGTCAATCCCAGCTCGGCAGCTCCATGGAGGGGAAGGAGCTGCCATCGCTGCTGCGGCAGGGCGCGCCCCGGCATGAGCTTCACTTGTATATACAAGACACACGAAAGATGGTACAAAGAGACAAAAATTAACAGGAATCGGGTCAACATGACCCAACTCAAACAAGCTTATCATCATATTGCCACTTGTCGCAACACTTGCATGATAAAGAAAGGGGGAAGCCAAAACAAGGGACTGCAGTTTCACAAGGGCTGGGGACGGCGAGGCCTGCGGGCGCCCTCACGGGGGAGGCCCGGGGCCTCCGCCACGAGCAGCGGCCTCCTCTCGGCGGCCTCCCCTCGCCAGCTCTCTCCTCCTTACCCGCTCACGCCTGGCCCAAGCTTCCATACTGGCTGGAAAAACTGAGCGATTCTTCAAGAAAATACTGAATCTAGGAAACAGCTTAATACAATTTTGATGAAAGTTGACAGGACTTCCCCGTACCCGCCCAAACATACAGACAATACTTGAAAGTCAATGCTTTCTGAGAGTTTAATTAGAAATGTATAGGAGATTCTGGATTAGTGTTTACTGGTTCCTGCCACATCTGGAACAGGCAGGGGGGAGGGAAGAGGGAGGAGGAAACAAACCTGATTTCACTTTTCTATCAGTTTTTCCAGATGTGTCCCGAGTTTAAAAGAAAAAAAATTCTCCCTTGTTTTGGTTTTCCCAAAGTACAGCCACTACTATAGGGGCCAATGTAGGAAAGATTCATCCTTGAGAACATAGAACAAAAACCAAGCACATAATTTGGCAAAGTTATTAAAACACTGACAAATGAAAATAAGACAGGTGAGTCCCTTCCAGAGCACAAAATGCTTTGAAGATTGCTGTTCAGCGTTCAGACACTAAAAATCATCCACAAGAGGCATTTTAACAAACGAGTCAAATCTTATTAAGCGCCCTTCCCCTGCCATAGCCATTAAAAACATAACAGGAAAAAAAACCACACCCTTAAAATCATAAGACCCAACTAGGCCCTTCTTATACATACAGTACATACATATATATAATATATATATAAAATATACAGCTTACAGTATTGTAGTCCTATTACAGTTAAAGCAGACTGAAAGGAGTGAGACTTTGTTTAGGAGCCTGGATCAGCAAACAAGACGTCTCAACCTCCCCAAACGGGAGACAGCAGATTGCAGAGACCTCGTCCCAGGGCACGCAGCGTCTCTCCAGGAAGCTGAAACGTGGAGCAAGGTCCTGCTCCGGGCACGCGGAGCGGGGCCTCGCGCCAACCCGGGTCCCATTACAGTAGTGCTCTGTACCGGGGCGGCAGGACCTCGCAGGCCAGCGAAAGGGGAGCCGTGCGCTGCCGCGCCAGGCCGCCGGGACCCCGGGAAGCCTCCTCTGGCATCAGTCACTCGGCTGGCTTTGTAAAAGCCAATCTCGCTTACACAGCACGGGCAGTTCTTCACAGAGCTGGGGGAACCGAACTCGCTGGAGCTCTCTACAGGCCAGTCCGGAGACACGGTGAAGAAAACATCATCCCCTTTTCTTCAGACCTCAGAGATGCCCAGAAGAAAAATGTGTTCTTGCAACAGTCTCTTGAAGTAAAACCAAAGAAAAAGTCCCGCTGTGCAGCTGGGAGCAGCATGTCCTTTGCTCTACTCGGGACCTGCGCCCAAGCGTATTTATGAAGCTAGAGAGGACAGACTCAGCGATATGGGTGCTTGTTTGAAGCCTACAAGAAAGTGCAGCTGGCTGTGCATTCATAGAGCATGGCTGTTCTCTAAGGCAGTGCTTCGGGTGAATCAAGAGAGTAAGAAGGCCTAGTTCCATAGGGTTTTTTTTCCTGGTACCAATAAACGGGATTTCTGGTTTTCAAAAGCAGCCTGCTTCCAAGGCCAAGCGTCATGTTGCTACTGCTTCCAGGTAGCTCTGCAGCTTGCGGACAGTCGTCTCATCCAAGGAGAAGAGGTCAAAGTCAAAGGTTGTGTTGGTAACATTAAAATGCCCGGTTTCCTCAATGAGATTTACAATCTGTAGAGAAAGGAGAGGAGCAAGAATGTACCCCTAGAGCCTATGAAGATGAAGTCCACCAGACAGGTAAGCAGATACTGAATAACCCGTTCAGTCCTTTCCTCAGCCTTTTAAAAAGGCCTCGAAGGGCAGGGGGGTCCCTTTTCATGACAAGAGGGAGTCTTCTCCCCTTGCCAAAAACCAGCTTCTCCCACAGGCTAGAAGGGGATTTTTCCCCCTTGAAAGTTATATCAAGTGAATCCCAGTTTCAGATAAGCTAACAGGATGATGGAGAAAAGAGTCCTAACCACCCCTGTATATCTTTCCAAACAAAAGCATTGCATTCCCATCTGAATTATTATCTACACCTCTTTGCTTCCAAAAGAACCATATTCACTTTGGACTTCGTGAAGGACCAAGTGAACCATATCCACCATATTTGTGAAGGAGAAGCAAATGATATTTTGAGCATTACAGGAGCCTGAGCAAGACCCTTGGACATGAGGGTAATCAGAGTACAACAGCTTGCCAGAAAACTGCCAAATAATCTCTACCTGCTGTAGCACATTGCGCTCTCGTAGTGCCATTAGCCGCCTGTGAAGCTCTACTAATTCATCCGTGTAGGCCTGTAAAGAAGGCACGAACAGAAATACAGTGACAAATCTGGTGTGCACATCTGGCCACCAAAGGCACTTTCCAACTGAGGTCCAGAGGAACCTGCAGCCCTTTCGGGCGAGTTTATGTTCCCAAATTTTCCCTCCATTTTCTGCTGCCTCCTCCATTCTTGCTAAGAACCAGGAGACTAAAGACTTTACACAAATACAGATGATATGAAGAGCAACAGCTAGACTTTAGAGACACTATTAAATAAACACCTGCGGTTGGCTTCTAGGGATTTTCTAGGAATTTCTAGGTTGTACTAAACTCCTGATAACAGCTCTTGTTACTTGACAGCTCCTTGTTACCCCAAAATACCTGCACTGTGGTTGGTGACCAACATCTCAGCAATCTGCTCAGCACCATTTTGTGCTTAGGTTAGAAAAAACTCTTTGAGCACTCTGTTCCCAGATAGTTTTACATATACCAATCACACTGGGAAGTGCAGACATCACAGCTCGGGTTGTATCACACCCCTGGGCGATACAAGATTTTGTAGCTAGCAGCAGACTCGGAGGTAAGGATCACACTTAGACCTAGCATTAAGTGATTGACCTGCGCTCTGTTCTCCTGCTGAGGAAGTGTTTGAGCTAAACACAAATACCTTGATTTCGGCCTAAGGACCTCAATGGGCAGGCAAAAGAAAAGTATTTAGCTTCCATTCAACTGTTTTATTAAAAAAAAAATCCACAGTGGAAGAACTTTCAGGGCAATTTAGGGTTTGGCTATTTGCTTGCAAGTAAGCCATGCTTTAGAAGCATACACACTGCTCGACCTTCCTTGGGAGGCAAGGACGAAGGCCAAGCCACCGAATAAACAAAGGCTTCAACAGTGACCAAGAACATAAAGCCATCTTTAACTTGTATGATCACGCCCAGCTGAAAACTGCCTCTTGATGAAGAGGCAGGCACGGCTGCAGCAGCGGCTGCAGCGCTGTTGAGGCTAAGAGCAAACAAACAGGGCAATTTTGACATTTTGCACACGGAAAAGACACGGGGCTCCGTTTATTTAAGCTATACAATTTCTGTAATGTCCATCTCCCAGGCCTATTCTTTCACCATCTGTTTTTCATTGTATTCAAGTCTTTAACCTACCGAAGCAGAGCCATTCGAACAGCCTAGACTGACTCGAACTGTTTTCAATCAGAAATGTTAACTAGTAACCAACCACTCTACAACATGCAAACCTTCAAACTTACCTTGTCGTAAGTTCCCTTCTTCAGGATCTTCTCTGGCTTGTTACAAGACTCCGGGCTTTTCCTTCCAGATGCCTGAGGGTAAAACAAACAGCCTTCAGGGACCAGAATCAGTTCAGACAACACCGCGGTTTAGCGGTTTGGACGCACAGCCCCGAGCAGAAGGAAATTACCCATCTGATGAAGACAGGGAAAGAACAAAGCTTTGGTGCAAGCGAAAATGAACACTACGGACTGAGCACAAGACAGGGCCCGGAACGGCACCGTGTGGGCACACAGGACACCAACCTTGTTATTTGCTGGGGGCAGCTTCTGACCAGGAGGAGGCTCCCGACTTGGCAGGCAGGAATCTGCACTGTTATCACTGTCACTGTCACTAAGGCTCAGTCTGAAAAACAAGCAGCACAGAATTAGCCAAAGGGAAATATTTTGCTGGCAGCTGAAGCACAGAGTTAAATGAAACAGAAACAAAGGCTATTAGCTCTATTGTTTATTTTAGACTACATTAAATTGTCCAGGAGAAACTGTCTGCAATTCCAGAGAACCCCTCTGTCACAGCTGACTTCAGCTTCCCCATCTTTTGTTCCCAGGGAGTTAGATGAGGTAGTTTTAGTTATTTTACACATTGCAAATAGCAGTTCAACTTGAGCCCATTTCACACTCGAACCTCATTAGAGCAGCTAAACAAGTGCCAGCTGATTTTGACAAATGGCAGTTATTCATTTTTGTTACTTATTTTAAAATCGCTGCAAGTTGCTGCAGGAGAGCTGCAGGATCTCCACTGAGAGCACAGGCAAAAAGAAATTTCTGCCATGTCTTGATCTTTGAGATTTCCTTTTTATATCTTACTCATCTTGGGGCCCTACAGATCTCTAGCAGGTATCCTGCTTCCGATGGTCTTGAAAACCAATGCATTTATTACCCATCCTCAAAAGGTATAAAAACAATATTTCAAAGTCTCTCATTTCCTGTGGAGCTGAGAACAACATAGTGCAACACAAGGCATTATTTTTTTGGTGAATGCAAGTGCCACTTGAAATTTGCAGCTGCTCTTTGGGCCAAGCATTTGGTTTCAAGCATCCAGGCTGGGACTCTGGCTTTTGGCTACAGCAGCACTTCCTGAAGGGAGAAGGATGAAATTCAACTATTTCCACGGAGCCAGGCAGGAAACAGCTGTTAACCACACTGCAGACGGGCCGAGCGGCAGCAGCAAAGAGCAGGAGCCCTCAGGCCTGTCCCAGCACTGGGCAGCGCCAGCGGCGCACGTGCCACAGCCTCAGCGCCGCTTCTCATCGCCACACACCAAAGGTCTCAGCAGAGATCTGCAAGAGACCGTTAGGTGACTACGTGAAGGGGCTCAGTCACGAACACCTGCAAGCTGCTCACGTGCCATCTCCCCGTGGCTCCTCTCTTTGAGCTTCCGTGACCTTCTCCTCATCCTGTTCTGTCCTCACCCTGCTGCTGTCAGCGACGCTCCGCTGTGCTACGTGCCCCATACACATGTCCCTTCTCCTACGCTTTCCTCCCTGCCCTCATCCCTTCGATTCCACCCTCTACAAGGCGCATGGAAACACAAGATAGGGAGGGCAAAGACACAACACTTCATAGAATCACAGAATGCTTAAGGTTGGAAGGGACCTCAGACGTCATCTAGTCCAACCCTCCTGCTCACGCAGGGTCACCCAGGGCACGTGGCACAGGGCTGCATCCAAGAGGGTTTTAAAGATCTCCAGAGAAGGAGACTCCACAACCTCTCTGGGCAGCCTGGGCCAGGGCTCTGGCACCCTCACAGTCAAGAAGTGTTTCCTTAAGTTCCTGGGGAACTTTTGGTGCCTCAGCTCGTGGCCGTTTCCTCTAGTCCTGTCGCTGGCCACCACTGAAAAGAGGCCACCCCCTCCTCCTCACTGCCTCCCTTGAGGTATCTATAGACACTGAGCAGGTGCCCCCTCAGCCCCCTCTTCTCCAGGCTGAACAGGCCCAGCTCTCCCAGCCTTTCCTCATAGGGCAGAGGAGGATCTTTCTTCCTGCTTTGTTACCACCTGGAATCCCGGCTCACGGGGTTGGCTTTCACCGCGGCCTCTTCTCCGGAAGAGCTGTCGTCATCGTCGGACTCCTCCGACTGCAGGTCCTCCACCATGGAGCGCAGAGGGCCTGGCAAGGCAAAGTTTGAGTTCAGCCCTCGCCTGGCCCACGCGCAGCCAGCTCTGCACCGCGCCACTCCCACCTAAGCCTGCATTAGCTTATCATTAAGATAAAGTAAGATTTTTCAGGAAAAATGTCACAAAATGAAACGGAATCTTCATTTTGCTCCAAGGCGCTGGTAGAAGATGCTGAGTTCTAGTCTCAATATTAAAGTTGAAATTTTAAGAAGTGCAAAACCCTCCCCAAATCTACACCCTCTTTTCCGTAACGAAACCAAATGGATAATTTTGGGCGGACCACTTCAGAAGTCACTCAAGGGGGAGCATTTGTAGCAACAGAACATTTGTTATGGTTAGAATATTCACTGTTGCCACTATTGGTTTATCTCTTTGCATTCTGTTTGAATCAGAACAAGCAGCAATGCCAGACCCTGCCCAAATGACAGTGATGAAGTCTACATCATCTCCATTTTGTATTAAAATTTATCTTAGATTGGAAGAGAAATATTCTGGGGGCACCACATATATGATGTTAAGAAAACAGACCTAATTCCCATAAGCCTTCAAGGACATGTAAAGACAACTTCAGTAAGTGTTAATTCCTGCAACACACCTTGACTGTGGTTCTGAGATGGCTCAAAATCAGAGTCGGAGCTGGAGTCGGAGCTGGAGCTGGAGTTGGAAGGGCTGGACTGGACAGACTTAACCCCCCAAGGAAGGGGAGGAAAAAAAAAAAAAAAAAAAGAAAAAAAAAAAAAATCTTAGCCTTTCTAACCCAGAACTGCAGAGCACAGTGAGATACAACGTGAGACTTCAATTACAAAAACATCCATACAATAAACGTGACATTAGTGCAAACGTTGGCATCCTGTGGCCCGGCACTCCCGGGCAGCGGCACCAGCAGCTCCCAACAGGGCCCTCCAGGCCACCAGCTTCAAATCATCCCAACCGCTGCAAAATGGCTGAAGTGGAAAAAAAGGAAAGAAAAACAAACAAAAAAAGGAGCCAGCTTATTTTGCAGTGCAAATGCAGCCCACATGACACACAACCTCCATAAACTGCCCAAATCCCCTTCACAAGCACGTGAGCACCTCACTCAGGAGGCATTAAACAGGGAAAAGATGCCTTGAAGTAGTCACTTTCTTCCAAAGTCTTTTAAGATATTCTCAATTATTACTACACTCCCTCCTCAAAACAGTCATTTCTCCACCAACTTAGGAATGATCCCCTGAATTGTTTCCAAATGGATTGTGAAAAACCTAAGAGGGACCAGAAAGCTCTTGTGAAACCACCTCCCCGGTCACTGTCCAGAAGCAGCAGATAGAAGAGAGGTGCCGTGAGCTAGAGCTGCTAACGGCACCCAGGGACAAAGCTCAAACACCCTATATGTTTTAAACCGGACCACTGCCATGCTGTGGCCTGAAGCACCACAGGGTGGCAGTGAGAGCCAATGCACCCATTTCATCCCCACGTTAGGAGATTCCTAAAGGAGACTTTGTTCCGCCCTGGGATCCTCCAGATTAAAGGCCTTCCCTGGGCTGTATTAGTTTCATTCCAGGCATTCCCTTTAGTGCTTCAGTTCTGCTGCGCTGTTCCTAGCACATCTGTGACTTTTGCAAACAAAAACAGAGGCTGACAGGTTTCTGTTGATCAATATACTTGATCACTGTTTATATACTACACTATGTTTCTATGTTATAGAAAATACTAAGAGAATGGTGTCAACAGGAACGAGAGGGGTGTGAGCAGGTACAGGTAGCATCTTCACCTTGGCATCTTCCCCTCTGTGTAATTTATCATCCAATGGTAAGTGTTGCATTTGCTCAGTTCTAAAAAGGGATTAATTCTGCCCAAAAGTGCTCCAGCTCAAGGGCAGAGCGGGGCAGCAGCGGTAGCTGACGTCCAGGCTCACAGCAGCAGCGCTGCCTGAAAACACGACAAGCCCAAACGATCCAAGAACTGGGCAGTATTTTCAAGACTAGGGAGCTCTGGGCCTGCCCTCGCAGACTCCATCCTATTATTTTCCACTGCTGAAAGTCTCCCAGGTCCCGCTGCTCTGCGATTTAGGGGAGCCCAGTTTTGCCTGCACCTCCTTGGCTCCTGGTGCCCTTAACCCCGCGGTGCCCGGGAGGCTGCGGGGCGGCCCCGCTCCGGCGACAGCCTCCCGGCCGCGCGACAGGACGGCCACAGAGCGGCTCGGCCCTCCCTTTGTCAGCAGCCACGCTCAGGCAGCCAAGCATGAGGCCAGCACGGGGAACGGAGCCTGCTCAGAAAGAAACGGCATTTAAGGAAAGAGAACAACAACAAAAGAAAAAAGCGAGGGGACTTTTTCTGCAGGTACTAGAAGAGGAGGAGAAACTCTGCAGCCCGTGGCAAGGAGCCCTGGTGCCAGCAGCGCGAATGAGAGCCAGGCTCTTTTCAACAGCAAACTGCAAAGGCGTCAACTCAAAACAAGGGCCGCGCTGCAGCCCTGGGGCACGCGGCACAACCCGCTGCAGCCCCGGGGCACACGGCACAACCTGCCGCAGCTCCGGGGCTGCACAACGCGCTGCAGCCCTGGGACACGCAGCACAACTCACCGCAGCTCTAGGGCTGCACGACGCACTGCAGCTCTGGGGCACACAGCACAACCCGCTGCAGCTTCGGGGCACATGGCACAACGTGCTGCAGCCCCGCGGCACAACCCACGGCAGCTCTAGGGCTGCACAATGCACTGCAGCTCTGGGGCAAGCAGCACAACCCGCCACAGCTCCGGCGGTGACCCTCATTTAAGGATTTCCGGGGCCCTGTCCACCTCCAGCTGCTCCTTTGCTCTTCCAATGTGGCTGCTGCCCCACTCACTCACAGCTACAGTAGCACAAAGGAGGGCAGAGCAACCTGCAGGCTCGGTAGTGAAAAAGAAACCCCTAGGGGGCAAAAGCCACTCAGAGTCCCCTGGGGCGCTGCCAACACATCATGCGGTTGTACCCTGAATCTTCAAGTGCCAGAGAAACCTAAGTTGACCTGACTGGCAGCTGCCCCTGTTTCTTGCGTCTGCCCTGCTGCTCCTGGGTCAGCGCTCAAGCGGCTCCGGAAGGCACCGCCAAAGAGGAGGGCTGGCGCAGGAGGGCAGGGAGCTGGGTGCCTCCGTGGGACAGAGGGGACCGCGGCCCCGTCTGCGGTTTCAGGGGACACCGGAGCAGCAGGATCAGGTTGCGGTCAAGACGCGGCGAGACGGCACCTGAGACACCACGAGCTGCAGGATGGTGAGCAGTGCCAAGCAGAGGACAGGGGCCTGCAGCGAGGGCCGCGTCCTCCCAGCGGGGAGGCAGGCAGGAGGTGGAGGCTGCCCTCCCACAAAAGCCATCTCTCCATCAACCTGCACAAAGCTGTGCAGAAAACCTGCCTTCAGCACCTCCTCAAATTCTCTCGTTGGGAACCTTTTGGGGAAAAAAAGAAAACAAGTATTCTGGGAATAAACCCACCAATATTTACTGCATTATGAGGCTAATTAAATCATACTACAGATTTTACCTCGCAGATCTATGCTAGTAAAAGAAATCTTTCTAGAGGGGGTCAGTAGGAAGCCGTGTGGCTCCTATAAAAGCAGGCATGCATTTTTTACAGTAAAACACCAGAGAAAAGTAGCAAGAGTCGGGATTTCAGCTGCTTTTCCACCCCTCCCTCAACTTTTTTTTTTTGTTGTTGTTGTTTTTGTTTTTGTTTTTGTTTGTTTGTTTTGCCTTCTTTGGAAAAAATATTTTTAGAAGATGGAGGGTAAGGAATTTCCTTTGTTGTAAAAAGGGGGAAAAAAGATATTTAAGCAACTTTTTAAAAGAGTGCTAGAAGTAGAGAATTTGGTTTATGTTTTACAACCAACTTCTTTAGGTTTAATGGCGTGTGGTTGTATTTGAGCTTTACCCAACAGCACCTTTTCTCAGAGGCCGTGTCAGGAACAAGGGCTTTTGTTGTTGCTTACATTTTATTTATTTTTCAAAAGCCAGTCTGAAACTATTTACTCCATTTCCAAAGTAAAAATCAAGCTCAAGAGCATGTTATCATAAGCAGGCAGAAAATAGGTCTATACCTGTGCTTCAAAAACATCCCTGCAAGAAATGAATGAGACACCTTCACCTTAACTCTGACATTTAGATAACAGCTTGCAGACACATCTGAGTAGAAACGAACATGGAAAACAGGAGGTAAATGATAACACTGATAGGATTTTCAGAGCCTTTTGAGATACAGGTAGGCCCAAGCATCAGCCAGACTGTTTTTCTGGCTTGTCTGAGTATTTCAAGACATTTTTCATGCAGCGATTTAACCAGCTTGCTCAAAAACACTACCCCATGCTCACCTCTGACTTGAAAGAAGTTTCATCCTCTGAATTAGACTCCTCCATTTCCATGGGCTTTTTGATCTCCTTGGCCTCACTTTCAGATTTCACCTTTTCCACTTTGGCATTCATCTTCTCCTTGGTTTGTTTCTTCTCTGGGTACGAGGAAGACGAGGTTCTGGGAGATGTCCCTAGGATGTTCTTCACCCCTTTGGAGCTGCTCTTTTTTTGTTTTTTGGCACTGGGCTTTGGTGACTCCACGTTGGAGGGCCTCTTGCTGGAAGACTTTAACTCCGGCTGTGGCCCACCCTTTGGAGAGGTGTTCTCTAGTTTGGTCTCCTTCATGGCCAGTTTTGGTTCCTTGAAAGCAGCTTTGGGAGGCGCCTTCTCCTCCTTAGGCAGTTTGTTCTCGGTTGGTTTCCTGGAGGAGTCTTTCAAAGGCTTGCTCTGTTCTCTTTCAAGGTCTTTGGAGGAGTTTTTGCTCTCAGAATCTTTCCTTGGTCGCTCTCTGTGCTCCTTGGTTACTTTGTGTGGCTTGGATGCCCTACTGCTTTCCTTGCTTGCATCCTAAAATTCAGCAACAGAAACACACAAGCTAGGTAAAAAAGTGAAATTCTGCACAGAACTATAAAGCACATGCTGATAAATCACAAAAGCACTTGCTTCAAACAGACATCCACCCACACACGTCTCTAACGTATCTACTTCTGATGTAGACATCGAGATTTCTGTCCATCAACTGCAAGGCTGTCAACACCCGGCGCTTAAACATCTGTCTGAGGACAGGATGGAAGAGGCCTCCGGAACGCCTGCTCCTTCTGCAGGCGCTACAAAGAGGCTAGAGGCTGAGCTCAGATTTCATCTGCAGGGTGAGCGTCCGCAGCCAGGGAAGGGTGGCCGCAAGCAGCCTGGGTTGCACAGAGCCTCACTACCGTTTTCCTCAGCACACACAAGCTTTAGGGGGAAAAAGCAGGCAACCGAAGAGCTCTACTAGATTAAATCACGGCCACAGCAGAGGCAAGTTGTGTTGGCAGCCCAGCCCTGAACTGACCACGTCAACCAAACTGCACCTTAGAAAAATCCCCCCACAACCACAAAAAAAGGCCAGTGTCTCCAGCAATGACAGGCATTTGTCAAGCTGAATGAGAGCAGTGAGACAGCAATGCCTTGGACACGGCCTATCCCAGGAGGCAGGTACACGCAGTGCCAAAGGACTTTGGCCCTTTGCAATTTATCTATCACCTCAAAACACTTAAGAGAAATAAATCTTGCAGGGAAACACTGTAATACAAACTGGACAAGCTGAGATTCAAACACACGTGCACCTTCGATGGCAATGTGGAAGAAGGCAGCAAGCTGCTTCTTTAGCCACTGGCAATTTTCCCAAGAGCTCACACAGCCTTCATTTTTCTTTCTTCTTCTCCATTTTCTAAGGCTTAACTCAAAAATCAAATCAGCCACTAACAGATAAGCCATCTTCACGCTGTTCTACAGTATCAAGATCAGAAGACTTGGCCAAAGCCAAGTAATAAAAGTTCAGAGCCTCAGAGAAAACGGGAAGCGGAACTGAATTACGCTACAAAACGAATTGCTGTTAATGTTTGTGACTGCTCAGACTGCTAAAGCGCAGGCAATCTGCTTCAAATCACACTGCGAATATCAAGAGAACAGGTCCTCCTATGTGCAATTACACAAAGGTAGTTTCCTGAGACAAGTGAAAGGAAAAAAAACTTGAGTTTCTTCTGAAGTGTCAGGAACTAGAGGTAGCTAGATAATATATCTAGAGGCTAAGAGCAAATCTTGAAATCACAAGTTGCACCAAGTAGAGCACATTTTATGTTCTTTATGTCACTCTCCCAGTAGCTCTACTGATAGATGAAACATCGACTCCATGCTTAGCGTTGCTGCTTATGAAAGTGAAGTCCCTTGGGACTTCAAACACGGTTTTACATGAGAGCAAAAGATGCACATATTTCATGTTCAGCGTCATGGACACAAGTCAGGATGATCAGCAAGGACTTAGTGGAACTTTCTGTGCCCTACCAGTTCAGCAGCAAGATTTGATTCACCAGAGAGTCTTAGTCTTGGACATTTATTTCTCTTTTAAAATTTCCCCCCCCAAGAGAAGTCTAGCAATAAAGAGTCCTCCTAAATTCAGAGGGCAAGAGAAGAAACACCCTGGCCAGATGCTCTTATTTCAAGCTTCCGTGAGATGACAAGCCCTGCTGCTGATGACCACACATCCCCTGTTCATCGCTAAGAAAAATCCATGCTCTAACTGGGAAGAAGCCGCAGGAAAGAAAGGACAATACGAATTGCCCAAAGATTCAGCCACGGAGCACAAGGGAAGTTTTCCAAGCAAGAAGTAGCTACAAGCAGCTGCTAAACAGGCTGAGGAGCAGAGCCCTGCAAGATGGCACCTTGGGGTGACCGAAAAGCAAGCTTCACTGACCTTTGACCCGTGGGATGGTTTGGTTTTCTTGGGATCAGAGAAGGCGGAGAGTGGTATTGTGGGCAACATGGGATAATCAGGACTTGGCCTTGAAACAGTTTCTGCTCCTTCTGGCATTACCATCACCTAGTAATAAAGGAGAAAAAAATATGTAGGAGTAAAGAAACATTGACTATTAACACACTTTTAGCTTAAGTCACTCGCTCAAGAAACACACTATTATTCATCTTTTAGACCTTTTCTTCCCTTAAAGGCCATAAAAGATATTGTCTCTATAATTCCAGTTAAGATGCTTAGTCCCAAGGCAATGCTTGAAATACAGAACATTAAAAACATAAAGAATAAAAGGCAAGATGTAATATCGAGTGTCATTCCCAAAGGGAACTCTGATACTCTGAGCACGAACAGAAAACAGAGCTATGGACAAGAACTATGTGTTCTACTGCCAACGCTTTTATTCTTCTAACAGTTTGGAAGCAAAGTAAATTCAGAAGGAACGTGCAAGATTCCATCGATGCGGGAAAATCTGGATTCTTTCCCAAAAAATCCATAGGACTGCCTCTTGAAAGATCTCAACACAAAGCACGGACCCCTACGACACGGCTGCTCTTCTTACCTTCCCTACATTTAAAGCAATCCCATCAGAAAGTTGGGTGGAAAATCCTATTCCCTAGCTTTTGTCGATGAAGTCCACAGTCAAGAAGATATCAGATGAACAGCATCAAGAGAGATTCATGGATGAAACATTTTGCTATTTAAAGAACTCTACCATGTGTGACCAAAATCCTAATAAGTAAATTGTTCTAGCCATCTTACGGCCGAAATAAGCACCTTCCTCCTGGTTCCTAAAGCAGAAAAGCCCTGGGCTACTGACAAAGATCTGCACAAATCAGCTTGGAATACTTGCCACTCTTACAACTTATGCTTGACAAACTTCCTCACACTTTTCACCTCCTCCCTCTTCTTTTAAATATTGCTCAGGCTGCAAGGATGTCTTGCAGAAGAAAACTGTGCCAGGAATCAAGCTGATGTTGAATGAAGTCCTTGAACAGAATGGAATCATATATTATCCCATATGGGAGTGCCCAGAACCCTCGTGACCTCCTCCGACTAGTTAATAGTTCCTTGCACATTGTGACTGGTACTAAATTACCTGGTTCTGGTAGAGTTACTTGAAGATAAATTCTTTAGTCTACTACTGCATCTTAATTTCCCTCTAGTAATAATTTGTCCACTGGAGCAGCCTGTTAAGTCTGTATCTGTTTTGTTTTTCCCCCCCTCATATTTTTACTCCAAAGTCTTAATTTTTATCATCTAAGCAAGCAGCAGTTGATTCCAGGTATGGAGAAGATAAGTTGACCATGAAGTGCCAATATGAATGTTTCCCACAGCAAAGACAGATCGGGAACCTGCTGCAAACGTCTCCAATTTTCTCCATCTCTTTCACATGGATACAGGGCAGACCCTGGGCAGGGCACCGAGGGCCCTGCGTGCGGGCCGAGCAGCGGGCACTTCTCGCAAGCTCTCCGTTGCTGCAGAGACTTTCCTGCCTTGGCATTACCAGCCACATTTACATTTCTTCAGCTCTTCGACCTCCCCAGCACTTACCCCGCCAGCCTTAATAAGTTTGCGTCTGAACTCCTTGGTGGGGTTGTTGAAGGTCAGCTTCTCACACCGGAGGTGGTTCACGGGCGGGTTTCCCTCCAAATTTAAGAAGAGGTCGTATGTGAAACAAACCTTTTTCGGTTCCTCCTAAAATCAAGAAAGCAGAAAACTTTGGGAAACCACAAGTTTGGCAAACACACTAGGTTAGAGGTTTCAAATGGTCACTCCTAAAAATCACTGAAAAAAAAAAAAAAAAAACCCACTAAGTGTTGCATTCATGGTTTTTCCTCATGAGATCAGAGAGCTTTTCAAAGCCAGGAAAAAAAGAAGAGCTGAACATGTCCAAGTCAACATAACTTTCACCAGAAAGTCACACATGTCTTTTCCCTGGAAAAAAAACCCACCAAACAACCAGAGACACAGATACTAACTGGTAACTGTCTGTCCAAAGCAGTCTAACCAACCCCAGCAAAGCAAGTACAAGGGCTTTAATCTAACATTCTGTTTTCACTGAAATTCAGATGCTATCTTCTTTGCGAAACAACAGCCCTATAAATATCAATATTAAGGCATGCATAATCCTTTATTGAGAGAAAGGGCAACTTCTCAACTTGTAGGATCTCTGGGGATACTGAGAAAAGATCAAAGGCAATGATAAAAGAATGACTTGGGCTGGAAAAATCCTTGTCCGTGTGCACAGTGCAGCAGGGGAATGGGAAGATCCCGCCAGCTGTGGAGCTTTCCAAGAGCACTCACTGCAGCCACGCGGCTCCGGGCGTGCTCGGGGGCCGTTCACCGCTGCTGCTGCTCCTCCCGCTGCAGCAGTGCAGGAAACTCTGGCACGTTTTGCTGCACAAAGGAGGCTGCTGCTGGAGCCCCTTTGCATTCCAAGACGCTGCAGGCTACCTGCTCTTTACAAATACCAAGGCATCATTTCCAAGTATGATGGCGTCCCCTCTACTTCAAGAGAAAAACTCAAATGTGGCAAAGAGAAAAAAACCCTGCTGTAAAACCCACAGCGCCTTACAGCCCATTCAGCATTGACATGATGCATCCCTCAGGCCCCGTGCAGCCAAGGCAGCTGCGTAGCACCACCTTCCCCGATTCCCACCCGGCAGTTCCTTTCCTGGTGCAATCCCTATGGGAAGGGCTGCTGTGGGCTCCTTGTGTGAGCTGTGGGATTTGCTGAGTGCAGGTCGGAGCGCGGAGCTGCTTCAGCCCCCGCCGAGCCCTGCTGCCTGCTTGGGGACACTGGTGTCCCCACTACCCCTTGAGCTCCATCGAAACACATGAATGGGAAGAGGAAAGAAATATCTACGTGCAAATGTCCTGCCCTACCATGTTCTGCTTTGCTGCAAGGACTATTTCCATTAAGCTCGGCATTTGTTAGTGCACTCTGGCAGTGCACTGGAGTTAGAGCAGCTGCACAGGTTCGCTCGTAGCCTAACAAATGTAAGTGAAGGGTGAATAGAAATCCAAATAGGGCCTGAAAAGAATTGTTTCCAAAATGTTTTTCCCTGTTTACAACATGGAATCGGTTATCTTGGTTATATTAGCAAAAAACAGGCTTTAGATTTTGAGTCCATGTTATCAGAGCTCTGCTTGGGGATCTGCCTTTCCGAGTGGGAGATGGCAACCGTAGCTCAGCATTCATTTCCCTTTTATCTTACATACCCCCCTATTTACATGCTTTAAAAGTACCCCAGAACCTCTCAAATATTCCTATCTCCATGATAACCTTTCACTGTTTGAAAATTAACAGATTTTCTCAGACTCTAAGATCATGACCATTCTGGGAATCAAGTCTCATTTAAGTAGTAGAATCCTTAAAATATCCTTTCCATCCTCTCAGGACATCAGGAGATGCCCTCCAAGTGAACGGATCCATCAAAAATTACAGCACTGCTTTGGATTTCTAAGTTTCTAACTCCACGGGAAGATTTTCAAACAAAATATTTCCTACAAGAAAACTGCAAAAGTCTCAAAGCAAAAGGCTGCTTTGTTGGCTTACGCCCCTCACCTACTGCTTCCACAGCTAGTAATCACAGCTCAAAGGACTCCAAAAATGAATCCATCCAGAATTCCTCAATGTTCTCTTCTTGACAACAACACCGCACTCACGCGGAAAAGCCCCAGAACGCTCCTCCCAACTGACCTGAACCGCAGAGCATGGAATAGAGCCACCCTGACCCCACACAGCTGCACCTGGAGACCTTTCCAAAGAAGATGTTGGGATCTACCTGTCCTCTGGCTTGGAGCTGTGAGGGAGGACAAGTGGTTTTTTTCCTTGCAAGAATTTTGGTCCAGGCGGTTGACAAATCCACTGAAAAGCTGTCACTTCTGTCCCGTTCCAACACCCCTGGGTTACCTCCTTGAGTAGCAACTACATAGGCAGGTCAAGTTTTACCTTTAGAGAGAGCCATTTTCTGACCTTCTACCCTCCACACATAACTGAAGACGGGAGAGACTTTCTGTGAATATTCAACTATTCTCTGACCATAACCCTTTCTGAAGGGTCTGATACAGGATCTGCAAGGAACTCATCTCAGAAACTCACTTTCTACCTGCCCCTTAAGTCTGAGATGCCAGTGGAGAAGCCAACTAAGAGGGTGCACTGCTCGGGCAGGACCAAGCTCTAGGCATTTGCTGTCCTTAGCAATTATCCTCCATCCGAAGAATCACTCCACTTCACTACTGCTCTCCAAACCTGAACACGCTGCACTTTAACCTTGCGATTTTCCAGCCTCCTGGCTGCACTGGCATGAATTCCAGAGTTGCTTTATTTTACTTTTGAGTACTGAAGGAATAGGTTAAAGTTCCCTTGGCACTTTCTGTAAGGGAGAGTTTTTTCAAAGTCTTTTGTTGAGATTTCCTGGTCCCGTTTGTAAGGCAGGGCGTGTGCCCTTCGCCAGCCGCATGAATCAAAGGAATTTCCCTGGTAGCATGTGCACAGAGCTCATAAATCACTTTCAGAAAGCCATAAAACAAAATTATCTACAAAAAATCTAGCACACCAAGGAAGCAGCCTCATGGTTATTCAATAACTATAACTTCTAACACAACTTCCTTTTTGCCATAGATCCAGGCGGACAGAGTCATTTAGCTGGAACCTATAAATGAAATCCCTTTTCCAGGCCTGCACAACCTGTCTGACTAGTCCTCCACCAGCTCGGAGCCAGCACATTTGAAAGCAAATAGGCCAATTTTGGAGATTTTACAGAGTTAATTACATTGACGGCAGGTTTGGGAACTCTCCTCTCTTCTAAGGCAATCACTTCAAAGAAGCGTCGAGTGTATTTTTCCTGATTTTCAAAGGGGAATTTATTCACCTCTGAGCAGGTACAAATCCAAGGCAGTGCTCCGCTTCCCAAGGCCTTCGCGGCAGGCAGTGCAGCGCCGCGGGGCTCCCGGGACGCTCAGCACGAGGAGGCTCTGGGCTGAGCACCGAGCCTGCCCCCGTGGCGCCGCTAACCCAAAGGATCCCCAGCACACGGGAGCCACGGGATCCCCAGCACACGGGAGCCAGGATTGCTGCACTGCTCCCGTGCAGTGGACACGGCACTGACACCGTTTGGAAAGGAGCCCCATGGAGCCCAGACTGGAAACCATGAGCCGCAGGGCAGGGGGCATCACTCAAAACTGATGAACGCAGCTCCTCCCTGCAGCAACACCGAGGAAATAAGAGACACCTGAAACACACTGAAATGTGCCCAACAAAATATAACCAAACCTCGGCAAATCTTGCCCCAATTTGGTGAATATAGTAAATGAGGCAAAAAGAAGCTCTTCAGTGGCATTCCTTAAGAGACTTCTATGAACTATCTTACTGAAGATCCCAATGCCTTGTTTTAAGGGTCCTTTAGTTCCATTTACGCTGCTATACATGCACCTACGCACTGCTTTGAAAGACACATTATTCCCTTCCTCCAGTATTTACTTATATATATATATGTGTGTGTGTGTGTGTGTGTGCGCGTGTGTACATACACACACACACACAATCTAGAGAACGGAAAAATGTAAGTGTACTTTGAATCTAACTGAAAACAAAACAAACGAAACCAACTTTTATTCTCTTTTCACTATGGGAAAAGACCCTAGATTCAGTATTCCACAGTGTAAATCCCTTTCTCTCTTAACTCTCAAATTTGGAGGTGATATCTTTTAAACAGCCCTTAACACAACTGCTTATTTATACTGCAGGAAGATTTTCTGCCTTACTTTGCAATAATATGAAAGGCTTTTGGGGGGGAGTGGTCTCTAATTAGGATACAAAAATACAACTTAAAAACCACATATGTACGTGTGTTACAGCCTCCTGGTTAAAATTTGTCACTGCTTTAAGAGAGGTATTTTGAGACAACAATGAGAGCAGGAAAAATAAATAAATAAGCAGAATCTCAAGACTGTTGAAATCAGGTAGGGGAGAGTGACAGGGAAGAGCTGCAGGGAAACAGCACTGCTTTTATTGTGCCCAGTTTGCACTGATTTGAGCAGCAGAAGCTGCTGAGAGCGGCCCTTCTTACAGGAAGGAACACAAAGGGCTCAAAAATAGCAAGAGCCCAAGAACATTTCAGTGCCACAGTCCCAAATGATCTGCTCCCTCTACTCAGCTGTGCTGGACACCCCTTGCTGATTTAACCTGCTTGGATCCTGCCATTTCTTTTTCAGGCTCAGTTACAGAGGCAAAGGTTCTGGCTGGTCCCAGCTACCACGTGGAGATACCAATCTGGCCCTCACTGGAGCTCCAACAAACTGGGTAAAACAGACTCTGTGGGTTCACAGCAGCATACAAAAACCTGCTCTTTAACCCAAAAGACAAGACGGAGAAAGGACTTAAGGTGGATACAGTACAGGGAGGAGAAGCACACCCGCCACAGCTTTATTTCTTCAGGGTGAAACCAGGCTCTTAAACCACTTTTAATCCTCCCATGACACTTCCTGGTGAGACAGAAAGACACCAAATGCTTCGGAGGGGCCAAAAGCAGCGACTCTCCTACTCCAAATGGGTAATGGAAAAAGTGCTCTACACACAGGAGAGGAACTAGTAGGCAGTCTGAGGCAAAGTCGTTTGAAAAGCAAATAAACAAAGTTCATTAAAAGATATTCTTAAAATATTCTTAATAAAAAGCTTGCCGCAGCTGTGGACAGGACTACATTTCCGTGAGCCCAAGCAAGGCGCACTGGCTCTTACAACCCTTACTTACCATCCTACTCAACAACTTAGGACAGAGAATGGAAAAAGAAAACTGAGCAAGGAGCTTAAACTGGGGAATTAGAAGTTTCTGCCAGTCCTAGTTCGCAGATCAGCTCCCTTCAAACTCTCTTGCTTCTCACCTTTCTAAGGCATCAGTAAACAGGCGTTGACAAATTAACTCCAAAGCCGCTGGGATTCTCAGTTCCACGCAAAGGAGACGCTTCCGTCGTCACAAAAACGTGCTAGAACATGGAGAACACCTGGCCAAGAAGCACCACCCTCCTCGTGTTGCCCAGCCACCTAGAGAGCACACCACTGCCTATGCAACCTCAAAATCAAGCCGAAATATCTCCACTTGAAAAGAGTTCCTCAAGGATGAGTCCCAAATGCTGTCATCAGTTGGGGCACATTGAGGACAATATGTGCTCTGTATAGGACAGTTGATCCCCACCAGCATCAACAAGTTTACATAGACCAGAGTGAACATATGGCCTTCAGGTAGTTAAACTTATTTATTAGGTGCTTTAATGTCACATTCACCAGTGAAGGAGAACACAGACTGCATTTTAAACCATTGCCATCCTTCTCTTTTTTTTTCCTCTCCTCTTTTGAATTTCTCCTACATGCCCATCTTTGCTCATCTTCTGTCTTTGCAGGACCATTCAGCTCTTACTCTTCCATTTCCTGAAATAATCACAGAACTTGGTATTTCAGGACAGCTTTAGCACCGGGCAAGAGGGGTCAGAGGAGCTTTTCCAATTTCAGGTACCTTTTAAGCTTTCAAGAATCACAAGTACCAAGTTTAATTTGAGTATGAAGCAAATATAACGTTTTCTGCCATAAGGACCACAAAATCACTTTTGAATATTAAAAGCAAACTTAGACGTGGCTCAAGTATTTCAAGCTCGTGGCTGAACTTGAGAACAGAGGTCAGTTCAAGTGCTGTGCTGGAAGATGGAAGCAGTTACATTTCCCCCTTCAACCACAGTTTGCCCCAGTTTAACGTGGTGAAGGCACTGTCCTGAGCTCCATGATTGCCAGTTTAGCAATCAGATTAAAAGCAAAAGAGAGCTTCCCTGGAATACACCCAGCTGCAGAATTGAGCCAATGAGCGTTTTGAAAATTCATTAAAAAACATTAGAACTGAAGCTATTTCCCTTCCTCTAGGCACAAAAACGTCAAAAAAAAGCTGCCTTCTCCCAAAGTAGCTGCTCCTTCCGTTGTTTCCACCAAGAACAGGGGCCACCTATTTCCCTTATTTTCCAAAGCCATCACATCCCTATGTCAGGGAGCACAACTGTGCAGTCATGTGCAGAGGAACAATGCACAGCGATGACCCCGGTGGGCACGAAACCAAGGCAGATTCAGAAACGCCGTCGACTCCACGCTCAGCAAGAAAGCTGGGAATAAAGGGATGGAAAGACAGAAATATGGATATGGACAGCGGACACCACAAACAAGTGCACGTACAGATACCAATATATAAAGGAGAAATAGCAGTGAGGGAGAATACGTGAGACGTCTGCAGGGGAAAAGCAACTGCAAGAAAACACAGGGTGGAAAAGGAAGAAAAGCTAAGGGTAGCAACAAAGCGTAGCTCAGCCCCACAGTCACCCAAGGTTCTCCTTCCAAGCCATTAGAGGACAGGAGGGCACATTTTTTGTCAGGAACATAAAGGCAGATTCTGGACCTGAGCTGAGCATGAACAGAGTGCAGATGAGCAGCTTCCTGATTTCCATTCAAAACCTCAGAGAAGCCACCAGAAGTCAAACTACTTCTAAGTCTTTGAGGGTTTGAGTTTTGTGTGCTCAAGTTGTATTTTTCAGTGCTTTTGTTGCTATCACCAACTTTCATGCCCTGCTCTCTAACTGTCATTTCTCTTCACATCCTCCTGGCTTCCCCCACCCCCAGGAAAGCTGTGGGCAAAACACTCCCAGCTCGAGCAAACAAAGCTCCTCGGCCGGCAGTTTGGAGGCCCATTATTTGGTTAATCACTAAATCAAATGCATAAAATTTACAGAGCGGGACAGGAGCAATCTGGTGACTCCAGCAGAATGAGAACCCTACAGTGGAGTCGGGAGAGCAGGAAACCGTAGCCACGTACATTTGTGGGAGAAGTGCTGGGAAAAGATGCTGCAAAGCTCAGTACAAATAGGTTATTACATGTGGCCTGCTGCACACAAAACATGTGGTAACTGCTTGTGCTTGGGCACAAAGTGGGTGAAAACTTACAACACCACGAGGTGACTTAATGTTTTAATTTGTACTTTATCTAGGTTCCTCTTTGGAATAGTAAGCACAGCAACTATCTCGTTTTATTCTCAACACAGTAATCAAATCCAGAAAGATTCAGTATTTATGCTTAACAAAACAACTGCACTGAAAGAGCCGACAGGAATGTAAGTGACAAATCCCTATTTTCATAACCATGTTGAAGCCATGCAGCATGTGACCTCTGTGGTAGGACTTACTGCACACAGTAAATCCCAAATTTTAATTTCTCCATATTTGTTGGCAAAGCACCTTAAGATGAAGAATATTAAATGTTTTCTTTTTGGAAAATTATTGATTCAGAACTACAATAGTTTTAATGTCACTCTAAGGACATTACCTATAAACACAGACCTTTGTGTTGGGCCTATACTGCTGATATATTTGTACGGTTATAAGACTGTGAATAAAAACATTTAAATAGACTGTAAATAAAAACTATAGTTTATATTTAAAATAGTATTTACTTTCAAAAATATAAAATTAGGATTCTAAAAGAGATTTCTATATTTGCATAAAATACTTTAATATTATCTGTGTTAGAAACCCTTGTAACAAGTGCTACAGTCTCCTTTCAGAATCTCACATCCCATCACTCTATCCCAAGATTAGCTTTCTATATGGCTCCATTTCTATGAAATGCTGTCTTTTTTTTAAAGTCTGGCAGGAGTCTCCAACTCCCAGTTAAATTCTATTTATTAGAGTAATAAAAACCACACACATAAAGCAGTCACATAACTAAGACTCTTTCTGTCAGGCAGTTTCAGGACCTGGCACAGCTCAAAACAGTTGTAAGACAAGGAATTGGACTCTACCTTATTTTTGAAGTACACTTCAATGGGCATAATGAAGCCTGCGTAGCCAGACTCTTCCACTTTGTACGGGGGCTCCTTGCATACTGTAAAGAAAACACACACACATGAATTTGTATCATGGCGCAACTTGATCTGAGGCAGAAAGGAGTTGCAAGATGAGAAATGGCTCTTTGGCAACTCAGGATGCATCTAAAACATCAACCTTCCTGCAAACCAAAGCAAGATGGTGGTCACAGGCTTAGTTAAGAGCCTGAGTGCTGCTGCGAGCTCCTCCCACAGAAAGGAGCCGTAAAATACATTCCCCTTCCCAAGGCTCAACCCGATTCCTTCCCTCTCTCGTCAGTGAAACGGAATTACCTTTCTCTGCTGCTCCACGCTGCAGAGCGCCTTGTAAAGGCGTCTTGCAAGAAACGCCACTTCCCAAAGGCTGGGAATTTGAGCAGCAGAGACAGGTAAAGTTTATTTGTTAAGATCCGACACCTATGAACCCCACCACGAGCTGCCTCTCTAAGCTGCAGAGCCCTTCCTACCATTTACCACTGCATTTTGTGGTAGCTGACTTGGAGGAATCCAGGAGCATTTGGCCATGATTTAACTATACAGACCTGCTGTCAGCACAGACTCCAGACCACAGATATTCTCCCTCTTGGGAGCTAGATGCACATGCATATAATTCATGCACTACAGTACATGTAAATAAAGTCAATTAAGCCATTAGGGAAAGTTAATGCAAGTCTTTACTTCTCTAAAGAATTTCAAGGGATTAATATGATTAGGAAAAGCTATTTCCCTCAAACCTAAAACACACACAGATTAATTTCCCTTAATGTCACTAAATTATCCCCAGTTCTAAGCACTTCTATCATCATAAAGACACCAGCAAGCAGCACTCAAACTTCCTTGCACTCAACTATGACAGAAGAGCATATATAAAAATAACCCAAACCTCTGGACTTGCTTTAACTTGGATCTCACATTAATTAAAACCCTATCACACTGGGCTTTTCTGTTTTTTGTTCACCACAATTTAAGTACAACCCTGACACTCTTTGGTCAAAGGCAAAGAGGCATCATGAGCAAGTTTTAAGAAACATTTAAAAACCCTGAGAAGGAAAAAAAAATGCCTCTTTTAAAGGCAGGTGATAGAGCAACCCACTGAGCTGGGGGGGATGTACTATTCTAACACTGATGTTACAGGCTAATTACAATGGCTGACAAGAACTATAGCAGAGCAGATTGGAACTTTTATTCTATAAATTAGCTTCCAGCTCAGTATCACAATTGCTTATCATGCACCAGTTTTACCACATCAATCTGAAAGAGATGTAATCAACATACACCAACTAGATGCCCGCTTTTATGAGCTGAACATCTTCGAGATACTCCCTAACCATGGACTGCCACAAATAACCAGTGAAGGCAGCAGTCCTACAACACCCTGCCTGACCAGCAAGCTTCCAAAAATGGCGTTTCAAAGAATGTGTGTTATAAAGTAATTTATAGCTGTACCCTCAGCCAGTCAGCGTTCCTGGTAACACTACCTAACAATAACACTGCACATGCAGTTACACAATCTTAGACAGATCTAAGGCTGTGCTGCTGCTGAAAAGGGCAAATCCTGCTTTTCCACCCTCAATCCTGCATTCCTGTTGTCTTGTGCCAACAGTGAGGTTCACATTGCTGCACACTCGCAAAGAGTAAAGGATAATCCAGCAGAAAATGATGTTACAAAATGTTTATATCCTCTCCAACCCAGCTGGGTGCACAGTGCTTGGACGCATGCACGCAGCTGGACTGTATGGGCAGAGGTAAAGAGAAAACCCTTTGGGCTAAACTGATTTCTGTCAGCTTAAATACTACCAGACTTGGCACTTGTAGCCTCGAAATTGCAGGAATACTGAGAGTTGCTTGCTGCCCAATGCAAAAGACAATATATAACAATATATATACACCACTGTAGTATTTGGAGACCTCACACAAATCACATGCTTCCAGCTTTTGTTGGCTCAGATCAACTAATGAAACTCATCTTTCCATTCTGCAACATGAATTACCTTCTGCTGTCACTAAGTGTCTTCAGAAGTTCAATATACTAATGCTTAAATAAGAAGAGCTAGCATCTCACCTCTGACCCTTTCATTAGAAGAAAGGTCCCGTTCTCCCTGACCTCCCTCAATAGCAATGGTAAAGGTCAAGACTCAAGTGCATGCAACGCACATTTCTGCTCCTCTCAAAGGAAATATTTTATTGAAATGTGACAGTCCAAGACCAAACCAGGCCTGCACAATGCACTCGCAGGCAGAGAAGGCCTAATTACAGGTCGACAAAAATCCACTCACCGCGTTTGGGCTTCGGGAAGCTCTCATGCAGCCGAAAGACCACCTTCTCCACAAAATGCTGGATGTCGCATTGCTCCGGGCCACGGACAAACACCATCCAGTCATGAGTAAACCCTTCGGTTGTGGGTTTTTTCCGCAGTTGGGCTCGGTGCCCCAGCTCCAGTTTTACTTGAACCGTACACTGTTTTAGGACAGAGGTAAGGACATAAGGAAAAGGGAGCGGGTTACGTATTATATATAACGTTGAGCTTCACTGACAGATAATGCTAGCTATCAGCAGGAGAAGAACACAACTGTCTCCAGAGGGAGATCAGGCACATTCTGAAAACCAAACTGTTGTCAGTCAGAGAAGGTATCATTAAAAATAGCTCCTAGCACCACTTCCCACCTAATTATTTTCCTAATATTAGTATTGCAGAGAAAAAACATTTCAGAAGAGGAGCAGGTTTATCTGTATCACATATCAACTAAATTGTCAGCAAAGTTCTAATCGCAGAACCTTTATTACTAGAAAGCATGAGAGGGAAATCAAGAACAACTTGCTTTCCACAGCTCACAGAATTCATAGCACGGACAAAATTCTAATCTGAAAAGAACAAATTAGATCATGAATTGCTGGACTCTGATATTGTTTGGAATAAACATGTCATTCGTTAGAGTACGGCTATGATGCTCCATGCATTTATGACATATTTTATTAATGGACTTTCAAAGACAAAGTCTCAAGCATAACAAATACTTGCACTAAAAATGACCCAATTTCGATTTGCACTCCCGAATACAAATCTAATCACGGAACAAAGAGGGTGTATTCAGAGCTTCATTTGAAGCACGAACACACAGACAAAAATTAGATGTTTAAAAGCCAGATGAAATCAATCGTGAAGATCCAGACATTACTGCAGACCTCGCACACACAAGAAAAAGAATAAATATGTAACATCAGAAAGGCAAATGAGTCAAACAAAAGTAAAATCCAGCAAATCCTAGGGCAAGGTCTGCGCAAGAAATCACACCCGAGCTACTTGTCTCTTTACTAGATTAATTTGGGGCACACTCACTACCCAAACTCAACCAGCAGCCTAATCATCTCAAACTTCACACAACCAAATCCAGCCTCAGCAAACGAAGTTCAGTAGGTGGGCGAGTTTGTGGTCCTTACCCCCTTCTTCACCTAAGACTCAGAAGTAAATGTCTTGTTACTCCTGTTGTCTAAAATACAAGTGCACATGGACCCAAGCTGAGAGCATGGTGTTGCAAAATGAATCTATGTTCAGGCAATCTCTCAAATCGAGAGGAAAGCTTAGAAAGAGTAGGGGCCCCATTTTGCATTTGAAGAACTGCAGCAGAGATTAAGATCAAGATTCATGCTCAGCAAAGTGTTTTGCATATCCACCCTGACATGTTAAAGGAAAATGATTTTCAGAGTATGATTAGTACTTTCTGCAAAAAGCTTAAATCATTCTTAAAACTCAGTATTCTTTTTTCTTTGTAAGAAAAAAGATCACACAGGAGCTTCGCCAGGCATCAAAGCTTGATCTTCTCGAACCCCAGTTCAGCTCCAACTCCAGCTGTAACCGTAACACATTCCTCCAGGCTATTATCTTCACAATAAATACCTTCCGCTGCTATCCCGCGCATCCATTCTAAGACTCGCGGACAAAAGCATCTAACTGCTTCATCTACCTTACGGAAATCTTTCTATACGTGACCTTCCCCTGCAAGTCGGTTCGCGTGGCAAGTCGACTTTCCCTCTCTGTGCTTCAGGACACATCTACACCGGCTCCATCTCGTTCCCGCACTAAAAACGAACGCGTGTTGCAGTCTCTTCTTGTGTGCCATATTAAGGAGCAAGGAGGGGAAAGAAAGGCACACGGCGCTTTGCTCAGAGAAATCTCTTCTGTGGTGGCAGCGCAGGATGTGCGGTCAGCCTGGCTAAGCCCGCGGAGCTCCGTGCGGACCGGCCTCATCCCGGCACTTGCGGGGCTCGCGGGCTCCGCGCTCGCCGCCCGCTCCGCTCCTTGGGTGCCGTGATGGCCCCTCACATCGCGCTGCCTCTGCCAGCAAGTCCCCGCGCGGCTGCGGCGGGGCGCGAGCGGCTGTCACTGCCCCGGCACCCGCCGGGGACGTGGAAACGCGGGAGAGGTTTTAGCTGGGAGGCAGAAGGGCCTAGCTGGGGCAGAGCAAGGCGGGAGAGGTTTTAGCTGGGAGGCAGAAGGGCCTAGCTGGGG
>VZSG01000735.1:178087-197564 GCA_013398315.1 Nothoprocta pentlandii
GCGCGGCAGCGCCAGGGCGGCCCGGAGCCGAGCGTGCCGGCGGGCCCCGGCGGAGGTGGAGGTGACCCCTTTTCCTGTGCCGGGTTCCCTGGCAACGGGGCCTTTCTTTGCTCGCCGCCGCCTCCACCCCCTGACGGGGAGAAAGGAGCCGAAGGCCCCGCTGCACTTTTGAACTTGCGGCCGGCGCGCTCAGTGGCTGCGCGGGCGGCGCGGGCGGAGCGGCTGCGCCCAGCGGGGACCCCGCGCAATTGCCCAGAAGTTATTAATAGGCTGCGGAAGAATGCCATGGGCCGGGGGAAGGGGCGGCCGGCCGGCAGCGAGAGAGCCGGCGGGAGCGACGCGCTGAGGAGCAGTGCAAGGGAGACAGAGGCCAGAGTGGCGGCCTGCGGGGCGGGCGAAGAGGGGAGCAGAGAGGGGACGGGCGCCGGCGCAGGGACACCCGGGCGGGCGAAGGTCGGGGCGCCCGGTCCCCCCGGCCGGTGCTTTGTGCTCGTGTTCGGCTGCTGGCGGCGCGCACCGAGACACGGCTGTGCCCTGCGCGGGAGCGATGAGCCCTTGCACAAGGCGGCCTGGCCCCACATGAAGTCCCGCGGGGGGTTCCTGAGCCGCACTTGCCATCTAGCGGTTGTGGGCACCGTTGCAGAGGGCCCCACGGGGCGCTGGTGGCCGCAGGAGGGCCGCGTGGCGTGGGGCGCCCTGCAGCGCCTTCTTCCCCGCGCAGGGAGCCCAACGTGCCTCTGCTTCTGCTTTTCTTGCAGGGGACCGCGGGGTGTGCGGGGGGCCTGGGGGCCTCGCAGGGAGGTGACCTCAGCGCGGCCGGTCAGGGAAGGACCTGGATCTCCGGCATGGTCCAACTCCTCACGTCATGCAGCAGGGCTCCCAGAAGAGGAGCAACTGATACAGCACTGGGATCAAGATCTGCAAAGCTTTGCTCTCTGCCCATGGCTTGACAATGATCATTGTCTGGAACTTTGCAAAGCACCCCAAATATTTAACTAATGTGTTGACTCCTTTTCTCACTCTCTGCTGCCAGCCAACCATTCCCATAAGCATGGAAGTCTCCAAGTTATATATGGCCATCAGAGACCATCAGCGTGGGGAAGAGCTTGGAGCACTGAAGGCTGAAGAAGGGTGATGGAGACATATGGAAACCTGAAGTGCAGTAGAAAAGAGAGGGGAAAGGAGGAGATAGAGGAAACTAAAGCACGGGCTGTGCTCTTGTCTTTTGCAGATTTAGGAGCTCCACAGCTTGTTGTGAACCCAGGCAGTGGGTAGATCATCCCAAGGCCCAGGCCAGCAGAGTCTCTTTTGGGATATCACTCTCCCTTGATCACAGGAGGATTTATTTTTATAAATAACCCTTCCAAGGTCAGAGAGAGCTTTGGCCACCCTGTCTGAGTGGCTGGCAGATAACAGGGGTTGTACAGTCAGAGGAAAGAAGACGCTAATGCAAATTAATGTCCATAGCTTTAATGCAAGGCTCTCCTGAGCAAGACCATATATATATCAATAAATAAAGTTAATAATAGTAGTTAGAGAAGCCCCAACAAACCCAGCTATCACCATTTAGGCTTCTGTCTTTGCAACTGTGCCCTTGTCAGCAAGGGGTACTGCAGCTGACTAGTGAAGAAAACAAAAGAAGCATCCTTGACCCTCCACTTGTCAGTGGGGCTCTGCTGGAGAGGGAGGTCTGCGATTCCCCAGCGTGAGAAGATCTGCGGTTCCCCAGCGTCAGTCTGGGCAGAGTCTTCCACCCACCTGTGGGCTGCCACCCTGCTCCATGCGCAGCATCACGAGGCCTCAGCTGCGCCCTGACCCACTCGCCAGCCCCATCGCCCTTGTTTGAGGAGCAAGCGTGGCCCAGGTGTTCCCCATGCAGACACATGTTGAGTGCGTCACACACCCGTGCCCGAGGGATGCTTGAGGGCAGACGGCTCTAGCACTGCTTGTGGGATTGCTCCAGCTCAACGTAAGGCACTGCGACAGGCCAGGAGTCACTGGGCCAATATTCCAGCTTAGGCTTGAATGATGGCATCTCGTAGGTGACGTCAAAGTAGATGACCAGAGGGCAGCAGTAGAGGAGGGACATGGCTATCAGCACGTGCCTGGCAAAGAACAGAGGCTCTGTGAGGCAGGAGTAACTCCACCGCCCAGCCCTCCTGCACTTGGTCACCGAGTGGGACCAGCAGCCTCGCTCTGAGGCCAGAGCCACTGCAGGGCGGCGCTCAGCCAGACCAGGCACAGCAGAGCAGCCCCTCTCTGTCACCAGGACAGCTCTGCACGGCGCTCAGCTGAGACACCGGCCCAGTAGCATCCACTGCTTTGCAGACACTAGCCCTGTTCAGAGACACGCTCTTCCCCCCAGTCCTACATTAGACCCCTATATCTGGTCGCATGATAGGATGGAGGGAGGAATAGATGGGGGGGATACAGCACTGACAGGGAAAGACCCGGATCCCGGGATGGACAAGGGCTGCAGGGAGCAGGAGAGCTGCAGGATTTCCTCCTGCAGAATGTTCCCAGGAATGTTGAATGAGCACAGGGGTGTCTGGGACAGTTCCATGTGCGGAGGGGATGGTACAACACAGAAGACTTCAACCGCCTGTCCCACGTCACCAGGACTAACCCAGTCACCTCGGTATCTCAACACCACAACCCAGTCATCCCTGTGATTCGTGTGGATGAATTTGAGATGAGCTTTGTATGCCTCCCTTAGAGCAGGGGTTGGTCAGGCACTGAAATGTCTTGCTTAAACAAATCCCTGTCTTTCAGTTTGGTCGTTAGAATAACTCCAATCACCTCTCTCATGACACAGCTTTCCCTGATGCAGCCTTTGGAAAGCAAGACGCGTAACTGGAGCGATTTTAGACCGCGTTGGCTTGCAGAACAGCCTTTGGCTGCTGCTGAGGAGGTAAGGGATAGCAACCAGCGATTAAGTCGAAATCTATGGGCAGGGGCCAGGGCGAGGAGCAGCATGAGTGGTCCCAGAGGAAAGGGGCAGGTGTCTAAGCAGGGATGTGGCCGTTCCCTTGTCAAGCACCGCGGTCCTCCGGCCATCCCTCCTGGCCATGGCCGCTCCGTTCCTCAAGGGAGTGGCTTCCTGCCCCGCTGCAGCCCTTACCAGAAGCTGTGGAAGTAGGGGAAGTTGATCATCTGCCAGAGGCCACAGAGCCACCTGTCACTTATCCAGCTGGTGATGGCCAGGACCCACCACATGATCATGATTTTGGCTGTCCGGTGAACCCGCTTGTCATTGCATCTGGAGGACAAGAATGGAGAGGGAGCGGGATATGGTGTTGGAAGGAAAGTGAATTTTTAAGTGAGCTTAAGTTCCCCCCAACATCACATTGGTTCCTGCAGACCAATTAAAGGGAAAGAGCAGCAGAGATGGCAGCTGGGGAGAAGACATTCTTGTCCTATGGCTTGTCCCCATGCTGAAAGACAGCTGGGCCAGGTATCATATCCCACTCATATCCCACTGCCCGTGGTCCTGCCTGTGCCCTTTCCCAGATCCCCACCGGGCTACCCCAATTCTTTGCAGATCGGATGGCCCAGGTGTAGCTGATGGAGCTGCTGAAGCCCTGGGCTCTGTTCGGCATTGTGTGCACACTGGCTACCACGTTGTGAGCATACTAGGATCTGCAGATAACCCTCCGTACTTTTTCAGCTCTTTCCGTGTCAGGTAAAGCAGGTGGAAGGCGATGCAGTTGAGCACGTAGGCATTTAAGGCTGGTTTCATGAAGGACAAGAAGGTACTGACCACGGTGATGACACCACTCAACCAGAAGAAATGCTTCCTAAAGGGGAGAAGAGGCAGCAGTATCAGTGCCCTGGGGGTTCACAGTAGCACAGGGCAGGGAGGGAAGAGGTCCTGCTCATTGCCTGGGAGAAGGAAGTCATCTCCAGGGCCTCCTGTTTGATATAGTTGCCTCCACCAACGTGGCAAGAGGAGCTTAGCACAAGGAAGGACTGCAGAGCAAGAGCCCCAGCCGCGGCTGGCAGGGGGCTCAGCAGTGCAAACATGCAGATTTGGGCTGACTGAACAACAATAGGGCTTACAGAGGCTTTTCACATGCAAATCCCTTCCCAGGTCCCTTCCCCACTGCCTGCCTCCCCCAAGCCTGTCTCCACAGTGAACTCCTGGTGACCTCCTCTTGGCCATGGGAAGAGCAGGCTCGGAGCCGGGCTTTGCAAGGCTCCTCGCTGAGCCAGCTCCGAGGGCTCCGGAGAGCCTGCCCGGATGGGAGCATCCCCTGAGCAAAGCCCTGCTGGGTCCTGTCTCGCTTGCTTTGTGCCCACCCAGGCTCCCCATCGTTTGTGCCGGGCTCCTCTAGTCCAGAGAGCCTCCCAGCAAACAGCGTGTGCAGCATGGCAGAGTGAAGCTGGGCCAGCTCGTCCTGGGGAAAACACCACCAGCGTTCAGAAAGAGCCCACTGTGGATGGCAGGGGACGCTGTGACATTTTCACAGCACAGATCACTGAGTGTTCATGCTCAGGAACATTTGATTTCATTCTCGGTGTGAAGCCCCAAGTGCTGCACTTGCCCAGATGGTGCTGTGCTCTTCCCAAGGGCTAGTGGGACTTCCAGCCCCTCTGCAAATCTGCAGACAGGAGCAGTCTGCATGTTCCTGACAGGGCAACCCCCAGGCTTATCCACTGCGCCCACACCACCTGCAATGGTGCCCAATGTGCCCAAATCTCTCACTTGGAAATTCGCCATGCCAAATTTCTTGCTAAGCTTTGCAAAGCCAGGCAGCTCTAAGCGAAGGGAGCTCGACAGGGCCCTGCATAGAGGGAGAGTTTCTTGCCCTCATCAGCAGGTGTAGCGCTGAGCAACAGAGGGTTTGTCCCCAAAGGCAAGTGCAGTAACCTCATGGTTAGAGGGAACTCTGTGGGTCACATGCATAGATGCCAGCACCCCATCCCTCCTCTTGCTGCCTGCAGCCACATCTCATACCTGCTCTTGATGCACCTGGGGAAGTAAACCTTTGGGTACCAAAAAGAATATGCGGCAGCCAGTGCCCAGAGGATGGAGAGTTCATCTAGGAGCTGTCCCACGTAGCTCAGGGTCATGTGAAAGTAACTGGAGAAAATACCTGCAAGGAATGAGGCAGGTTGTGTCAGCAGGTTCTGTCACAGCCCGAGCCCGTCTTGCCCTGGAGGTTCCTGGGGGTGATATCAAAGGACATTCTTCAAGGGCAGGGTACAGACCTTGGAGTTAATGGAGACTCGAATGAGTCAGTCCACAGAACACCACGGAGATTTACCGGGCTGGAAACTTTGCAGCCACAGCTGGTGGGAATCGTGAGCTGCAGGGCTTCCTACAGACGTGATGTCCTGGTCCCACCCCAGCTCGTCCCTGAGCTTGGACCACTGAGAATCAGTCTCCAGAGCCAAAAGTATTGCAGGTAAAGAGCTGCGTGCTCTGACAATGAGTTAGGTCTTCTCACAACTTTGGCACCTACCTACACAGACAAGCAGGGCACAGACGAAGTACAAGGGGAAGGTCCGCTGCTTGCAGTACTGACGGTTCAGGTAGAGCAGGGCAGGAGAAAGGATGAAGAAGCTTACATTGCTGATCTGAAAAGCAGGAGGCACGTTCAGTTTGTTGCATGATCTTGGGCAAGACCCATCCCACCTTGTGCCTCAGTATCTCTCTTTGCAAAGAGGATACTGATCTCTAGTGAAAAGCACCCCACGGAGTGCAAGTATTGCTCTTGGCACGGGAGGAAGAGCAGAGGCGTTTCCCAAGGCTGGAGTTGGAAGGATAGGTATTGCTGTGGCAGCAAGTCCAAGGTAAGACACCCTTCAGGTGGTGGCTTTTTTGGCTTTTGTGCCTAAGCAAATCACCAAAACTCTTCTGTTTGCAACCATCTTCCTCTCCTGTCATTCCAGGCCTGCCAGAAACACCCTGCTTGACTTCTGCGACCAGGAGGCTGGGTGAGTGCAAGGAGCAAGGTGAGCACAGCAAACGGCAGTCAGGAAAACCATCCTCAAGTGGGAGAAGGTGCAGTGGAGAGCAGCAAGGCAAGCAGGACAATCGTAGGTGGAGACTGGACAGACATGACATCCTGCAGTGTCACATGCAAAGTCGCCTGGCCTGCAAGGGCAGGTACTCTGGACACTAATAATTATATGAAGCCATAAATGTCTTTTAAACGTACTTTGCAAGTGAATTCAGCAAAGTTATTCTGCCCTGCTTTCCAGGTGACAGAACTGCTTCATGGACAGACTTTGGTTTCCCTGGGCTGAGGAGGGGATCGTGCTGGAGCTCGGCCTGTCGCTGCTATCAGCCGGTTTCCTGGGGCTTTATTCGGGCAGTGCAGAAGGATGCATTAGGCCAACTAAACTGGCATTAGGCCAACTACCAGAATTACTTTTATCTCCTCCTGACAATCATTTTCCTTTCGTCCTAGAGCTAACTGAGGGCTCGCACGTGGGATCTGACCTCCCCAGTTGGAGTCTCCCCCCTCCTTGGACCTTTCCCTACACAAGCCAATCGCAAAATGAATGCATGGTTTGTGTGGTCCCACGGGACCTAAGCTAAGGCTGCAAATCACAGGGATGTTGTCACAGAAATGAAACACACCCTCCTGTAACCCAGAGGGAAATACAAGTCAGGCTTAATGTAAGGTCTCTATTGCCTTTAATACATGGAGATCAATCTTGAACTTCATCAAGGTTTCCATGAAACGACTTGATACTCATGTTGGCAGCAATATTCAGGCCAAGGGTATTGGTTTTCTATAGATGCCTCGAACCAAATCCAGGCACATTTCTTTTCTGCTTATGGAAAGGAAGTGCTGGTCCTGCTCTTGGACTCAGGGTCAAACAGTGCAGGAACAATCAAAACATTTGAGAAAACCAAACACATATTAAAGTAGCAATTTTGCTCCAAACATTTATTTTTCCATAAAATAGTTAAAGGAGGATTTTTTTTAAGAGATCTCAAGAGGAGAAATGCCTGCAGGAAAGGTAACAACATGCAAGTGCCAGCATGCATGTCAAAAGTGAGGAAATGCAGGAGCTTGAGATTGCATATAGAAAGGTCTGGATCCCTGCTGAATCCCACTGGGCATTGCAACAGTGCCATTAATTACATGATAGCAGTGTTATCACTTCATTAATTCGGAATGAAAAGTGCAAGATCAGATATCAGAAGGGAGGGATAGTCAGGGGAACATCATGAACAGAAACACCGAGATTGCAGAACAAATCCACGCAGAGCAGCCAAAAACAGAGCTTAGGGGCTGAGCGGCTGCACAACCGCATCTGTGAGAGGACGTCGCCTCTCGCTGGATCCGAGCCCTGGTTTTGCAAGTGCAGTGTTGAATCATCCCTTGGCACGTGGCAAGCTCCATCTAGAGCGTGCTTGGGAGGGCTTTGCTCCCAGCAACACCGCACAGGAAGCTCTGCAGAATCTCTGCTTGCTCATAGCCCTCTGGCTTCTGCTGATGCCCGGCTGGGCCGTGCTGACCAGGAGACACCAGCCACCCCTGCACAGGATTTCTGAGAGGTGAGAGAGCAGTGATGGAGCCGAGGCACAAGCTGGCCTGCGAGAGCGACTCAGCCCTGTGGTTGCCTACCCGCTGAGCTCATGACAATGTCTCACTTGCAACAAACGTGACTTGCTGTCCTACATCTAACCAAGCCCACCTACTCCAACATTTGCTTCTTCAGGAGAAAAGCAAGACATGGCTCTAAGCCTGGTGCGTCTGCAAGAACAGGGGAAGACCCCAGAGCTTGTACAACTCAGCATTTTGCAGCCTAAGATGGAAGCAGACCCGCAGAGAACCTGTCCGTCCATGACAAGGTGAGAACAGGCCTCTGATAGGGATTTGGACAGGAGATGCTGGTTTGGACAGGACTCTACCTGGCTGCCTGAGTGCCGTGATGGTGCAACAGCAACCCAGGCGCAATGTGGGTTCTTACTCAATAGAAAGGTTTTCTGCAGTTAAAGGAGATTTCTAAAAGCTTCATTGGCCTGGAGTGAATTCATTGACTTGAAGGTCAGCGAACCAGATTTAGGTGAATCACAGAATCCCAGAATGTTCAAGGTTGGAAGGGACCTCTAGAGATCATCTAGTCCAACCCCCTGCTCCAGCAGGGACACCCAGAGCACGGAGCACAGGGCGGCATCCAGGCGGGTTTTGAAGACCTCCAGAGGAGACTCCCCAGCCTCCCTGGGCAGCCTGTGCCAGGGCTCTGGCACCCTCACAGTAAAGAAGTTCCTCCTCACCTGGAGATGGCACTGCCTGGATTTCAACTTACACCCATTGCCCCTTGTCCTGTCACTGGCCACCACTGAGAAGAGCTTGGTCCCTTCCTCCCTACATTCCCCCTTCATGTACTTCATGACACAAGAGCTCCAGAGCCAAAGACAGAAGCAAGTATCTCAGAGGCTATAACCTGTATAGCAGGTTCCTAATGGCCAGGCCCGCGTAGCAGAAGCTGAGGCTGCATGTCATGACGTTGCAGCGTCGTGCCAGTGCTTTGGGGCAGGAAATAGCTGTCTGTATGGGGTTTGCAAAGTGCTGGGCAATTCCTGCCCCGTTCCTGTGCTGGAATTTCTGGGCAGGTGAGCAACGAGCCTGGGTTGCAGCGGTTCCTGAGCCCGTGTGGGTAGCTAGGGAGTGCTCCGTGACTGCAGCAGCAGGCAGGTCAGTGCCTGCTTGGGCAGATTTGGCTCATCCACACTTGCAGCTGACCTCTGATCCATGGATGTATAGGGGACTTCTCGGCGATGCTATCTGACCATGCAGGACACGCCAGGGACACTGCTGAGGAGCCAGATGTCATTAGCAGCATCGTGATCACTCCCTTCAGGAGAGAAATGAGGACAGGAAGACACGTCCCTCCCTGGTGACACTGTAGTACAGGCCTGTTCTACAAACATCTAGCAGACGATCAATTTCTGGGTCATGGAGGCACTATGAAGAGTTATTGCTGTGCTGCTGAACTGCACCGCCATGAACCACCGTGTATTAATTATTAGGTACTTAAGGAAATGGTTTATATTCTTTGCTTATGTCCTTGCTGTTCGTTTCTAATCAAAAGCATCCACCCCAAGCTGTGCTGAGAGCAAGCGTGGCCAGCACAGAGCCCGGTGCTGCTGCTGGCACGAAGCTACTCGAGTACAGCCTTGGGCAGCGTTGGGAGGAGGACACTGAGGAGGATGCTCCATTAAGAAGCTCTGCTGACTTAGCGACACAGCAGCCTGGGAATGAGCTGGCTGGATTCCCAGCTAGTCCAAAACCCTGGCAAACTGGCCTGGAAGCCAATGTTCATATAATAGTCCCAGCAAGGTAGACTCCAAAGGTTTGCTGCAGAGAAGAGGCAATGTGAATGTGGGTGACAAGTGGAGGGGAGAAAAGCAGAAGTGTTGGGATCACATCTGAAATCCTGTCCTGAGGCCAGTCCAGATTTGCAGTTTAAAAACCTTTGCCACAAAACAACTAGTGAGCTAAGAGTCACTGTTTTATGGAAATTAGAGGCCTTCGGGTCCTAAAGAAGGTAGTTAAGCATCTGGCTGTACCAGCTGGTATCCAGCAGTATGACACAGCCAAGTGAGACACGCGAGAGCTTTTGGAAGGCTCCTAAGACACTTCTTAGTGTGTTAAGGATGCTGAACCCCTTTGAGAGTCTGGGTGTAAATCAGGATGCTGGTAAAAATGGGGTCTCAGCTCCTAGAAAACATGCTGCCTATGTGTCAAAATAGCAGATTGTGCAAATATGTGCCCTAAATACGCTCTGATGAAAGTGGGTAACTTTCAGACTTCCTGTGGAAATCATCATCCCTTCTCCATTGTGGCCAGTGAGACTCCAAACCACAGATGCATTTGAGATCTCCAGCTGCATTTGAGATGCTGATCCACACAGAAGTGATTTCAGGACCTCTGCCTTGCCCTGGGGCTCTGAGCCCACCCAGCAAGGAGATACAGCCGGTCAATGGGCAAGAGCACAACAGGTCTGATCAAACTCCGGAGGGAAGCAGCGCTTGATCAGAACCGGCAGCGGGAGCACACATCCTCTCCATAACAGGACAGCTAATTTTGGCCGTGCCCCTCTTAAATAACTAAACACAGCCCAAGCATCTGTCCTGCAAGGCTCCATCAGAGTGACTAGAGCTACAGAGCTGCAGGACTCGGGTGAGGGAATTATCTATGTGCAATTTATTGAAAGTGGCTTACAGATAAGGCGGAAATGTTTCCCTGAGAAATGAGAACTTCCAGTGTTGGACAGTAACTGCTAAAAGTCATAAACAAGACCTGTGGCAAGGCTGCAAATGCACACGCCTCACCGCTTTGCCAGCCCTTAATGGCACTAAGGTAGCAGGAGGCACTTGCAGAGATGAATCACAGAATCCCAGAATGTTCAAGGTTGGAAGGGACCTCTAGAGATCATCTAGTCCAACCTTCCTGCTCCAGCAGGGACACCCAGAGCACGGGGCACAGGGCAGCATCCAGGTGGGTTTGCAGACCTCCAGAGAAGGAGACTCCCCAGCCTCCCTGGGCAGCCTGTGCCAGGGCTCTGGCACCCTCACAGTGAAGAAGTTCCTCCTCACATGCAGGTGGAACTGCCTGGGTTTCGACTTACACCCATTGCCCCTTGTCTTGTCACTGGCCACCACTGATAGCCAGGTCAGATGGGTGACCTACTGAGCCCGAGACACAGAGCGAGGAGGCCGCGGCCCAGGGACGGGTGCTGGATGGTGCCTGGGTTGCAGAGCAGAGGTTCGAGGTGGAACTAGCCCACACACCAACTTTCCTGTCGTTGTTTTTATGAGCTCTGGCTTCCCACCCTGCCTGAGACCGTTCCCGCAAGCGTTGTCTCTATTTGTGCCACTCCTGAGCGTTTTGCTGGAACACACGAGCCCTGCGTGGGACTTGGCCCAGTTGACAGCAGAGCTGCAGGACTGGTAGAACAGGATCACGCAGATCTGGGCTAAGGAGCCTCGCCAAGGGGTTCGTAGAGGGAACTTAGCCCCACACGTGCCATTAGGCACCCCTGGCTGCAGCTTGTTTTGTGAGCAAGTGCCTGTTATAAGCAATAAAAGTCCCGTGATTTAGCTGAAATCCAGGAAACGTTCCCCATGCAAACAGCCCCCAGCACCAGGAAGTTCAAAGGAAGGAGCAGGAAGAGAGAACTGACCAAGGCTGCCCCGTGTCGCGTGCCCGCGGGCGGCTCCGGGGCGCCCGGCCCGTGCTCACCGTGTTGTAGTACTCCGCAATGACCGCCGAGCGCTTGAAGTTGCCTTCGCACCAGTCGATCTCGGAGCTCAGGTAGGAAAAGATGCTGGGCATCGTGGGGCCGCCTGCGCAGAAACGGGGGGCAGCGGGTGAGCTGTGCGGCCGGGGAGCAGCGTGGCCCCGTGCGGACGCGGGCTCGCCCCTCGGGTGCCGCCCCGTCCAAGCCTGACCTCCTTCCTTGCTGCGGAAGGCTCGTCTCTTCCCAGCACACATCGCATTGCAGAATATTCCTTCCTTACTCACCCACAAATCACCTCCCCAAAATGTTCCTGACCACTGAGCACAGGGACAGTCACCACAGCCCCATGCAGGGCATTAAGGTCCCTCTTCGAGGGTCATCCCTGCCAGAAGATGCTTTCCTGTTTCAAGCCTGTCCCTATCATGGTGACTTTTCCTTCCCTTGCGTTTCTTTATGACTCAGGTCCTCCAGCAGAAGGGATTTGTGCTCTGAGGGCTGCCAGCTCCCTGTGGGGAGCGGACGGTTCACAGAATCCCAGAATGGTTGAGGTTGGAAGGGACCTCTAGAGATCATCTAGTCCAACCTTCCCGCTCCAGCAGGGACACCCAGAGCACAGGGCACAGGGTGGCATCCAGGCGGTTGTGAAGACCTCCAGAGAAGGACACTCCACAACCTCCTTGGCAGTCTGTGCCAGGGCTCTGTTACTCTCACAATAAAGAAGTTCCTCCTCACGGTTGCTCAGGGTTCAGTGCTCCCTGGCTCTATTCTCCTTAGTCTTCTCTTCGCACCCTCCTGAAGGCCGGTGCTTGCATTATACTCAGCCCTGGAGCGTTGAAAGGATAGCTGGGCGCTGCTGGTGGCCTGGGGGGACGGAGCAGAGCCTGGGGATGTGGCTGGTGCCTGCACAAGTGTCGCCTCCAGCAAAGCCTGTGCTACTACCCAGCGAAAGCTTCTCATCTTGGTTGGGATCTTCACTGCCAGATCCTCCAACTTGGCACCTCATGGAGGCAGAAGCTGCATTCACAAAGGGAGTAGCAAGAGGATCTAACCTTTTCTGACTGTTTTCCTTCCCAGTGTCAAAGACTTCTCTCTCCCCCATTTGAAAATCATTTCAGAACCCTTTTATTCCTTTCAAAAAGCAGAAGTTTCAACCAAGTCCCTTCATTGGCTTATTTTGTCTCAAATCCATGAAACTGTGGACCTTTCTTAGAGGCAGATAGCTGAAGAGCTGGATCCAGCCTTTGGATAGGCAGCTAAAAGGATGGATCCAGTTTTTAGGGATGCCATCCAAGCCCTCGCAGCTGGGTCCTTGGGAGTCTAGAGCCACAGAAAAGCCCTGGAGCTGAGCAGTAAGTGCCTGGACACAGTGTTAAACCAACGAGCCCAGCCCCGCTTCTTGAGCTCCACAAAAATGAGTAGGTGGATGGATGACACTAGGAAATAAAAAGATGGAAAACATTTCACATTCCTTTTTTTTTTTTTTTTTTTTTGAGAATTCTCTCTGCCTTGAGTCTAGCAAAGGGAAGGGACGTTTATCGTAAGCTCACGCACTGGCTGCTCGTGTTCTTGGGGACAAACAGTCAAGGCGCTGCCAGCTGAGCTCAGCACTTGCTGTGGAGGTGCCGCCGAGTGAGGCAACCACCGCTTCTCTTCCCAAGAAGTTCAAAGGGAGAAGACCCAGGAGAACAACATTAACATGAACAAGCTCTTCCATGACCTCCTGCTTTCACCAGATGAACTCCCTTATGGATAAACCTGTATCACTTTTTTAATTTTAAGTGAACAGGGCCCTCTTTTCACTCCAGGCTGTCTGGTTCCCCAGCATGGGTGGGACTGCAGCTACGGAAGGAAGGTAAAATAGATGGCAGGTGGACCAGTTTGATAGTGATGCTGCTTCCTCCTGGATGAAGCAAACCCCAGGGGATCCCACCAAAGGAATCCCTGATCCATGGTGTTCAGCATTACACTTTCACAGTACTATAAGTGATTGCATTAAAAACCCAAAGATGCAAGGTGGTCTCATCTCCCAGCAGAATGTACCTCAGTCAAGAGGTGGCTAAGAGCTGGAGAAGGCAGGATCCCGAAGAAGCAGAAGGGAATGGAAAAGTGGAAGCAGTAGCCAGCGTGCCCGTTGGCTGCTCATGCTGCTTGCTTCCCACCGCCGTCCCGCTTACCTGTGTGTCCGAGCGTGGGGATCCCCACGGCGGGCCAGCAAAGCAGGAGGTGGAACGGGCCCCGCCAGAGCTCAGCAGGAGCAGCTGCCAGCAAATACCCTCGCTGTGACCTAGGGAGAGCCCGGAGCCGAGGTGGGAGCCATGAGCACCCTCCCGGACCTGCCCAGGCACCACAGGACACATGTTGGCTGGAGGGTTTATATGGGTGCCGCCGGGTGGGCAGGAGCAGAGAGGGAGGGCAGAGCAGCGCGAGCTGGAAGAGCGGGTGGAAATGCAGCCTGAAATCACCCGTGTGCCCCCAGGGAGGTTCCCCCGCGCACGCGCACACACCCCGTCCCAGGGCTGGTTTTCCCAGGGGAGGGACTGATCCCCGGAGCCTCCCTTGCAGGACACCTTCAAGAAGGGCGATTTTCACACGCACACCCAAAAAACCTCTCAAAAACTGACAATGCTGCATTTTCCAGGGGTTAAATCTGAGCTACTGTGCACATTTTTCCTAGCTGCCATCGGGGATTTTATTACCAGAAATAAATCATGTTTCCTCTAGCTAATTTATGTGGTGATTTGCTCGAAGAATTGGCTGCAAGGGACACTTTGGGGTGGCTGCTTTGTAAACATTTTCCCTCTGAATCCCATTCAGGACGTCAAGAAAATTGGCAGCAGGAAAACTTTCCCCAAAGATCAACCCCTTTTTTCCTCCAATTCCTCCACATAGGGCTGGGAGAAGAAAAAAAGAAAGATATGGTGTTCTTAAGCCTGAAAGAAAGCTCTTAGGTGACCACCTAAGAGCTCTTGCCGCTCAAGGTGCTCTTGCTGTTGGAGCAGGGAGATGCTGAAAGGAAAGTGTTGGAGTCTGATCGGACATATCCCACGGGACCAAGTCCTTGTCCCTGTCCATTCCCGTGTGCATTGGACAGACGGGGCTCGAAGAGGAGCTTCTGTGGCGCCACTCGCAGACTATCGCCCTGGGGATGGGCTCTTCAGAGATCTCCACCACGTTTCATACGTCCATAGAAAGGAGCCAGGTTGTGTGTCGAAATGCAGCACCGTCCTGGGCTGACAAAAGCCTCGCAAATTCTCATACATTTTGTGCAAGGGCTTGCACGACAGGAGAGGATTTGAAAATAAGATCATTGCCCCCAAGCACAGTACCTGGCCCTCACGAGCATTTTTGAGAAGAACAGGTTTCCCAGCTCCAAACCTCTGGCATCCTTGGCGTGAGCAAAGCACCCAAGAATCACTGAGGTGTCCTGTGCCACATGGTGAACAAGCGAGCCAGAAGAATGCCATGAATCTGCATCTTGCCTGATTCATCTACAAGGAGGGTCATGAAGAGAGCGTCCGATTTGAGGGTGGTTCATTCCCAGTTCCTCCTAACTGCTGCATCCGTCCTGCCGGTGGCCTCAAGGCCAGGAAACTGGGCAAAAGAGCTGGGTTGATGCCAGCAAGCGCTGCGTGAAGCTTCCTAAGCTCCGTTGGAGAGTTATTTGGACAGTGCCCTGTAGCTGAGACATTTTTCTCTCCAAGCTTTCCCGCAAGTCCTCACCTCCTTGCTACAATTTTCTCCTTCTCCACTTTTTCTTCTAACACGTGGCGTCTCCTCTTGCTCAGAGACAGTGCTCCTGAGGCAGACTCTGCAGGGCAACCTCGCGGATCAGGTTTGCTCCTCGCCCTGCCCTGGGTCTCGGCGGCGCAGCCCATCGGCCGTCGTTCAGCCCGGCGCCGTCCCGCAAGGCACCGCGTCCCAGGCCGCCTGGTTAATCCCTTTTCATCACTGCTTTATAGCGGCTGCACTTGCAGCAACCAAGTCCTCCTACGCCTGCTTTGCGGCACGGGGTTTTCCTTAAGCCGCAGAGCCCTGGCCCTGCTCTGCGCCGGTCCCTCCTCGCACGGGAGGCAGAGCGGAGGCAGCTGAGAGCAGCCCCTGGCACGAGCAGAGCCTCCCATCCACATCCCTGAGACACGAGTGGCTTTGCCCAACGCTCAGAGCGAGGCAGCGGCGCCTCGGGAAGGGAGGGCGGCGTTTGCTCCTGCCTGTGCCCTGCTCCATCTCCTCCCGTCCATCCAGGAGCAGCCCTGGAGCAGCTTCGGCTCCTGACTCCTCCACTTCCAGGCTTTAGCTCCAGGGCTGCAATTTCACGTGTGAAGGTATAAAAACACGTGCAGGTGACTCGGGAGTCTTGCTACCAGTGCATAGTTGGATAATCTCTGCCATCCAGAGCCCCACGGGGCAGGAATCACATCCTCTTCTTGCTTTGGAAGCTGCTGAATGACTCGTGGTCTGGAAGAAGTAATAAGAGCAGCGGGAGACGCGCTGTGCTTGGAAGGGCTTTACGCAGCTAAATGAGAGCATTCATCTCCATTCCTGCACTACCAGGGGACCTGCTCTTATACACTCCTGCAAAACTGCAAATATCTGAGTTTCCTCACCAGGTGGGCAGGGGTTGCAGACAATCCAAACCCCGCGGGGCCGGCTCCCGCTCCCACTCCCACACAGGGGTGGCTTTGGAGGCTCCCATGTCTGCGACATCAGACCTGCTCCTTGCAACATCCTTGTGCAGGCGGGTGCTGCAGGAGCATTTTCGGGTCCTGGAGGGTTGCTGCTGGGTCTCAGGTAAATTCCCCACTGCTCCATCACCCTTGAGCAATCGCCCAGGCACTCGATTAACTCCGTTCTCCAGCAGGATGCCTTGCCACACCAGCTAACCCCCAATCCTTGCTGATCTGAACACCCCATGTGCATTTTGAAATGCAGGTAGGTTTTAAACAAAGGCTTTAATGACTAATAGTAACAGCCAGAGGAGCAGTAATTAAGACATTCTGGCAGGGCTCTGTCATCTGTCCCGTGCAGTTGTCAGCGCAGCGGTGCATGCGCTGCAGGAGCAGCGGCTGAGCAGAAACATTTCCCTTTACACCCTATGGAGGAAGATACGAGATAGGAAAATGAGGAGGGTGAAACCTCCCCTTGTTTCTCAGCAGTGCTACAGCGGCACACGCAGGGCTCTCCCTGCCCAGGTGCAGGATGTGAGCATGGTGACACAGCCCACAAAATTTCACGTTCGACAGGGACGTGCCCCTTACCACTGCATCCCTCCTGTCCTGCATGGAGGAGCCTTGCCTCTGAGCAGGTGTGAAGGGAGATGAATTGAAAAAGCTCCTCACGGCTTGGGCTGAGCCTGCAGCTTTGCATCATTGCAGCCTGGCGGGGCTTTGCAGCCCGGTCGTGGTGTTTATCCAGCGCTGCAATCCTTGCCCGACGTGGCGCAAAGCTGGGGCAGGAGGAGCCAGCGGCGCTTGTGCAAGTTCTGCTTGGGGCGCAATGAGATGCTGCAGCAGGGGGCCAGGGTCTTCCCTCAGCAGCGTCTCTGCTCGCGTCCTGGACCATGACGTTGAGTCTGCACACACCAGTCCTCTAAGCGTTGCCTCAAAAGACCGTTTTTTAGGTCTTCATCCTATGGCAAAGAGTTCAGGGCTCATGAACTGGGTGAAAAAAAATCTCATGTGCCCAGGTGCCCACTTGCGACACTGGATGCCCTCCCTCTGGGTTCAAAGAAGCCCTCTCCCTTCCAGATGCTTTAAACCCTCTGCGTGTTTCCAGAGCAAAAGGGAGACGTGTGTACTGCCCACGGTCGGTCTTTGCTGGTTTTTTTTGCAAGCAGGAGCAGGGCGCAAGTGCCCCGTGATGGGCACGAGGGTGTCAGAGCCAGGAGCACCGCTGCCAGGGGGCATCAAGCCCAGGCAACCTTGGTGCCCAGCTCTTTGGAAAAGCCGCCTGCAAACGTGATTTCTGTTCAACATCCATCCCTCACCAGCACAAACATCTCCCTTTTTCCTTCAATAAATCCCTGGTTTTCCAGCATTTTGCTCTTTTTTTTTTTTTCCCCAGCCATGCAGAGGGACTCAAAACTCTCTCTAAATAATAAAAGCAATGAGTCTGGAGAGCTTTAAAGTCTACAGGCAACTCAGCATGTAAATGAAGTGATAAATTTTGAAGGGTCCCAAATAACCCAAGTCAGTGCAATTTTGCTGCCGTCTGCGCTCAGGGCTAAGTTTGATCACTGGGCAGCTCTGAGGCTGATCCCTGCACCTTGTGGCTCTTTCCCAATGCCCAGTTTTCCAGATCTTCTTTCCGTGGCCCCAAACATCATTACAGGCCAAGAGCAGAGCAGGGCGGCCCCCCTCATGTCCTGGGGCTTGTGCGGGTGATGAGGAAACGCTCATTCCATCCAGGAACGCTCCTGGGATGTTACTTGCACCAAAACCAGGAGTACTAGCACCAACTCTGCAAATTAGGGGCAAGGGCAGCTTTGTATATTGAGCTCTCGGGAGGAAAGAGCTCATTTTTCCTGCCTGTTCAGAAAGGCCAGAGGTTTTTCAACCGAGACGCGTGGATGGAGGCGGCAGAGGGTCTCTGTAAGCCCGAAAGCAGGAGGCTTTTCGGCAACTCGGGGACGGGGTGCAGGGAGATGGGCAAGGACCCAGAGCCTAGTCCAAGCACCAGTCCCAGCCTGGGGCCCTCAGCGTGTCCATCGCAGCCCTCGGAAGGACAAGGGACATCTCATGGGGATCGCTCACATTGTCCCTCCCAGCAGACACGGGCTGCCTGCACCTTCACGTTAGCAGCATGCCCGAGGCTCCCTGCCTTTATTTCCAGCTGCCTTCCTTGCCTTTTGTGAGCTGTTTGTGCAGGTTTTCTCTGAAGTCTCACTGAGTGCCGCCTCCTCACAGGGGACAAAAAGCTTCGCGGTGTCACAGAGCGATAGCAGCCGTGACGGTGGCTGGCAGCCTTGGTCCAGCTGAGCCACAGTCACAACAGAGTCGGTGAAAACAATAATTATATAACAACAATAATAATAATCCACCATCATCCTTCCTCTTTGTCAAGCCTTGTCAACAGCCTGGGGGTGGTGCCGGGGCAACTTGCAGGTGACCGATGGGTCCCTGTGCGCGGGGAGGTGGCAGTGCTGCGGGGTGCTGCAAAGCAGCCCCGTTCTCCCCATTTCCACCCCAGACCCTTCCCGCTCCAACGCGGACCCTGCCCGGCTCAGAACATTCCCCTGCTGTGGTGCTGAGCTGGAGCTGCAGCAGGGAGCAGATCCAAAAGGAGCCGGCTCTGCTCTGGGGCGTCACTTGCCCGCGGGAGAGCTGGCCTTGCCGCGTGCCTCCGGAGCTGCTCTGACACAGGAGCCGCAGCTCGCTGCGTGGTCACACTGCCAGGAACAGGACAATGTCCACAGCTCATTACTACTAATTAAGCTAATTACTGCAGAAAGAACTCCCCAGACCTAGGAACCTATAGCCAGGTAGAAACCCCGTATTTGGGGAGTGCCAAGGGAGCAGCAGGTACCTGTCCATCATGCGGGTGTCACAGACACAGATATAGAGGGTTTAGGAGAGATGCAACAGGAGTGATGCATTTCAGAAAGAATCGTCTGATTTTCTTTTTACCAAGTATTATTCAATTTATTAAATTTTTATACATTGCATTTATAAATGCAGTGCAGAAATCCCACGAGAGACAGGCTGGGATCTCCGCTGCACTGCTGGAAGGTGCAGGAACCACGGCTTTGCCGGCGCTGGGGCCACTGCCCAGTGCCACAGCCTGGCCTCCCTCGGGGACCCGGCTGGCACAGAGGCAAAGCCGGGGCTGGGGTCTGCTGGGCCGGCCGGGCCGGCCTCCTGCGGGCCGCGCTGCGGCGGGGCTGCTGCGCCGATGCCTCCCTCTGCCGGCCCCGCGGCAGCTGCGGAGCCCGGGGCGCCCCAGCCACGGTGCCGCCTGCTCCTGCACGCAAGGACCACTCCTCGTTTGTGGCTGCGTGCGGAGCCCGCGGCACCGCGTCCCGTGGGAGAAGCTGCTGCAGGAACAACTGCCAGGCGGAGCCGGAGATGGGGCGTCCAGAGCTGGACACGCGCAGGAAGCCAAGGAGGGAGGAGCAGGCAGGAAAGGGCAGTGAGCAGGGAGGGACGAGCAGGGCAAGGGGACATGAGGACAGGGTGGAGGGCTGGCTATGGGCACACGCCCCACTTGCCATCCAGGCAGCCCTCCCATCGCCGCCTCCTTGGCCATCCCTGCAGAACAGGCTGCCGGGGCCCGC
>VZSG01000735.1:213047-232984 GCA_013398315.1 Nothoprocta pentlandii
CCGCCATGGCGCCGCCGCGGCCCTCGCGGGCTGGCTGCTGAGCAGCCTCTCCCCCCTGCACACCCAGGTCCCTTTTTCTTTATTTCGTCTTATTTTTTTTTTCCTTTTAAATCACTTTCAGCGAGAGGTGAAAGTGATTTCACCGGTAGCTGCCTGGCGGCTGGGGAGGCCGGAGGCCCTGCAGAGAGCTTGGAGCGGGAGCTGCTGTGGGGCCTCCACCCCGCAGCCCCCGGGTCTCCGTGGTGCAGAGGAGCCGCTGCTCCCACCGCAGGGTGCGGGAGCATGGAAGGGTGCTCCCGGCCAGCACCCCGGCCGGGCCTGGCCTTGCCGGGCCTGCTCGTGGCAGGGCTGCAGGGGCTTCCAACCCACGTGCGTTTCTGTATTATCCCCGCTTATTTGGCCGTCTCTGGAGCTGGGCTGCTGAAAATGGTGCTTGCAGGATGCGAAGAAGTCGCCTTGTCCAGAACAGCAGCACAAACTGTTCCCTCCCTGCTCCTGGTGATTCACGGGGGAAGGGAAGGAGGCTGCGGGCTCCTCTGCTAGTGCAGAGCTGGGAGATGCCGGCACCGGTAGCGCTGGCAGATAAGAAACTGTGGCTGTTGTCACCGGGAGTGAAGCTCCTGAACTGGAGTTGCCTCCATGTGTTAGTGGGGTTTCCTGCCTCACCTGAGGGCCTTCTTTGAAGGTTAGACCACTGGGAGGGGAGGAAGTTTTGTTGCTGGAGTGTAAACATGGAGCATTAGGGCTGTAGGAGCAGGCTGTGACACCGGCACATGGACTGGAGAAAGGGGGTAAGGGATGTCTGGGCTGCCTTGGCTCGCTCTTCCCTTGTGCAGTTTTCTCACTGTCCTCTGGCTGTGGCTGCTTTGGTGAGTTCTCACTTCCCCGTCGGTGGCTGGTGCCTCCGTAGCCGGGCACGGGAATGCGGGGCACGGGAATGCCGCCCCTTCATGTGGCAGGGCCAGCTCAGCTGCGTTGCTGCTGGAGTGACCAGATCCCGCTGTGCACGGCCGGGCAGCAGAGACTCCAAGCTTGGGGTTTTGCACCCTTTACAAGTGGCCTTGTCCTTCAGGCCGGGGTTCATGGGAGCTGGTGTGTGTGCCAGGCTTTGCTACCGCAGCAGGGCGGTCCCTTATCTTAGGCCAGCCTTGCCAGGACCGCTGGCCTCTTTCTAGCGAGATAGCTGGGGTGGCTGTTCCTCAGCTGCTCTTACAAACCGTTGTGTCTCTTCAGCGTGCTGGCGTGGCCAGCCTGAAACCAAGCTGGGGACAGAGAGAAAATGGGCCTTACATGAAACCTTGCAGGGAGAAATGGAGGTTTCCTTTGTGGGTGGCAAAGGAATTTGCAGAGCAAAAACTGCTTGGGGATGTGTAGGTGACCTGTAGGCTGGCAGGTGCAGATTTCCTCTTTTTTGAACGTAGGAATTGGCAGCATGCGGAGCTGGGTGGGCTGGGAGCGCACAGGCCCTGCAAGCAGAGCTGGTAGGAGCCAGTGGCACCGCTGAAAGCAGCGGCTCTGGCCGCTTGTTCCTGTCCCTGCGGCTGCCCTGCCAGCTTGGAGTGTTTACCCTGTGATCTAGGGCAAGGATCTGACCCAGGTTCAAGCTAGTCTCCTCGTGGCCACGTTAGTCTTTAATCTGATGGCTCTCACAATTGCCTCTGTGGCTGTGCCAATGCTGAGGGCTAAAGGGCTGGCTTAGGCCGACTTTAATTGAACTGGGTGCTTCTCTGTTAGGTGTTAGAAGCAACACGAACTCGCCTACAAAACCGCTGGTTGAGTTTGTTTGCTGCTGGACTCCAAGTCCCAATGAGCAGTGTCGCTTCTGGAGTTTTAGCACCAGTTCACATGGAGCTTGTTGTGAAGCCGGCAGGGCAGCCTGGCCAGTTAGGCTGCCTGTACAAGGCTTCTTCGGGATGACCTCCTAGTAGTCGGTGCCCCTGAGCTGGAGAGGTAGAATTGGAGAGCTGCGAAGGAGGAACGTGGAGAGCAGCAGCTCTCGAGCCAAGGCTGTGACTTGGCGTCCTGCTGCGTGGGGTAAAAGCGCAGCTTAGAAAAGGCCTCAAGTGGAGCTGGAGTGTTCGGCTGTGCTGCCTTGGAGGGAAATGGCCTTGCCAGGCGTGTGGGCCCGTCGGGCGGCCGGTGAGGAGTGGGTCTAGGCTGGAGCTTCCTTGCCTGGCCCTGGGAATGCTCTTCCTGCTGAGCCGCAGCTGGAGGCACTGGCTGGCTGTAGGCTGCATTTGTCAAGGTGCAGGTGCTCAGTGGTTCTGCTCTCGGATTCTGGGCTTTCCCAGCATCGAAGGAACATTTTAGCATTGGTGAGAGACCTAAAGGGAGTGAAACGGGGCGACTTTGGTCGTTTGGTCAATAAAGCTTAAGGGGGCTCTTTGGAAGTTTGAGGCCTTGCAGGCCGAATGTTTTGAGGCAGCTTCATGGTTCAACCCATTACTGTTTCTTTGTGGAGAATACAGACGTTAGCTGCAGTCACGGGACGTGGTGCCATAGGACAGTGGTAGCACGTGGCCTGTGTGTAACTGTGCCTTGGGACTGCCCCTTTGTGGCACCTGAGCCTGGGCCCTCTCCCTCAAGTCCCTGAAGAGGTAAGGAAACCTCCAGGCCTGTCCGTGCTTCGGAGCGTCAGTCACTCATCCCGGTGCTGGCCCATTAAGCAAACGTAGCTTGACTTAAGGTGAGACTTGGCTGCGTTTGTGAGGACAACTTCAGAGCGTCTCTGTTGGCAGGTGAAGGAGCTGGTTCTTGATAACTGCCGCTCGGACGATGGGAAGATCGTGGGGCTCTCCTCGGATTTTGAGAACCTGGAGTTCCTCAGCATGATCAACATCAACTTGCTGTCTGTCTCCAGTCTCCCCAAGCTTAACAAACTTCGCAAGGTGAGTCAGACCTGTGCTCTCATCTCAGCCTGTGCCCTGAGACTTCTGCCCTGTCCTTGCTCAGAGTTGATTTCATTCCTCCAGTGGTCAGAAGAGGGTCATTTGGCTGTGCTCTTTCTGAGCAAGATTTTTTTCTAATATAGAACAAAATGGTTTTGAGCTCATTTCTTTTGTAGTATACTTTTTTTTTGGGGGGGGGGGGCTGTTATGCTTCATGCTACTATCAAAAGTTTTAGTAGCAAAGAAAGCCTTTTAGATTGTACAGCTCGAACGATGAGCATCTTTTGTGTCCTGCAGTACAAAAGTGGCAGTCTGTGCTACCTTGTCGAAAAGGTGAAAACATGAACTGATTTACTGATTTTCCATGGCATGGCCTAGTGAACAGGATCTGGAACTCAGATATCCATCATAGTCTGTTTTTTGGAGAATAAAGTTCCTTATGGCAAGTTGGACACTTGGTGACCATATGATATTTCTTTCTGGCAGCTGGAGCTGAGTGATAACAGAATTTCTGGTGGCCTCGAAGTTCTAGCAGAAAGAACTCCTAACTTGACACACTTGAATCTAAGTGGCAACAAGATCAAAGACATCAATACCCTGGAGCCCTTGGTGAGTGCGAGGCTGTACTGGCATCTAAAGGATGATATATCTGTGTTTTTCCTTTGGGGAGCCTGTATGTGCAGCAGAAGTACAACATCTTGGTAACTGTTCCAACAGCACTTCATGGTTCTCATGGGAACAGATGAGTGGGTCCCATTTGAGGCTGGGCTAGTAGTTAATGGCTGCTCTATCTGGAAAACCAGCAGCCACTTGCTAAAAGAGGCATGAAATTGGGCTGGATGAGTAAAACGGTGGATGCAGTGCTCAGTGTGCATCTGAGAAAGGACCATTAATGGGTCGGATGCAGTTTGAGGTAGGTGGCACCTGGGGTGTCATGGAGATGAGTTGCTTGGCCACCCAGTGAGAGTGTCTGCCACGTGGCCACTGTTCTGGGTTGAGACCCTCTCACCTTGGGTGATCAGACTTGCGATCCTCACTCTAGCTGAAATGTCTGATCTAGGGCATTTGCCCTATTAGTTCTTGCCCTTGGGGAAGACCTTCCATCCTGTCCAAAAAAGGAGCTTAAAACTTGTTTTTGTTTCTCCTTTGCTTAACCCGATGTTCACTGTGGTAGTCTGACTGGGTGAGCTGCTGCAACTGGACTGAAACATGTGGCACTCAGTCTGTGGACAGTGTAGCTTGGTCTCCCTGTTGCTGTCCCAGGTCTTTCATCCAGTTTCTTGGGCAGGATGAATTCCCATCAATGCTCCCTCCTGCTAGGGGAGCTGGACATTCTGCTTGTTACTCACTGCCTGCAAAAGGGAGCAGGATTTGCAAATGGTTTCAAAAGGAGCTGACACCAGGGAAGGGAAACTGTGGGGCACAGGAGCTGAAAAATCTGCCAGGTACATTTAGCACAAGTCATAATATGTCTTTGAGGAGCACATGGTGTGAAGAACGTAGGTGAAGACACTTCTGTAGTAGGTCTGGGTAGTAAGGCAGGTGTTCAGAGGGCCTGCTGGCTTCCTGATCTTCAAGATAGTGTCATCTTGTAAGTTGTCTAACAAACTGGTCCTTGCAGAAAAAGTTGCCAAACCTGCGTAGTCTGGACCTCTTCAACTGCGAGGTGACAATGCTGATCAACTACCGGGAGAGCGTGTTCACCCTCCTGCCCCAGCTCACCTACCTCGATGGGTTCGATGCCGATGACCAGGAAGCCCCTGATTCAGACCCTGAAGCAGATGGGGATGCACTAGAAGATGAATATGAGAATGGGGAAGGTAAGTGGTGGGTTTTGTTTGGTTTGTTTTGTTCTTTTTATTTTTGTTTTCCCTTCCTTGGTTCTCTTTGGAAATCATTTCTTGCCCTCTTCTGCAGGGTCTTGTTAAATAGTGGTGATTGTAACTTGCCCCTGCAGTAGTGGGGCTGTCTGGGCACGCCCCGTTGCCTTCAGTGGCTCCATGAGAAACGAGGCATGCTCTAAGCTGAGCGGTCTCGTGGCGGGCACTGCGTGTGCACGTTGGTCCTGCCTGCGTTGGGGTGGGAGGTGCGAATGTCCCATCCGGGAACGGCACGTCCTGGGGAAGTGTAACTCGCGTCTCCCTCTTGGTAGAAGGGGAGGAAGAAGATGATGACGATGAGGAAGATGACTTGGATGAAGAAGTCATTGATGATGAGGAAGATGAAGATGATGATCTGGAAGGGGAAGAGGAAGAGGATGGAGTAGATGATGAGGTGAGGCTTTCTGAAATGTGGAGTGTGTTTGTCCCCATGTCCTTGTAACCTTCTGACCTGGTGTCAGAGATGGATTTCAGGGGTGCTGCACCACCCTTAGCATTTCCCCGTACAGGTACCTATTGACTCCCTGTTTATGGAGTTCATGAATTTGATATTTGTCTGTTGTTTGCCCTGGTGCTTCCTCATGGCTTCAAGTGATAAAATACATTAAACCTAGACAGGTTGGAGAGTTGGGCAGAGAGGAACCTCGTGAGGTTCCACAAGGACAATGGCAGGGTCCTGCACCTGGGCAGGAATAACCCCAGGCAGATTAGGGGCTGACCTGCTGGAGAGCAGCTCTGCAAAGAGGGACCTGGGAGCCCTGGTTGACACCAAGCTAACCATGAACCAGTGGTGCCCTCGTGGCCAAGGAGACCGATGGGCTCCTGGCTGCATTAGGAGGATGGTGCCAGCAGGGCAGGGAGGGGATCCTGCCCCTCTGCTCCGCTTTGGGGAGGCCAAACCTGGAGCATTGGGGGCAGCTCTGGGCTCCTCAGGACAAGAGGGATGTGGAGCTTCTAGAGAGGGGCCAGTGGAGAGAGACAAAGATGATCTCTAGGGGTCTCTTCCAACCTCAGCCATTTCTGTGATAAAACTTCCTTTGTGGGGAATGGAGAAGTTATGTAGGAAACAACAGTGCCTACACAAAAATGCTTATTTTTCTGCGCTCTTGGCTTGTAGCTCTCTAACACCAGGGTAGGGTGGGAGCAGAAGCGAAGGAAAATGATGTTGCAGAATTGCCCACAACCTCATGAGTGAGGTGTCTCTAACAGAAGTATATTGTTTTGACTTAAGGAGGAAGATGAGGAGGAAGATGGTGAGGAGGATGAAGAGGATGAAGCTGATGATGGTAAGCTGAATTCTGACAAATTAACTCTGAGTTGCAGAGCTCCAAGTCTTGCACACTATTTGTAGCCTTAGGATTTCACCTCTAGCTTTGGTGCTCTGCTCTTTTCCTGAGCCTTTCCCTGCTGAAAAGTGTCGTGTTACTGCTGTGAACATTGCTGAAATGGCTTGTGCCGGACTGTACTGATGGTGATTAAAACTGAGGGGTCACACAGTGCTGCTAGGGAAACAAACTTTTAGTGCCTGTTAATGCCAACTGAGCAAGTCTGCCAAATATTAAAAAGGTGAATTGCCTGGCAGGCTGGTTTGAAGCAGCTTGAGCTGATACTCCTTGCAAGAGCTGGACTTCTGTCCTAGAAACTCCTGTTAGCAGACTTTCCCAGGAAATGCTCTTAGCTGCAGCTTCCCCTGGGCTTTCAGCTGCGGGGAGGGGAAATCTGCTCTCCTTGACGTGAGTCTTGGCTGCTGTGGCTAGAACAGACTGAACACAGGAATGTTGACAGAGTAGAATGAGTGGCATGATTTGAAATGATCTTGTATGAGCTTGGTCAGAACTGAGTGAATTCCACACCTGCTGCAGCAGTCTTAGGGATAGTGCGTAGTGAAAACGTGTTTTTCAAGTGCCTGTTGATGCGTGGGATGCAGGGAAGGCGTAGAGAAGAGTTAATGCCTTGTGCCAGCCCGGCCTTTCCTGGGGTGCCATGAGAAACAGAGCCAGGTGGATTTCCATTCCCCGGTGGTGTAAATCCAGTCTGCGCTTGTCCACAAGCAAGCTGGGGCTGCCGTGGCTTGAAGCCACAGTTCAAATGCTGCTCCACAAGACTGAACAAAGCTTCACGTTTCACTTTTTTATTTTTCCCTCCCTCCTCCCCTCTCTAGACCTTCCACGAGGAGAAAAGAGAAAACGAAATCTAGAGGATGAAGGAGAGGAAGATCCAGAAGACGAAGACGATGATGAGGATGACTGATCCCAGCGAGCCAATCAGTTTTACAGACTATGACTGTGCTTGTCTTAACCTCCCCATTGTGTCTTTGTGAGACTGTAAATCCCCGTCTCCCGCTCCTCCCCTCTTTGTATGGCTGCAGCATCCACAATATATTTTTTTAAGATGTAGAATACTATAGGCATTCAGGGGAATCTTCCATACAAGGCTCACTTTCTCACAACTATCTCATGACCAAAGGCTTTCTCCGTTCTGTGGTTTGTGCAGCAGTTTGCAAAAAAAAAAAAAAAAAAAAAAAAAAAAAGAAAACAAAAAGAAAACAAAAAAAAAAACCCAACCACCTCCTAGGGTATCTTTCGTGTCTGAAATCAGCCTTGCCACACACTGGACCCAGAGCTCCAGCTCGCCACCCTGCTTGCCAACCAAGAAGGCGTGTTTGCTCTCAGCACGCCCTCAGAGCAGCTCTCGGAAGATGTTTGAGCCACCTTGAGCAGTGGGTGCAAATCTGGTTCATCTAAATGGACTTAAAGTAAACGATCGCTGGGGTCTCTCTGATGAGAAATAATGGTGATGTGATCTCTGGAGATGCTTGAAGATGCTTTAGTGCTGGGGATGTGGGATGCCGGGGTTTATGGGGGGTCATTGGCTGCTTGCAAGACCTGGTACCTCTGATGCACCTTGCAGTAGCCCTGTACTTGCTTTCCTATTTTTTTATAAACTGGAATATTTTTTTTCCCTATTGGCCACCAAATAACTTTGATTTGGATGTCGAAATAAGTCTGCTTTGTGGCTGCAAGCGTCTTGCTGTGATGAGGCTTCTCCTCACCCTGTGGTGATCTGTCTTGAGGAAGAGATAGGAAAGAGCAGGTTAAGGGATACTGCACTTGGGTCGAGCTCCGTTCCACGCTGTACAGAACACGTTCAACCAGTATCACTGTGATGCACCTAACTCGGCATTCCCGGGAGACCGTGTTAGCCTCTATATTCTCAGGGTCCTTCTGCTAGCCACTAACAGCTCTGGACAGTTGCCTCAGTGCTAGCCTGGTGTATGCATCCTCCTCCATTCTCCTTTTGGGCAGGAAGAGAAGCGTGTCAAGCAGATATCCAGCTCTTTCCCATCCCGTTTGTGCACTACGGGAATGCGGACAGTGCTGTGGAGCCTGTGCCCCTCCGGTCTGTGCTCTCGGGAACACAGAGCGGGGAGAAGCCAGCCAGGTTGTAGCTCTCCGCTGTAGGGTTTCTGACCTCTTGCTCTTCCTACCTTTGCCTCGAGGTGTTGGGATGGCACGTGTGTTAGCTCCCGGAGAGAACCCTGGCCCTGCGGCATCCGGAGATAGCAGCTGCTCGGTGTCAGGTGCCCAAGGACACGTTTGGGCAGGACTAGCTCCACTTTGAGCTGGGTGCGTAGAGCCGGGGTGCTGAGGCTCCCCATGGGTGCAGACGCACTGGCACTTTGTGGAGCTCCCCGGTTGCTCCGGGCCATCTCGGCACCCGAAGGCGGGCCGAGCTCCGCAGCGGCTCCTCCGGCGCAGCGCCGTGTGTGGCAGCACAGCCGAGGTGCTCTTGCTTTGTTCTGTTCTGTTGTCTCCTTGCACTCTACAGTAGCTATAACCATTCAGAGAAGAACGACTCTTGTAAAATGCAAACTGAGTAACTTATAAAAATGTTAAAGGAATTTAAAGAGAGAGAGAAATTTCAGAGCAGCAGTTGCTTCTAATTTTTCCCTGCATTTTTAGCAGATTGTATGGATTTTATATTAGCCTAGTAACTGTCAGGTTTTGATTGGTCAGACTAGTCCCAGAAATAAGGATCTCCAGCCCTTTTGTATCTTTTGTTACAAAAAAAAAAAAAAATTGGATAAAACTTTTAATAAAGACTTCAGTTTTTAAAAATGCACTGCAATGAATGCTGTCTTCCCTGACTCTGCTCCAGGAACTTGAGAGCTGCAACCACCCTGCAGAACCACCGCGTTGGAGTTTTGGGGCAGTTCTTTTTCTCTTGGGCAGCTGGAGTCTCTTCTGGGAGTAGTGCCTGTCCTTCATCCCAGGCATGGCTGTTTAGTGGGGGTTTTATTTGGTTTGTTCTTCCTCTCCTTGCTCATCCTGGAGCCCGGCTGAGCGGCGCGGACTGCGGGTAAGTGCAGCTGGTCTGTTCTCCATGGCTGAGCTGCGGCTGTGGGGAGCAGGGGGATGCATGGGGGAGCCCGGCAGGGCTGAGGGGTGCAGCAGAGTCATTCATCGGGGTGCAGGGGGTGATGGAGCTGGGCACTGCAGCCCGGGAAAGCTCAGCAGAGGAGAGGGGTCATGATCTGTGTGCTGGGCGACCGTGTGCTGGGGCAGCTCTCTGCTCTCCTCTCTCTGCTGTTGGAAGCGGCCTCGGAAGCGGCCACATCCCCAGGGAGCAGCAGCGGCTGAGCCGGCCGTGCGGGCAGCGAGCGCCGCTCCCGCTGCTGGAGGGAAGGCTCCGTTTGCAGGAAGGTCCTCGCGTGGGAAAGGGGCTCGTGCCTCCAGGGCTGGCACGGGGCCAGGCTGCGCTTAGCGAAGGGAGCTGAGGGCAGGCGCCTGCGCCCCAGAGCAGGGAACGGGGTGCGGGGGTTTGGACCGGAGTGGGGCAGGACCCTGGCAGGGGGCTGGGCTGGAGGCCTCGCTGCTGCTGTCCCTGCCAGCTGGGGCTGGTCGGAGGAGCCACGAGCTGCGGCCGGCCAGGGCAGGGCCTGGGGCTGCCATCCCTGTCCCTGCTGGGGCTGTCTTAGGAGGGTCGGGCTCTGCCACGCGCTGCTGCTCTGTCCGCTCAAGGCTTTTTGCTTTAGCTTCAGCTCGGGGCCTGGGTTGGGGGCCGGGGGGTGGCCCCTGTTGCTCTGGGGGCTCCCAGCCTTCCCGGAGCCGCTCTCAGCAGCAGCCTCCTCTGTCTGCACCCGGCGCAGGGTGCTCCCCGCTCCGGCGCAGGGTGCTCCCCGCTCCAGCGCAGACACAGAGCCCTCCCTGCTCCAACGCAGACGTGCTGCTCCCCGCTGCAACGCAGCTGCGCTGCTCCTCGCCCCGCGCAGCCGCTGCTCCCAGCGCCCTCCCCTGCCCGCGCATGCGGGCTGGCCTGATCCGGCCTGGCCTTCTGCTCCCCCCTTTTCTCCCCTTCCCAGCCCTGCTCAGGCTGGGCTGCTCCCGTGGTGCTGGTGCCGGCTCTGACTCGGCTGAGGGGCCGTGTGGGGAGGCTGGGGGGGCAGGCAGGGCTGCCTGCACCCATGGGTGTAGCTGGTTGGTGGGGGATTAACTTGTGCTGCTCTTCTATGTGGAGGCTGCAGAGGGCTGTGGGGACTTGTGTCCTGGCCCGGTTGCTTCTTCCTCAGCCTGTGTTTGGGGGGCAGCCCCCCAGATCTGTGCGTGCCCCCCAGCACAGGTGTCTCTGGGCTGGGCTCCCTGGGTGCAGTGCAGGGCTCCGTGTGTCCCTCTGGCCGAAGGGCTTTTCCGCCTCCCTTCCCTGCAGCCTGTGCAGCCGGACCCGGCGCTGCGGTGCCACGAGCCACGGCTGGATCGGCAGCCAGAGCTGCAGGAGCTCCCTCGGGCCCTGGCCCTGCTTCTGCTCCCCAGCCGCAGCGGTGCCGCCGCCGCGCGTGCGCAGGGCCCGGAGCCGCAACCCGCAGGCCCCCGCGCGGCCGCCCTGGCTGTGCCGGCCTCTGGAGCGCGGCCAGGGCCCCCGCGCGGCCCCTCGGAGCAGCTCGGAGCAGGGCCGCTGCCCTCAATGTCCCTCTCAACATCCCTGGGTGGCATCGGTGCGCAGACCAAGCCGGGTGGGGGATGCGGGGCCCCAAGGCTGAGGAAAGGGATCCATCCTCAGCGCCCGCAGCACCCCGGAAAAGGGCAGCTGGGTCCCCTCGGTGCCCTAGCTCCGTGTGGGCACTAGCAGGGTGCCCTAGCTCCGTGTGGGGGTGCTGGCAGGGAGGTGGAGACTGTGCCAGTGCTGTTGCCTTTAGAGCACGTGGGCTTCAGGCACCAGCCGTGGGTGCAGGGGACACTGTTGTCCCCCTCCTTCCCCTCCCTGCCGCAGGGGCCGGTGAGACGGGGTGACCCCACAGCCCCCTTTAAGTGCGGGGCCCCTCGGGGCCACGGGCACCCTGCCTCCCGCAACGGCCTCTCCAGGCCCGGGAGCTGCCTGGGCTTCCTCCCCGCTCCCTGCTCTGCCCTCCAGCCCCCTGGCTCCAGCCCCGTGTCACGGAGCCATGATGGGACGGACAGATGCTCGCCCAGCTGCTGCTCCTGTACAATTCCCATTTATTATTTAGCGACCTCGTTCCCGAGAAGTCCGCTAACTCCTGAGCAACCTACCAGGCTCGAGTGAGAACCCCTGGATCTGAAGCAACAGAACCTTGCAGGGCGGAGGGTAAAAGAGTGATGCAGAATTCTCCAGGGCTTGCCGTTTCCAAAAATTAAAAGGAGAGGGAAGGGAAAAGTCCAGAGAACAAGAAAGTTTCCCCCCTCCGCAGCCGCTGCGCTGCAGCGGTCGGCCTGGTCTCAGCCCCATGCTGGGGTGCGACGGAGGCTGCTCATGGGCGCCCCGGCACGGGGTTCATGCCCTAGCTCCCTGCCTGCCCAGGCCGGGAGGCGAAAAGGAGAGCGGAAAGAAAGAGGGGTGGGGAACAAGGAAGAAAAGAGTCGGCCCAGCAGGAGCCGGGCGGCATCAGAGCTGCGAGTACAGGGAGTTCTCCATCTCCGGCGTCAGCTTTGTGTGGAAGGAAGGGATGCCCACGGCAAAATCTGCAAGGAGAGGGAAGGCAGCCGTCAGTGTGAGCGCTTGGCCATGGGGCATGAGCTGAAGTGCTCCAGGCCTCAGCTGGTGCTGCAAGGCGGCTTTGGGGCACGAACCTGGGGAAGAATGATGCAGGAGGGCGCCGAGCCCATCCGCATTGCTCCCTGCAACCAATTAACGTTAATTGCAAGAAAGTGGGGCTATCACCAAGTAAAACTCTCCCCAACCATGACCCAAAGGGACAATCATGAGCCCAGTGCTCCCTCGGGGTGCCCGGGCAGCACTGAGCACCCATTTGCTACCCCTGGGGATGCCCTGGGCAGGGTATGTGCCCTTGAGCGGGGCACCCCGCGCGCCAGGCGGCCACGTACCCACATCGCCGTCGAGGCGGGCGGGCGGCGGCGGGTTCTTGCGGTGCTCCTCGATGTGCAGCGTCATCTCGTCCCGCGAGGCAGTGGAGTAGGGGCACTGCGTGCACGTGTAGCGGCCCCGCGTGTGCTCCCACACGATGCGGCTGTTGGCCGAGTGCCCTGCGAGGACGCGGCCGGGGCGAGGGAGGGAAGCGCAGCCGCTCACTCGCCGCCCCCCCGCGAGAGCCGCGCGAAGCTGGGGAAGGCAGCGGAGGCAAGAGCAGAGCCCCGGACGCCTGGGCCCCACGTGCCGGGCTCAGTGGGGCTCAGAGTGTCTGGTGCCACAGTGACAGGAGCCGGATACCCTCTGCTCCGAGCCCCACGTGTGGCAACCCCCCGCTCCGGAGCAGGTGGGACCCAAAGCAGGCACCGGACACTGTGCTGGTGCCCCAGGCGGACGCGCCCGTCCCCAGCCTCCCTCGGGGCCTCCCCTGGAGTGCAGTAAGGCTGGTTCCACCCTACAAGTGGGGGAAACTCCCAGCACCAACCACTGCAACCTCCGGTACTGCCGAGGGGAGCGAAGGAGGACTCGAGCTCCAGCAGCTGCTCGAGTGTGTGGGAGGGCAGCGCTGCGGGGTGGTGCCCGCCCGCCCGCCGGGCTCCAGCAGCGGCCTCCGAGCGGGCCCCGCGCCGCCCGCCCCATCCACGCGGCCCCCGGCCGCCCTCCCGCTGCCTCCCTGGCCCCACGCTTCCCACCTGGCAAGTCGCTGCCCGACTGACCTGCGGTCCCTGCTGAGCCAAAGGATGGGAGCAGCGGGCTGGCGCTCGCACCTGCGGAGGGAAGCGAGGGGAGACACAAGCATCAGGGGCGGGGTTGGGGACATGGCCGGGTTGGGGACATGGCCCGGGCACGCTGGGCTGTGAGCGCCTGGCGCCCCTTGGCCTCACACGGGCCAAGCGGGACCTGGCAACACGGACGGTTTTAGGCCATGGGGGGGGTTCTTTTTCCTCCAAATTGAGCTTTGAGGGAGCTGGGGAGGGAGCTGGGGGGTGGAGGTCAGAGATGGCTGCAGGCCCGCGTGGCTCTCAGCGCTGGGAGCCACGAAGGTCCTTGGCTGCTGGGGGACTCCGGCGGGTCCTTGTGCTGCTCGAGGCGGGAGGCAGAAGCAGCTGCGCCCTGCGCGGCACCATCGTCTCACCTGGGTTCTTCTTCCACACGGCATTGGAGACGGGCAGGCCCTGGCCAGGCACGTAGGGCCGGAGGCGGTGCTGCAGCGACGCCTGAGGTAAGCTGTAGGATGAGGGGTGCACATAGGACACAAAGGGCCCTGGCCCCGAGGAATGGGGAGGCCCCGAGAACCGAGTCAAGGACGACGGCCCAAAAGGGTTGGGTTCCAGCAGCGGGAAGGGGTGGGTGGCCGGCGAGACCAGCGGCGCGGCCTCCAGCGAGCCGTGGAGGCCGGCAGCCGCGGCGGCCGCTGTGTCCGTGCCGGGGAGCATGGCTTCTTTCTCCATGTGCCGGATGACCCCCTGGAGCTTGGGCAGCCCTTCGAGTGGCTTGGCCAGGGCCTCCTTCTCCAGGGCAGAGGCAGCGGCTAGGACGGGCTTCTCGGCTCTGGGGGCCGCCACGGAGCTGCTGGCGCTGTCGGAGCAGACGTGCAGGTGCTTGAAGAGCGACCGGTGCGTCCGGAAGCGCAGCAGGCAGTTCTCGCACCTGCGCGGCCAGAGGGGCAGCGTGAGCGCCGCTGCCCGCGCCCGCCGCAGCCCTGGGACCTCCCAGTGCTGCAGGACCTCGGGGGCTGCGCGGGGTGGCACGGGGACCCTCCGCGGGGTGCCACGCGGAACTCACTTGAAGTAGCGGTTTGGCTTGTAGTGCACCTTCATGTGGCTCATGAGGTCCTGCATGCTGGGGAAGGTCTCGCTGCAGCCCAGAGTGGGGCAGTGGAAGGTTTTGCCTGCAAGGAGAGAGGTAAAGAGTCAGCAACATTATGGCTGCAGGACCCCAAGAACCTTCCTGGATGGTTTTGGGCACTAATCCCTCACCCTTGTACCAGTCCTGGGCTAGCAAGCGTCTCTGTCACCTTCTGATGCTCCCCCAGCTCCTTACTGCTTGTCCATACACCACTTGCCAGGGGTATGGAGATCTTGGGAAGAGTGAAGGAGCACAGACTAAGCAGCCAGCCAAATTTTAAGCCTCACTTCCCCACCTCCCATCCACCTCATCCAGAAAAAGGGCATCCTGGACCCAAGCGGACCTCCTTCCATTGTCTCTCCCATTACACCCCACCCTAGGAGGGAGCATGCAAGTCCGGCCTTACCCTCGAGGGACTGTGTGGGTCTGTAGTGGACTTTCAAGTGATCCATCAGCTCCTGCATGCTGTGGAAGGCCAGTTTGCAGCCATAGCTTGAGCACTGGTAGTGCTTTCCTAATACGAGACACAGACGTTGGCCTTAGGACAGGCCCAAGCTCCCACCACCACCCCAACCCTCAACCCCTCGCCCTGCCCATCACACAGACCAAGATGAGCCCTCCTCAAACCCCTTCAGCCCCAGCTGGGAGGTACAAGCCACTCCTCCATACAGAAAGGCCTTCTGGACCCAAGATGGGACAGGCCACCCTATTCTTACAGGTACCAAACCATGCCAGAACCACCGCCGGCCCCTACAGTGGATGCAGCGCCCTGTCCCTCCTGGGAGGAGGCCCGTGGAGCCCCACCGTGGAGCTCACCGGGGACAGGCCGGCGCTTCAGCAGCCGCAGATCCTGCACTTGTGCTCCTGCGCTCGCCGCCGCCGGCATCTGGCCGCAGGACAGGGCCGGGTCGCTGCAACCTGACGGAGAGAGCCCTTCCAGGTTAACATCTGCTGGAGATACAGCCAATCACCCATCTGTGCATCAAGCTCTTCTCACTGGTGGCCAGCGATAGGACAAGGGGAAATGGCCATAAGCTGAAGCCCAGGCAGTTCCATCTCCAGGTGAGGAGGAACTTCTTCACTGTGAGGGTGCCAGAGCCCTGGCACAGGCTGCCCAGGGAGGCTGTGGAGTCTCCTTCTCTGGAGGTCTCCAAACCCACCTGGATGCCACCCTGTGCCCCGTGCTCTGGGTGTCCCTGCCTGAGCAGGAAGGTTGGACTAGATGATCTCTAGAGGTCCCTTCCAACCTTGAACATTCTGGGATTCTGTGATCATGCAGCTGGGAGGCCAGCCCAGAGACGGGAGGCTCTCTCAGGGTTTGAGCTTAGAGCAGGGCAAAGCTTCAGAGCACAAATATACGCTCAAATGTGATTTTTTTCTTGCAAGCTGAGCCAAGGTTTTATGTTTTGCAATGACTGTCGCAGTTCACTGTTCTGATCTCATTTCTACCTGAGCAGAGATCTTAAACAGCCCTGGCAGTTCTGAAGTCTGGTGGCTCTGGGATGGACGGGACCGGAGGAGTGGGGTCATTTGAGAGTGGTTAGAAATGGGCAGGTCTTTGCTCTAGAAAGAGGTGCTGGGCTGGAGCCAAAGCTTGCTGGCATCTTGCAGATGCTGGATGATACCCAGTGCACACATGTGCACACACCTGCTGTGCTTCTCTCTAGATCCAGTCCACCCAAAGCCAAGCAGGGGCACTGAGTAAGAAGCACGAGACCATGAAGCCCATCTGAAGGCAGATTTGAGCAGAAACAGCCCATGCAACGTCAACACCTTACATACCCTGGCCAAAAGGACTCCACAGTAACATGAGAAAAGGATCCTCCCCCATCCTGTGCTGCCCTCCATGTGGCAAGGGTCTCACCTGCCCCATCTCCAGTGGGGCTGCCCACAGAGAAGGTGGGCAGAGCCTCGTCCTTCTCTGTCTTCATGGCCTCGCTTTTGATGGGCCCGGGCAAGGAGTAGAGCTCAGGGAAAGCCAGGGTGGTGGTGGAGCAGGCTGGCACGCCAGACACCGATGACTGGGTCTTCTCCTGGTGGCGCTAAACCAGACATGAGGGTGAGAGGTTAGTCTGGCATGCAGTGACATCAACAGCATCCTCCTCCTCCTCATGGAGCAACGATGATGAGCCCAGGAGCTCCCAGGCCTGAGCAGGTATTACAGGTCCTGCCTGGCACTTCACCGCAAGAGCCATCACCCACATCCCCCTCTACGGCGAGGGTTCACTTGAGCTTTGAAGTCAGAGACTTTGCTGACCCTTCCCAGCTCTCACTCCACGGGTGGTCTCAGTCCCTCACAGAGCAATGACAGCTCACCGGCATTGATGAGCTAAAGCAATATTGGAGGAGCCTTGCTAACAGCCCTTGAGGCACAAGGTCTCCCTGGGCACGGTCCCCCCTCCTGGGTGCCATCAGTGGGTCCAACGTAGTTTCTGCAGCATTTATTGCATTGCGTAGAGGGCAGCAGGCTGCAAAGTGCAGGGGGAGACACTAAGTTCTGTCTGAGTGCCAAGAGGATGCTCTAGGGAAAGCAGGTCCCACCGCAGGACCAGGAGCATCAGCAAGAGGAACTCGCCCTCCGGTGACGGGCGTTTTGGGCCCTTCCCTCAGCCTGGCAGTCCTGGCTCCTGGCAAGTGCTTTGGCTCAGCTCCGCCTGTGTGAGTATGGGGGGCACATACAGTTTGGGATCCCACCAGCTTTGGGCATGCTGTATGTCTTGGGATACATGATACGGGACTCATGGGCACCTCTTGCACCCTTGGCACTCTGCCGCCTTGAACCAGACCTGCACGGCCGGCACTTAGCACCAACAACCCCCTCTCCCTGCATTGCAGCCACTGGTGGCATCCGTGCCTGCAGGAGAGACAAGGCAAAGCCCTGGCATGGGATGGGATGGGATGGGATGGGATGGGATAACCCCTCCACACCTGCGCCACAGTGAGTTGGTATCGGGTGATGCCCCAAAGTAGACTGGCGTGGCCACCAGGACCCTCAGGACAAGGCTTTGATGCACGGAATGGATACAAACAACCCCCAGCCAAGAGCATCTCAACTCTCTGTCACTTGGGGAGAGTTCCCAGTCACACTTCAGCACCTCCCAGCTTCAGCACCCTCCCGCTTCAGCACAAGCTGTTGTGAGGGCTGCTCGGTTTAGAAAAATCACATAAATGCTCCCGAGGCAACCCTCGAGGAGCTGGGACAGATGCACGAACTGGATACTAAGATAGAAAGCAGAGCTAGAAAACATGCTGAGCAGACCAAGCTCGCCCAGGTCCCACCGCTCCGGCCTCGGCTGGCCAGGTCCATTAGGGTCTACTCAAGAGGCATCTTCCCAGCTTGTCAGAAAACCATCTTAAACCATCTTGTTGGGGCTGCAACTACGTAGTAAAGATTCTATCAAGAAGCGCATGGGAAAGGGACTGACAGGAGACTGCAGAGCGAGTCGTAACATTTGGAAAAGGCAGGGACACATTTCAGCACCTGGCAGGCTCCCTAGTTTATCAAAATAATTTACTTCAAAACACTGTGCTCCAGGGGAGCCATTTGTGCTGCAGGTTGGGGTATCCTCCTCCTTCTGGTCCCATCCCGAGACCTTTGGGGACAATTTGGCACCAGATCCCAGGAAAAGACAGTGACATCTGAGACTGATCCAGGGTCAGTTTTCCCAACCAAGGAAATGCAAACTCGGCAGAGGAAGCAGTGCTAGAGATTTGCTGGTTTTGCTTCAGTTTCAAGCCTCACGCTACCAGGAAATACTCACGGAGCATCAAAGCTTTGTTGTTTTGGTTGCTGCCACTGAACTGTCTAGGTGCCATATGGAGGCAGCATACGGGGCTAAGCAGGAGGCAGCCCTGCCTCGACCCTTTTAATTCTCTTCCTCCCCGAAAAGGAGATTGCCGAGCCATTTTCTTCCAAAGAAAACTGCATTTCCCCCTCCTACGGCAAAAAAAAAAGGGGAAAAAGGGAGAAAACCAAAATTCCTCCATCCAAATCGCTACCAGCTTTCTGCACCAACCTCATCACTCACCACCACTTTGCACTGACCATTGCCGCCGTGTTGCTTGCACCCTGCCGTCAGCAGAAGGGACAATGCCAAGGTATAATAATAATAATAATAATAATAATAATAATAATAATAATAATTCCAAACCTGAAAGCAAATAAAATAAAATAAAGCTGCAAGCTCAGCTCACTGAGCTGCGAGCGGCCAGAGGGAATAATTCTGCACACATTTCACCCCCCTACACTTTTAATTTATCGCCTGCTCGGTTCCAACGCGGGAGCAGCACGGCTGGTTGCCACAGTAACAGCCACCGAGCCAGCCTGCTCCAGGCAAAAAAGAAATAATAATAATTAATAACAGTAATGATCTCGCCGCGTGCCATGCTGCGCGGCGCCTGGGATCAGCAGCCCCCCGGGCCCGGCTCCCTGGTGGCACAAAGGGCCCAGTTTCAGCCCGGGCCGTGGTGCCGATCCCTCTGCCATCCGACTCAGCTACGAAACCCCGCGCCGGCCGCCTGCACACGCGGCGTGACGGCCGAGTCAGCTTGCAGTGGGCTTTCCTGCAAACGGCACCAGTGAAACCCTGCTGGTACCAAACAAACTGGCGCCAGCGCTTGCAGTGAACACGCACCTGAAAAATATCGTGCACGGGAGGCCAAGGGGAAAGCAGGGGAGCCAAAAGAGTTTGCATTTCCCCGGTGAGCAGAGCAGCCTCCGGCGCCAATTCACTTCGTTATTACCATGGCCCCTCTCCCCCAGCCAAAGCGGGGGGATTTCTAGGGATCAGCCAGCGCCGGCGGCGTGTGCAAACCCACCCTGATGCCTGCAACCCCGCTGGGGGATGGAGGGGGGCTAAAGGGAACAAATAACCCTGTCCGGGAAGCCCTGCAGTGCCAGGTGAGGGGCTGCAGAGAGGCCCCAGACAAAGGCTGCGCGCGGGGCTCGTGTGATCCCTGCAGAGCGCGAGCGGCGCCGCGGCGCTCGGTGCCCACGGACGGGAAAGAAGAAAGAAAAAATTATAGAGAGATAAAAAATATATAAAACATACATATATAAACATACATATATAAACATATACGTATATAAATATACACATACGTATATGTGTGTATATATGTGTTTGCAGGGCAGGCCCTGGGGAGGGAGGACCAGGTGTTGCTGCCCACCCTGAGCCCACAACGACACTGTCCCCTGTCCCCATGCCCGTCCCAACGGCGCGCAGCCGGCGCCGCGGGGGTCTGGCCGCGGCGGCGAGGCGGCTCCGGCCTCCCCACGGCAGCAAGGAGGCTCCTGCGGGCACGGGAGGGCAGGGGGGCTGTGGGTGCTCCCCTGGGAAAGGCGCTGCGTGGGTGGCAGGTTGCGGCCGTGGGACAGTGGGGGCTCGGAGTCCCCCTGGGCTACCGACCCCCGTGGGTGGGCAGTCCTGGTGGCCAGCAGCCCCGTGGCTCGCAGCACCCCACGGACCCTGGATACCCCCCCAAGGCAGCAGCTCCTAGGGCTGGTAGCCCCCAGGACTGACAGCCGTGGCTGTAGGTCCCATGGCTGATGGAAACCCCCACCCTGGCCAGCAGCACCCACGCCTCAGCGGGAGCCTCCCCGCGGGGCACAGCCCTGCGGCCGGGAGCCCTCCAAGGCCAGGAACAGCCATGGCTCCTAGCCCCCCAGGGCGAGGGACGCCCCCATCGCTGGTGGCCCCCGAAAGTGCCTAGGAGCCCTCCAAGGGAAAGCCCTCCACAAGCCCCCCGTGGCTACCAGCCCCCCCGGGCAGCCCCCCCGGGCAGCAGTCCCCGGGGGGGGTCCCCAAGCTGGCAGCGGCCCCGGCCCCCCCGGATCCCACCTACCGGCGCCGCCCGGAGCGGCATCAGCGGCCGCGGGGCCGGGGGGCCATTTTCTGCGCGCAGCTGTCGCGAGAGCGGCCAGGAGCAGGAGCAGGAGGAG
>VZSG01000735.1:234144-367098 GCA_013398315.1 Nothoprocta pentlandii
GCTCCCCGGCGCCCTCGTGCCCACTGCGCTGTAAGTGGCCCTGGGCCCGGGGGCAGGGAGCCACTCGCCCAGCACCAGCTGCTGGTGGCCCACGCTGGGCTCCTTGTGGCCTCACACAGGGGCTGGAGGTGAGAGACAGGGGGTCGTTGCTAGATCTCCTGAACATCGCAAGCTGGTTTTCCTCGTTAAACAAGAGCTGAGGCTCTGCCCCTGGCAGGACTCGCAAAGCTGGGCCTTTCCTGGGTACCCCTGCGCAGGATGGAGGGTGGATGGACGGACTTCATTTCCCGGCAGCCTTTGGCTGAGGAAAGAGATTCCCCTAAGCAACAACCCCCATCCTGCCCCCACGCGCCTCCCCCTGTGGGGCCTGAGGAAGGGTTTTGTTTGCCGGGGCAGGGGATGGGCCCCAGGGAGCCAGGGAGGAAGAGGAAGAGGCCTGGCAGGAGGAAGGGCGCCCTGTGAGCAGCGTCACTTCCGTGCCGGCGCCGCTCGGGGTGCAGGAGCCCGGCCGGGCCCCGGCCGAAGGGACGAACAGCAGAGGGTTTTGTTGGGGGCAGAGGTGGGGACGGAGGGGACAGGCTGGCACGGGCGAAGGTGTCCAGCCCGCCGGAGCTGCAGGGCAGGGGCAAACCCTGCCGCAGCGGCGCCCTCGGGGCCGGCCGCGATGCCGGCCGCCCGCTGCGGGGCTCAGCCCCCTCCCTCTCCATTGCCTCCAGGGATGCAGTGCTGGTGGGTTGGGGGACGGGGAATTGGGGCTCCCTCTTGGTCCCCCCAGCAGCAGGATGGACAAAACCCGCATCCCCTGTGGCTGCTGTCATCCTCCTCCTGCAGTGGCCCTTGTCACCATGCGGGACCTGGGCTGGGGCCAAATACCTGTTCTTGGCTCTACTTTGGTGTCGGACGTGCTGTGCTTGCAGTGTGGGAACTCTAAGAGCAAAGTCACCGTGAGCATAGAGGGTAACTTTATAACCACACTTATCAACAGTAATCCCATTTATGGCCCAGAACCACCGTTAGCAGTGGGACGTGCTGTCTGCGCAGGGAGGTCTAGGGCTGTGAATTCAAGTAGCCGCAGAAATCGGTGCTTTCCAGCAGCACAGAGCTGGCTGGCGGGTATGGGCGGCACAGAGGAGGGTAATGGGCTGAGGAAGCAGCAAAGGGGACAGGGGGCCCAGAGGGTGGCCAGCTCAAAGGGGAAGTGGTTATTTAACACCAGCATCAGCAGAAAGAAGCTGGTCAGCCCGCTCTTCGTGCTGGACTCAGAAATGATCTGGGCAAAGCCTGTCTCTGGGGTCTACAGTGGCTTCCAGGTCACAGGCGGCTGTTTCCCACCATCAGCCTGCCCCAGGCAGGGACATGGGTCTTGCTCAGGTTGCCTGTCTTCATTGGAGATGGGGTGGGAGGATGCTCCTGATGGCCTCCCGTTGCACCTGGCTGTGCAAGCACTAGATGGAGCTCAGATCTTCTGCACATAATTCCCAGGGAAAAGGCCTTCCTTGCCATGCAGTCGCCCTTTCCACCAACCGGAGATATCTGAAGAAGGGGGAAAAGCAACAGATGGAGGTCAAAACCATCTATGCAACACTGACGTGCTGCAAGGCTGAGTGAAAGGGGCTTATCCAGAGCCGCTGGGGCAGCAGCGCCCGCTGGGTACCTTCCAAGAGGATGTCAATGATGTCCCCCACGTTGAAGCTGAGCTCATCCACGTCCTGCCCCACGTACTGGTACAGCGCCTGGCAGCGAGGGATGGCGACCTTGGGCTGGGGCTTGGGGCGCCCGGCTGGAGGGGGCCGCTGGCTCACGCTTCGTCGCCGTTGCATGCTGCAGGGTTAAGGACAAATGGCGTTGAAAGAGGTGAGGACATCGTAGCGAGACATCACGTTGCACCCATGACAGTGTGTAATGCTGGGCCAAGGGCTACATTGCCCTTCCAGCCTTGATCTCCCTGCACCAAAGTGCTGCTCTGTGCCTCCTGCACAACACTGCAAAGCAAAAGTCCTCCTGATCTAGGCCCTGGGAGAACTGATATGGAGAAGACCTAAGGAGACCTCCCAGCATGGCCAGGCGATCTGGAGCAGATCCAGTCGGATGGAGCCAAGAGGGTGGGTTGACCAGGGAGGGAAAAGACAGTGTCTATGGGGAGCGGGGAGAGGGAGAGGCTGGTCTGGGCACACTGAGGGACGTCACCAGAACCTACCCAGCCACCCCCTGGTCAGGCACGTTGAGGAACTCCATGTTCTGCTCAGAAGGGGGCCGCGTCTTCGCCTTGCGACTGCTTTGCAAGGGCAGTGCTGCAACCGGTGGTCCCCGTGCCTGCTTCTGGTGTGGCGTGTTGGTGTTCTGCTGCGCCCGGCTGTGGCTGCGGGGGAACTGAGGTGCCCCATTCCTGCAGGTACCTGGAGAAGCCCCCCAGAGATGATACGTCATGATGGCAGGGGCCAGGTTAGGGTCTGCCTATGGGGACTGGCTCACCGGTGCTGGCCTTTCGGCATTGGCCTTACCCCTTGGCGCTGGTGGGGCACTTCGGGAGGGCGCTGGTGGCCTGTGGCAACCTCTGCTCTGCGTCACCCCCTTCCTGGTGGGTTCTGGGGAGACAAAAGACATGCTGAAATGAAAGTGCATGTGCCTGAGGACGAGGCCATGCCTGGACCCACGGTTGGTCACCCTGCCAGCCCCTTCCACCCGGGTGCTCCTGGCCCTCCCGCTGCCTCTCCCCAGTGGGACACCCCGGCACCGGCACTCACTGGAGTTCTTGGGGAGCCCGTCCCCAATGCTGACCGTAAGGGTTTTGCCTCCGGCTTTGAGGGTGGCCATGTCACCCTGGCCTCTCATGAAGGTGACGTTGCGGGTGCCGCCACCGCCCCAGCCCTCCTTCTTCACCCGGAACTGTAGTCTGCAAGATAGAGGCATTGCCATGAGGTGAACATTTGGGATCCGCTCCCCACTGCTGTGGGGTTACAGGACCAGCCCTCCATGGGGACATGTGGGTGGCCTTGAAAGTTTGGGCTGTGCAAGAAAAAAGTCAAGCCCAGACAGTAGCGCTGCCCCACTCCTTACGTGTCTTTGAAGGCGAGGTGCAACTTGCTGCTGGTGAGCTCCTCATAGCGTTTGCACAGCAAGCTGATGAGCTCTGTCTTAAAGATAGACTCCAAGAAATTGTCGGCTTCATTCTCATGGAGGATGAAGAAGTCATCCTGCCTTGTGCTGCTCGGAGAAATCCCCAGGAGGGGAAATGTTAGACACTGGGCACAGGCAATACTCATCCTGACCAGTGCTATCTGGAAACCAGGAGACCACTTGGAGTTTGGAGTAGGTCAAGCCAAGCCAACAAATTTGGAGGATTACCTAATGGGAAACCTCCCAGACCTTCAGAGCAAGGATGCAGCTAAACCTGAAGGAGCCCAGCCTCATGAGTCCCACATCTCTTCCCCCACACCTTGGTGTCATTCTCTGATACCTTCATCTCCAATAGTGGGTTGGAGATCAGAATTTGGAGAAAGCCCGAGCGATCAGCATGTTTGGCCTCACTGGGACTGCTCAAGACCTATGGCCCGCCTGCAGAGAGCCTTGTGGAGCCACATGTGGTATCAGCTCCATGCTAGGGGACGCACCTCAGTGAGACGCCACTCACAGCCTGGATCTCCACCTTCTTCTTGAGCACTTCCTTGATCTGCCCCTTCTCAGGACCTTTCTTCACCTTCTCCCGGCCAATCAGGTACAAGTACTTGGGGGTGAGGATGAAGTCTCTCTTGATGGGCTAGGAATGGGTTGGAGCAGGGGGTGAGGGACACGGGTATATGAAGTGCATATTTGCTGGAGGACATGGGACCCAAATGGATCCCACCCGAGCAAATCCATGATGATTTATAACAATGTGGCGTGGCTTGGACTTTCCCCTCTGCTCCAGTTTACCTTAAATCTCCGGTCGTACTTGGTGACAGAGTCAGCGAAGTCTATCCGCTCCCTCTTGGCCATGAACTGGCGCAACTCTGGCCGTTCCTCCATGCCCAGGTAATCACCCACAAAGTTCCTGTTGATGCTGTTTCTCCTCCTCTCTTTGAAGTTATAGAGGATGTTCGAAGCTGTGTGGGACCCCAAAGTGATGCTGGTCAAACTTGAGTCTTGTTGGCTGGGCAGCTGAGCCCATGGTTTGGACCAGCGCTGGGAGCCTGTGGTGCCAAATGTCTCCTGACCTTATAAATCTGTCTGCTAGAGCCTCCTGAGACAACCCATGGGCCGTGGCAGCAGGATGTGGGGGTCATTTCATGCCATAGAAGACATCTCAGCTGTTTGAACCTTGCTATTTTTAAATAATGTTCATTGCTCTCAAAACCTTGCAAAAAATTGCTCCCAAAACTGTGGGAGGGAGAGAGCAGCCCAGCCTGGGGGGAGTTTCCTCTGGATTTTTTGCTCTACCTTTGGAGACGTTGGGAAATGCCTGCAAAGGGAGCTGGCTGATGAACCTGCTCTTTCCTATCTCCCTGCAAACACTGAGCATTTACTGCCCTTCAGCAGAGCAGGATCCATCTCAAAACTGGCTCCTACTCATCTCCATACCTTTTGGTGGCTATGAAACGGAGAGAGTAGGAGACAGAGAGGGGCTCTAATTTCTGTCCTGTGGTCCCTATCAGGGCTGGAAGAAGCAAGAAGCCCACTTCCTCCTTTAAAATCCCAGAGGAGACTCCAGGCATCGCGCTGGGGCTCTCAGCTCTTACCTTCTTCTCGCATCTGCTCATACTTCCTGACGGCAACGTGTCGCCGCCAGGCCTTCTGGATCACCCGGGCAAAGCCGTCGAACTTGCGCTCCCGCATCTCTTCGAGGAGGAAGAGCTGCACGAGGGGACACGGGGTGCTGAGCCCAGCAGGGAAGGGGGTGTCCGCCCAGGATCTCCCTCCCTTCTCCCAGGTATTTGCATCCCTCATCCCAGCATGGTCTGTATTGATGCCCCACTGGACACAGGGATGTCCCTGCTGGAGGCTGGATGGCTGCTGCTCGTTAGGTGCCCTAGTGTCCCCTGACAACCATGCAGAGCTGCGCGGTGACAGGTAGAGCCGGGTCACCTACCGATTCGGGGTTCTTGATGAAAATCTTGCTCCGGCCCATCTGATACTGGTCTGGGTCCATGTTAACGGACCGCAGCAAGTGCTGCACACCCTGGCACTCGTCCCCTCGCCAGGAGGGCCATGTCTCCGGGGTGAGGATGGCGTACCTGCCAGCAGAAGGGCCATGAGCACATGTCCTGTGCTCCTGTGCCCCAGCGCCGGGCCCCAGTGCTTGCTCACCGTTGCAAGAACTTGTGGAAGATGCGGCGGTAGGCGAAGCCTGCCCGGCGCACCCGGATGTTCTCCTTCAATCCCAGGTACTCGACTTGGTGCTTCACCCTGTGGAGCCCAGAGCAGCAAGGGAGGTTCTCAAGGTAGGACAAGACTGGAGAGGGACAGACGCAGGGATCTGCTCGGCAGCTCGATCCTTGTGGGAGAGCTGGACCCCACCTTGCGTTGGCCTCTAGTTTCATGGGTGCCATGATGCAGAGGTCTCCTTTACCTGCTTTCCTCCCAGTCCCTGGGTTTCTTGGTCTCGTTGGGTTTGATGCAGCGGATGTAGTGTGGCGTGCACTTCATCAGCGTGTTCACCAGGTCGTTAGCCTGTTTCTGTTGCAAAGATTGCTTGGCAGCAATTGGAAACTTTGCTGGGAGCCCAAAACCATTTTTCTTCTCAGGGAAATGCAACTACTGTCCTGCAACCTACAGGACATACCTTGATTTTGGAGCCTGCTGTGGTTGGTCGGCCCTTTTTGTCAGAATCCAGCTTTTCTGGGAAAAGCATCCGGATGAAACCACTGAAAGACAAATAACAGTGAGGGGGCAAGAGCTGATGGGCTCTAGGAAGTGCAGCAAGGGCTGGGCCACCCCAGGAACCTGCACCAGCTCCAGGTTCTGATACTGTGAAATGCAGTTGTGAGGCCTCAGTCTGCATCAAGGTTGAGATAGACTCCTCCAAATTTCCCTTTTTATTCAGACCAGCATCCCTCGAATTCTCTTGCTGCTGCACCCAATGGGGAGATGCCATCTGTCCCCATGAGCTGGTGCAGGATGCTGTGCACTGGCCAGAGCATGAGATGGTCCAAGACAGGTTTTTCCCTCTAAGTTCAAGGATGCTGTAGCCAGACTGAGACCTCAAGAGATGCCCCTGGGGACCGAGGAACTCCCTACACTCACTGTTCGCTGCTCTGCATGAGCTCAATCAGGTCAGTGAAGAGCACGTCACGGTTGCGCTCACAGAAGCCCGTAACATCATAGGAGACCTGGAGGGGCCAGGAGAGAGGAGAGCTCAGGCACCTGGAGGGGCCACGCGGCCGCTGCGGTGCTGCACGTGCACGAGGTGCATGCCGTGTACCTTGCCTGCGTAGTGGTGGATGACAAAGCCCGAGCTCCAGCTGTTGAAGTGCTCGTGTGTCCCCACAGCCGCCTGCAGTTTCTGCAGCAAGGTCTGGTCGGCTCCTTCCCCAGTCGCGTGCATGGTGGCGCAGACGTCATCCAGGACGCTCATGATGCCGGGTGGGTTCTGGGGGAGGCAGCCATGCCCAGAATGACCCGCGTGTCCCGAGCGAAGGCCTGGGACATTGGGCAGGGCCCAACTTTGTATTTGGCTATAAGTGCCCTGTGCTTCTCTAGGCCGCTTTCCTTTGACCTGCTGCACAGGTGAGGGATGTAGAGCACCTCTCTGGTGCTTCTGCTTGTGCAAGGGTGCTTCCCAGCAGGACTGGCTTTGGCCATCTGGCCTGTACAGCACTGTGTCTGTCTGTCCCCCTGGGGTGTCTTAAGCCTCCCTTGGAGCAGAGGACCCCACTCACCAGCTTGTTCTCGATCAGGTCACACACCACCTTGTTATTGAAGTACTGGATCTGGGTCCACTTGATGCCCTCCTGCACATACTCTTCCTAGGGAAGAGTGGAGAGAGAGAGAGGTGAGGGCGGCTGCGTGCAGACGGATGGACACGGGCAGCCTTTCTTCTCCTGTCCTCCTTTCATGAGTAGTGGTCACCTACAATCCGCAGAGTCCCTTGTGCTTGGGCTTTTTGAGCCAATACCTACAGAAAAAGGTGCTGAGCTGCCTTCTCTGTCTAGACCAGAGACTAGATTTCTGGGATTTGCCAATGCCTGTCTGATCTTGCTGTATTGCTGCTATCTGCCCAGTATTGGGGAAGTGTCGGGTGCAGGACTCAGGGCTTTGGGCAACTTTCATTTCTCCCCACCATGCCCAATCCCCCATACCTGCTCTGCCTTGAGGGTCAGCTCGATGAAGATCTGCTGCAGCTTCTCATTCACAAAGTTAATGCAGAATTGCTCAAAGCCGTTTTTCTGCACAGTTGCAGAGGAGAATGCAAGAGGAAAAATAAGATGAGATTTAGTTGGTCCCTTTCATGTAGTCAGAAGAGAGGGGGGACGGATGGTCCTCAGCTGGGTTCTACACCAAAGCAACCAGTACCTGGAATATTTCAAAGCCGTAGATGTCGAGCACCCCGATGCTGTACTCCTCGTGTGGCTTCCGCATGGCCCGGTTAATGGACTGCAGGGAGAGAGGGCCCCAACTCCCTTCATCAAGAGCTCCTGCCAGCTTGGTGGATCGTACACTGGAGCAGGTGGCCCCCAATTGTACCCCTTCTCTGCAGGAACACTGCACCCATGTCACCACCTCATGCCCCATTTCTGAGGTCATCTCCAAGGTGTAGCCAGCTCTTCCTATCTCATCTGGTGTGCTCATGACGCAAGCACCAAGAAAAAGCTCTCTGGGCCTTGGCAGAGGACAGGGCTTGGAGTTACCTCCTGCAAAGAAGGGGCACGTGCTACCTGGCTGAAGCAGCTCCATCCACCACATGCCTGTAGGGCCACGCACCTCCACAAGGAAGTCAAAGACCCGCGTGTAGAGGCCTTTGGCCAGGGCATCCCGCGTGTAGGCTGCCTGCTCTACGTTCAGGGTCACGTTGATGGACTCCGAGCGGCCGCCCCACTTGCTGTCCATCTTCCTGCTGGTGATCTTGTCGTTGAGCCGCTCCTGGTTGATCCCCAGCAGGTAGGCAGGGAAGGCCAGTGCTGGGCACAGGGAAGGTGGTCAGTGTGGACATCTATCTTAAGGATGCTGCCAAACCCTCCTGCACCCTGGTCAAGCCCAAAACAGGAAGGGACAACTGCAGACTAGCAACTAGACATGGGGTAGTGCCCTCTACTGCATCACTGCAAGGGTCTGCCAAACAAGACTCAAGGGATCTATCCCCTACCAGTGATTTTCTGACTATGGCTGTGTCATTTTCTTGCTTACTGTTTCAATCTCCCCATCTCTAAAGTGGGGAAGATGCTGATGCCACCTCTTTCCTCTGCTGAGGAATATGTCCTACAAGAAATTTGTGTTTAAGCGCAAGCGTCTCTGCTTGTGCTACTGCACAAGATGTGCTGGAGTACTCACCGTCGGCATTTTCCACTTGGGCGTAGTTGCCCTCTTCACGGAAGCCAATGTTCCCCAGGTGCAGGATCCCCGCCACGATCTGCAGCACGAGTTGCTGGTCCTCTCTGCAGATGCCGATGACCTGCATGGCGTTCTGCAGGGAGACACAAGTCAGCCCATGTGCAACCGCAGCCAGCGCCCAGGTTGGGGAGCGCCCAAGGGTGCTCACGATAGTCTCATGGAAGTCACTGCGGTCATCAGTGCCGTCGACTTGGTAGGTGTCTGACTGGTTCAAGTAGTAGTAATAGTCAGGTGTCATGATGCCCAGGTTCTGCCGCTGCTCCTGGGACGCCCCTTCAATGAGCTGTTGGGTACAGGGAGAGCAGTTGGGGCTGGGCAATGCTCAGGGGTGCCCCTGTAGCTGGTGTGCCCATACCTGGTAGTAGATGTGGAAGTTCCTCTCGTTTTCGTTCTGGCTCACCACACGGGACTTCTCCAGCAGGAAATTGGAGATCTTCCCTCCATCCGGCTCGCCGCCCCGGCTGAACTGGATTTCGAAGTACTTTCCCTGTCAAGGGGACACATCGATGCTCAGAGCCTGCAGGGACAGCGCTGTCACCTCCTGCCAGGCTCTGGTGGAAACCCTCTGCCTTCGTGTCCCCGTCCTGCCCTGCGGACTCACGAAGCGGCTGGAGTTGTTGTTCCTGACAGTTTTGGCATTCCCGAATGCTTCCAGCAAAGGGTTGGACTGCAGGATGATGTCCTTCACGTGCTGGGGACGAGAGGAGAGGACAACGGTGAGCAGGGAAATGGGAACTGGTGGCATCTCTGAGGTCGCCCTGCCCCAGGGAGATGCCGCCCATGGAGAGGGCAGAGGGGCACAGTGGGGATAGAGGGACGCGGTGAAGCAGATCCATGGGAGCGGTACCTGCACTTTCTCTCCGCCTCCGGACACTTTCGAGATATAGCCCATGATGTATTTTGCCGCCACTGTTTTTCCAGCCCCACTTTCTCCACTGTGGAAACACTCAAGCGGAGTGGGAGGGAAGGGTTCAGCAGTGCCTGGCCCAGGCACTAGAGACAGGTCCCCGTGTCCCCAGCACGGACCCTTGGGATGGGGGGACACAGCCGTGGGCTCAGGCGCTGCTGAGGGTACAACCCCGAACACGGCCCATGCCGTGGTGGGGCAGCTTGCGTGGCTGGAGCGGTGCCACGACCCGGATGGCTCCTGCCTGGGAGCCTGCAGCCACGGCAGGGCACGGGGCAGGGCATGGGGCTGCTGCTGCTGCCTTGGAAACATCCTAGGACAGAAACGGGGCCGGATTCCCCCACCCACAGCAAATCTGCCATCTCCGGGAGGAGATTCTGGCCTTCTTGGTGCTAGATCCAGGGGGGAAATAGGTGACCTCGGGGCCTGCAGGGGACATCTGGGGACTTGCCCCACACACCTTAACCTGTTCCCTTACAACGCGCGACTGGAAGAGCACAATGAGCAACGCTCATTCCTGCAGGGAAAGACAACCCGCTGCCCCGGACGCCAGGGCCCTTCCAGGCACCCCCTTGCACTGCATCACCCGCAGCCCCGCGCTGGCCTTAGGTTCTCCCGAGGGCGGGAAGTGCCCTGCGCGGCCTCGGCCTCTCTCGTACCTGATGATGACGCACTGGTTCTCGCCGTCGATGAGCATGTTGCGGTACATGTTGTCGGTCAGCGCGTAGATGTGGGGAGGGTTCTCGTACTGCGCCTGGGGAGGGCACACGCAGAGAGGAGCTGAGCGCCGGGCGGCCTCCCCGCTCCGCGGGCCTTAACTCTGCCCGCAGGAGCGGACCTGGAGCAGGGATGGGGCAAGTCCCCTCGGCACAAAAGCGGGAGCTCATTGAAGGCATTTTTGCATGTTTTCTCAGCTCTTTGGCGGGGTCGCCCTGCAGCAGAGTTAGCAGAATTTGCGCTTATATTACACCACTTTTTTTTGGAGTAGCTTTTGGTCATATGAGCCGCATTTTCCTCGCCTGCAGATTTACTCCTGAATTTCATTCTGGTCCGAAATTGGAACATTGGTCTGAGAATGCTGATTTGTGCAGCAACTGCATCCAGCTTGCCTCCGTGCGACCCCACATCCCCAGTCCCCCCCAAACCTGCGTGCTGTGTCCTCACCGCCCCTTGGTAGAGCTCAATCTCCCGGTCGGTGAAGTAGGGCATCTGCTTGAAGGGGTTAACCGAGATGAGCACCGGCCCGATGTAGGTCTGAGTGGCAGGTTAAGGTCTGTCCAGCGGTCCCTGCTGTCCCCTCCGCCCCGGCTCTGCTCGCCATCCGCGCACAGACCCAGATGCATCCCCAGCACCCCAAGCAGGAGCCTGCGCCCGGGTGGATGCTGCAGGGAGGGATGGAGAGGGATGAGCCCTTGTTGAGGGCAGGGACGGACGGGGAGCCTGTTTGCAGCCCCTGTTGAGGATGTGAAGGGCAGAGGAAGAGGAGCCGAAGGGCAGGAAGAGCGAAGTTGCTGCAGGAAATGCAGAAGCGCAGCGTGTTGAGTCACGGCCAGGCAGCGCGCTCTGCATAGTGCGGTGAGAAAGAAAAAGGAAGGTGGAGGTTGTGTCTTTTCTCTTCTTTTCCCCTTCCTTAGAGAGAAGAAAAAAATAACCCAAGTGCATGTGAAGCCTCAGAGCTGCCGCAAGAGCCACGAGGTGCCGCGTCACCGCCAGCCCCGTCCGGCACGGCGCCTTGTAAGGCCAGAGCTGCATCTTCAGGGAAACCGCAGCCGCTCGCAGCGCCGAGAGCCTGTCCCCTGGTCAAACAGCTGCCCCAAGCCCCCATCGCCTTGTGCTGCCCTTCGTGACTGTTTGTGCCTGTCCTAGCACAGCCTAGCAGCTGTGAGCATGGGGAACAGTGGGGAGCCTGCTGCAGGGCTGCAGCATCCCTGCTGGCTCCTCCCTGAGGGCAAGGGGACGGATGGTGCGGGAATGCAGAGCCACCAGCATCCTTGCCTCGGGCAAGGGGACGGATGCTGCGGGGATGTGGAGCCGCTGTGGGCCCTGCTGGGGACGAGTGAGGCGTGAGAACAAGCCTGTGCTGTAAAGCAGGCACATCTCGAAGCCCAGTGCCCGGCGCGGAGGGTGCTGACCCTCCGTGCTTGGCCAGGGCTGGTGAAACGTGGTGCTGGCAGCACCCGTGCAAAAGCTGCTCTGCATGGCAGCACGGGGTAAAGTCGGGCAGGATGGAGGGGATGAGACCACCCTGTGGTCTGGTGGTGGTGTCTGAACCTGCCTGAGAGCAGCAGAAAGCAAAGACTAAGCACAAGGGTCCGGATCTCTATTGCAGTTCTGCAGGTCACTGCTGATCTGCCACGAGGACGGTTGAGAAGTTTTTCTGCTTGGATTTGCCACTGCTGGAGGTGAAATCCCAGCAGCATCGGGATGCTTCATCCCAAATGTGGATGGAGTGTGAAACCATGGGGGACACCTGAGCGCTTGGAGAGCCATCAGCCATCAGCCCAGGGGAAGCAGGAGGCCAGTGTGACCCCTGGTTTGACTCTTCCAGAGCATCTTCCAGGTTTGTGGAATAAGTCACATGTGGATCTTGGGTATGGCTTTCTTTGCAATCCTCGATGCCTGGACACCATAAAGGAGAAACCCAAGGGTGGTGCAGGGCAAGTCCCGGGGCAGTTGCAGTGACTCTGCAGAGCAGCTCATCAATGGGGTGGTTTGGTATCTGACAGAGAGGCGGCCCTGAGGTCACCCACCGTCCTGCCGTCCCACTGCACCCGCTGTGGTGCTCATGGGGCTGGCAGAGGTCTCCGCATGCACCTCCTCTGCAATGGCCACCGCTATCCCCCTGGGCTAATCCCATCCCCATGCTGGGATCAAGGAACCCTGGAAGCGCCAGGACAGCCCTGGGTTGACCTGCTGGCCTGCAAAGCTCTCGTGTGTGCACCCAGCCCAGGGAAGGATACGAAGATGTAGTCGTCCATAAAGCGCTTCTTGAGGTTCTCCACGATGGCCTCCTCAGTGATCTTGGAGAGCAGCACCATGTCGTCCACGCCGCTCTGCTTGACGTTGTGGCTCTGCCAGTGGAAGCGCTCCTTGCTGCCCTGCGGGGGACGGCAGGCGGGAGCTGCTGAGCCGGCTGCCACCAGCTCTGCAAAGCTCTGCACAATCCACTTGGGGCGGGCAAGAAGCAAAAGCCTCTGAGTCCTGCGGGTGGACACGCGCTCACCCCGCTCAGGTGGATTCCTGCCTCCCGGCACCGGGTTTGCTGGCCAAGCATCATGCAGGGGGGCAAACAGGGCACCAAGAGCCCGTTCGCAGGCTCACCCTGCTCACTGAGGAGCTGGGAGGAAAAATAATGTCGTTGCAACCCTGTGGAGGGGAAAAGCATTTTCTGCCCTTGTTCTGCTTGCAAAAATAACTGGAGGAAAGGCAGAAATCAGAAGGCAGCCCAGAGGTGTTGGCCTGACGCAGTGTGGCCTCAGCTCGCTGCTCCCTGCTCGCACCCAATGTAGCTGCCAGGCAACGGTGGCAGCCCAGGGTGCAGGTGACAACGCTCCTTGAGCAGCGTTTCCTGCCCGCCTGCGTGGCTGCATCTCCCCGTTTTTGCTCTGGCCACGGAGCTACAACGCCTGGCTCCATCCCCTCACAGCAAGCAGGGTGGAAGGCGAATGCCGTGAGCTGCAGCTGAAGCCGCTGCAGGGCTAGAGCAGACCCTTGCTGGGCACTGCGGGGGAGATTGCATCTTGCAAATAACAGCGAAAGCAAACATACATGGAAAAGCCCTCCCGTCCTCACTGCAACAAAGGAAACTTGGGCTGCAAGGTGCAAAGTTGTGGGCAGCTTTTGTGCAACTGGCACCCAAGGGCCAATGGGCAGCCCAGGAGATGACAGCAGCCGGAGCCAGCTCAGCATGCCCCTGGTTTCCTCTTTTCAGTCAGAGCTCTTCAAGCCCTGATTTCACTTCTCTTCCTCCCACCCATTGCCCCAGCCTTTACCTCCTTCCATTTCCCCTTTTGAGCGCTTCCCCTTTTTTATCTGCCAGGCTCTGGGCTTTCAGGCTCTGCTGCGTTACTGCTTGGCCAGGTCAGGAAGGGTCTGTGTCCCCTGGCGCTGCTTTTACCCCTGGTTTCTGCCTGGCAGTCCTCGTTATCCGGCCTTGTGTCCCCTGGTTTGACACAGGGTGCCAGGATTTAACATAGCAACAGCCTGGAATATGGTGCCTGCCTCAGCAGAAAAAAACTAATAAATAACTAACACCCCAAATGCAACTCAGAGCCCCCAAACCAACGGAGCGGGAGCTGCTGAGGGCTCCCTGCTGGGTGCCCTGTGCTGCGGCACCAAATTAAGGCAAAAACAGCAGCGTTTCCGGTGTCGCAACCTTGGTGCTTCTAAGCTGTTTCTTTTTCCTGAAGACCTTCAATTAGCTGTGAACCCCCTGGCGCAGAGCGGGGCGCTCCCGGGGAGCCCCTGGCCCTGTGCTGAGCGGGGAGCACGACCATGCGGCAGCGCAGCCCGACCACGCGGCGCTCGGCTCTCCACGGAGCGCCCGTGGCCCCGCAGAGCAGAGCTCGAGGCTGGCAGCTCTCAGCAGGTTTTTTTTTTGGAGAAAGGTCCAGTCTCGTTGCAGCCAACACCCCCCGAAACCTTCGGAAGCAGCGCCGGCCGTCACGGTGGTGACAGCCTCCACGGCGGGTCGCAGGTGCCAGCGGCGCCCACGGGGCTGGGGCGCGCGAGGGGCATTTGGCCACGGGGCTGTTTCCCCCTGCTCCTTCTGCTCCCTCCTGCTTGTCCCCGAGCACCCCAGCACCCCGGGGACACCCGCACGGCTCTGGGGCCGTCCCGGCCTCCCCGCTCACCTCTGGAGCAACCTGCAGCTCCAAACGGGGCTGCTGCCGCTGCAGGGTCCCGGGCACTGCCAGCAGCCCCGTAGGAGGATGGGAACCGACACCTCCAGGAATCAAAAAAGCAAAAGTTCCTTCCAAAAGACCCCCCGGACCCACTCAGCCGGTGGGTGCAAACAGGGTCCCAGCAGCTGGTTCTGCGCGCGGAGGTAGCCGGCACCTGCTGCTGCCCTCGGCACAGGGTGGCTCTGGTGGCCCCTGTCTGCCCCTTCACGTGCAGGTGCCACCGTGGAGACCAGAGCAGCGACAGCGGGGCCGAGATGGGCTGTAAGACCCGGGGCTGCAAGACGGCGTCCTTGGGGTGCAGAGAGAACGGGGGCTCGACGTCCCCCCCGCCCGGCACAGGGGCACCCACGACCACGGCACTCACCATGGTGGCACCGCAGCGCGGCCGTCCCCGCGTCCTGCCCCAGCCGGGGGGCTCTGTGGGCGTCCGGGGGGGCCTCCGCTCACCGGGGCGCCATCCCCTGCCCCTCGCCTGGTGTTTCTGCCTCGGCTACACACTGAAACTGGTTTTTTCTTTCCTCCACCTCCCACTTCCTCATAGAGCCCGAGCGGCTCTGTGGGGGCAGGGGCCGCTTTCCCTGGGGGGCCTCGGGGTGTCCCGGGTGCCTCGGCTGCCCGCGGGTGCCGCTGGCTCCCGGCCCTGTGGGCGCAGGGAGCGCTGGGGACACCCCAACCTCTGCAAAACCCTTTCCCCCATCCCGGGGTGCTGCCTGCTGGGAGGGGCTGGGGGGGGCACTTTGCTTTTAGGAGAAAAGCTTTTTTTTTTTTTTTTTTTCCAATTGGGGTGCTGCTTTTCCCATATCTTTTCCCGTGTCCTTATGCCCCCCGGAGCTCCGTGGGGCTGGCGTGGGGGGGCCCGCGGTGCCGCTCGCAAGATGTCAGCAGCGCCTCCGCTCCTGGTGGCAAGTCTCCTGGTTGCTCTTTCTTGCAAAAAACTAACATTTCAACCTTGCAATGGGGGCGCAAAGTGAGGCCGAAGCTGGATGTGAGCAGAAGCCAGGGATGCAATGCATGTAAAAGCCTCCAAAATCTTACGGGGATAAAACGCCCAAATGGTTTTGCCAAATCCTCCTTGTTCTAAAACCAAGGCAGCAGTTTTGAGTGTCCCAATGGAGACACGGAACCCGCAGGGCCTTTGAGCAGAAATGGCTGCTTGGTTCGGATGGGCCCCAAAGGCCCCCTGGGAGAGAGGGCGCCCAGGGCTTTGGATGCATCTGGCAGCGGTGCCGGTTCCCTGCAGAGCTGGCGTCGACCCGAGCCCAAGGCCACGGCTGGGCCGAGCCGGCGCCTCGGCCAGGGCAGCGGGTGCTGGCAGCTGGTGCCCGGGACAGGAGTGCGGCCACGGCGGAGCCCGCGCCCTGCTCCGAGCCCTGCCCTTCATCCCTGGAGCTCGGAGACGTCATCCCAGCTCCTCCTCCGCTACTTGGACAGGCTGGTGGCTGCAGAGGAGATTCGGGAGCCTTGTGGATTCAGCACTGCCAGCTCTGGCCTTCCCGCCTCAAGCGAGGCGCGCGCCGGCTCGTCACCCACTCGAGGTCCTGCCTCGCACCCTTGGCCACGGGCAGGAGACATCCCAGATGTGCTCTGATCCCCGCGAGGAGCTCTGGAATCCCCTGGCAGCCCCACGCGCGGGTGCACAAGGAGCAGCTGGGAGCCCCCAGCCCCACCACTGCCCCGGGACCAGCTGCCGGCAGGAAACCACACGGGGAGCCGCAGCTGCGCCCAGGATCGTAGCTACTCCTTTATTATAGATCATGCCGTTACGCCGCTCCTCCTCAGAGTTAGTATTTTAAACATTTTTTTCATTATATATATCTATATAAAAAGGTGAAAACACCCCCCCACCCACTCCCTTTCCCCCACCCCCAAATGCCAGAGGGAGCACCGCGCCGAGAGGGAAGACAAATCCGGGCCTGCTCGGCAGCCAGGCGGGATGTGTTCAGCACCAGGGAAGCGGCGGCTGCCCGAGGAGCAGGGCTGGAAGCCCCTGGCGTCGCTCAGCGCCGACTGTGCCCGAGGGGAGAGCACCCAGCTCATCCCTGCGCCCTATGGATGCTGCGTGACGGCGGCTCGGATGAGCTTTTCCATCTCTGTGATGCAGAAAGGCCTGAAAATAATCACAATAATAATAATAATCAAGCAGATGCTTTGTACATTGGAAACCCAATCTCCTCCGGCCTGCTTTGCTCCTGCAGCCACGCGGAGCGGCTGGCGCTGGCTTGGGCTGGGAGGAGGATTTCAAGGCTGCTCCCCCAAGCACTGGAGGCTCCCGGGGGACCCGCATGGGACCCCACGGCCATGGTGGTGCCCACCAGGCCGTCCCGGGGGCAGAGCACCTTGGGTCCCACTTCATGGCTTGGCAATGGGACCGTGGCGAGCCCTCTGGCATCCAGCCTTCCTGCAGCCTGGAAGGGCTCCGACTCCCACCAACCAAGTGTGCGCCGGGCCCGGACCTCGGCACACGTTTGGAGATGGCAGGAAAAATGGGGCAATCTGAGGACATTTGGAGGATTTACTAGCCCCTGGTGAGATCAGTGCTGCTGCTCTGCTCCCTGCACGACTTGCTCTCCACCACCTGCTGCGGGACAGGTGGTGGGTGCAGATGCAGAAGATGAGCTCCCTCCTGCCGCCCTACAGTCTCTGGCCTTTGCACAGAGGCCAGCAGCACTGAAACCTCCTCCTGGTGTCTGCCGTGATGCCCCCGGGAAGTGCACCGGTGGAGAGCACCCTCAGCTTCTCCCTGGAGACACTCTGTGCTGGACTGTGATACCCTGCGATGCCTTTGGGGTACAGGTACCCAACAGGGAGAGGCAGGAATGGGGCTGATGGTACCATCTCCGCGGCCATTGGCTGGTGCCTGCAGGACCTCGGTCCCCTTCTAAATAAATAACAATGTCAGAGTTTCAAGTAACACCCTTGCTGCTGCGCGCTGCCCAGTTTCTGCCCCTCCTGCCGGCTCCTCGCGTGCTTGGCCATGGCGCTCTCCGGAGTGGCGGCAGTGGTTTAACTGGGATCCTGCCGCGGGGGTGCTTGGGAAGGAAGTGTGCGCGTCCTCAGTGGATGGGCTGGGGTGACACCAGCTCCCACCAGCAACATGACAAACATCTGGGTTGGATCCAGGGAAGATTCCCGGGGCGGAGAGGAAGAGCATGGCTCGGCTGCCCTCCGGGGTAGCTTGGGCCTTCCAGTTTTCCCACGGGGGTCACTTTGCTCTGTTCCTAGTGGCCCTGGCATGTTTTACAGCACATCTGTCGGAAGTAGGTCCGGCTGCAGAACTTGAACTTCAGGACGAGCGGGCAGTAGGCCACCTTGTTCACATCCTTGCACTCTGTGTGGGCAACACAGGAAAATGGGCTCAGAGCCCTGCTGGGGCGCGGAGCACCCTGGGTGCCTTGGCTCAGCTCCCCGCACACACGGGGTCTGCGTCTTCCCCGGCCCAGCTCCTCACCGTCAGGGTTGTCCGTGGGTCCGGACTCGCACTTGGTCTCGCACTGCTGCATGCCGGGCGGCTGCAGGGTCTCCGCGCAGTCGCTGGACGGCTGCCCGGTGTGGGCCAGGCACTGGACGGAGCGTCTTTGCTGGCCGAGGCCGCAGTGTGCGGAGCACTGCCGGGGAAGAGCACAGCACAGGGCTGCAGCGGCCGCCGAGCCCCGCGGACAGGGCGGCCCTTGGGAGACGGGACACACGCTCCACGTGCCGCGGCCCCACGGGCGGCGCGCACCCGTGGGCACAGGACGGTGCCAGCCATGCCAGCGCAGCAAGACTGGGCCCGGCGGCTGAGCTCTTGGTGACCACCAGGTGTCCCGAGAGCTGCACTGCGCCCTGGGCTGTGCTAGCCGCCTCCTGCTCTACAGTCAGGCCGCCACCGTCCTCCTCCCACCCGCCGTCCTGAGGGGCACCCCTGCCCGCTGGCCTCCACCCACCCTCGCTGGCGGGTGCAGGGCCTCCAGCCTGTGATGAGCGGCTGCAGACCCCATCCAGACACGGCTTCCCCGGCAGGACACCCCTCCTTGCCAGCTATCAGGCGGGTTTGAAGAGCCACATCTAAGGGACTAGTCCAGAAAGGGCCTGAGGATGCCAAGGAGGCTTACAGAGAGGAAGTAAAGACCATGAAAGCAAATACTGTTTGGCCCTTTTACCCCTGTGGATCTTATCAGCCACACTCAGAAGCTCATTTTTGACCCCTTTGTTGCCTTTGCACACGCAGAGCAGAGGGTGCCCAGCAGCATGGAGCTGGCTGGAGCTTTGCCTGGGAACACGGCAGGAGCGGTGAGGATACTGCCACCAGGGCATTATCAGGTATTTATGGTACCATGCTGCAAATGCTGGTGCTCAGACACCCCTCCAGCCGGCTCAGAGCTTTCTCGTCAGGCAGATGTAGGGAGAGCCCCATGTCACGTGGACATGGTGACCCACCCACAAGATGCCCACATTGCCACAGACCAGGAGCTCGCAGACAAAAGGTTCAGGAGCACGAGGCTGGATTTCAGGGGTGGGAGCTATTTCTGCAATAACCCCACAGAAAGAACAGTACCTCTCCCCACTCGCCGGTCACCCAGCGTGGGGGCGGGCAGCGCCGCAGGTTGCACCTCATGCTGGCCGGGGGCTTGGAGCCTTCAGGGCACTGGGAGGCGGGCAGTGTCGTGCTGTGGTCACCACTCTTGCAGAGCACGATGCGGTGGCGGAAACCTGGCCCGCAGCTGGGGGTGCACTGCAAAGAGAGGAGACGTTTGCTCAGGATGGGCAGTAAAGAGCAGGCACGTACCATGTGCTCTCCCCAGCAGTGGTCCAGTCTAGCCCATCTCCTTATCTACCAGCAGATAATGGCCCAAGTTAGGCTCTCCACAGGCAACACCCACCACCAGCAATCTATGCTCCTGAGGAAGTCACACAAGATGGCATCAGAGAGCCGAGGACAGAGACGAGTGCTCACCTCTGACCAGTCCAGAGCGATCCATTCTGGGGGACACGTCTGGTTGTTGCAAGGCTCGAGCATCTTGGGCCGTGGCTGGGGGCAGGAGGCGTCATCCAAGGTCTTCTCCTCGGTGGTAGAGATCTTTCGTTTGCAAAAGACGCTCCGTGTGCGGACACCCTCGTTGCAGGTTCGGCTGCATTCAGACCAGTTCCCAATAACCCAGCTGGAGACATGGAGAACATCGAAGCTCACAATGTGCAAGGTGATCTGTGGTTGCACCTGGGGCCATGCAGCCCAATTGCTGACCTGGCTACAGCCTCCCAGGTAGCTCTGCCTGGACCACTGACCAATCAAGGGAGGAGTAGGGAGAGTTTCCTGAGGACAGTGCTGAGAATCAGCTCTGTGCCAGAAGGTCTGGATGTGGAGGGTTCCTATTCGCAAGGAGCACAAGGACAAGGAAGATTTCATGCTACAGAGATGTGTTTTGACCATCACATTCCTGGGGTCTTCCTGTCTCTGCAGAGTTGTTCCCAGAGAGTTAGGGTCACCCTGCTCTGGAGATTGTGGCAGAGGACTCTGACTTGGGAAGGAGAAAAAGATGGGAAAATATCACTCATTCCCAGGATTTGTGTCAAATATTATTCTCAGCCTTCTTTCGTATACTGGCTTTTCCCCTAGGCTCCCTCTGCCTGCCCCAAGCCGTGGTACTCACGCTGGCGGGCACGGTTCGGTGTTGCACGGCCTCTGCCGCTCCGGCATTTTGGTTTCGGGGCTACAGAAATGGTTGAAGACAGTTGAGCTGTCGGAGAGTTTCTTGCACACGACAGACTGGATTTGGCTGCCTGACGAGAGAAGAGGCCAAGAGAGAGACGGAGAGCAAGACTGAGGCTCAACTGGCTGGATGGGCTGGAAGCTGATTAGTCTAGGCAGGACCCCGTGGGCTTTGTAGAGGGGAGTATGATCAAGGGATTGCTGGGATGTCAGCCTGGAATAAATCTGTTCTAATCCTTGCTAACTTCCTAGACAAAGTTCGGGGCCACATCTGGAAAGAGAGATGAAAAGATCTTTGGTACTTCCTTTTCCTTTGCTGAAATCCAGGACACAAGGCCAAACCAGTCCCTTGATTTAAGTAGGAAACAGGATTATACTTGCTCTGGAAACTACCTCTCTTTTCTTCTGAGTCCTGGTTCAGCCACTTGTAGCCAGGATCTCAAGGGACATCAGATGTGGCACATAAAAATCTTGCTTCCATTCCCACAGGAACTAGCCCAAGGGATCAGGAAAACATCAGTTCACAAACACATAGGTGTGAAGGCCAGCTAATCTGCCTTTCACTACCCAAGCCAATGAATTTCAAGCCCATCGTGCCACCCCTCACCATCTTCACCACCTGCACCTGCAGTCCAGCCCAAGAACAGTATCTGATTTGTTTATCCAGATACACTGTCCACTGACTGACACCAGGTCATGAGTGGCTGAGCGTAGAGTGGGAATATATACAATATATAGAATATATAGAAACCCTAGAGTAAAACAGATGGCTGTGCCCCATCTTTTATGGCCCAGACATTGTGTGTGGGAGTCACAGAACTGAGGATACATGTGTCCTCTCCAGCCACCACATGATGAAACCACTCACCCCCTGCACATAGTGCTGAGCATTTGGTCCACGGGGTGTAGTGCCAGGAATACTGGTTTGAGCCATCGCTGCTGATGGGCGCGTTGAACTTGTACCGAATGCCCTGCAGCTCTGTCCGCACAAGGACCTGTGGAGAAAGGCACCACCAACGCCTCAGTGTCATTGAAGCCCAGGTCGGACAGGAGTGTCCAGGGCGGGTCGGAGCCCTTCCAGCTTGACACGGCAGCCCCTAGTGGTGACCACGGTACAGCTGTAATGGCAACAGAGACACCATCACAGATGGAGATCCTGTGAGCTTACAGATCAAGCTTATTCAAAAGCCTGGCAGATCCAGGGAGGAAGATCTGAGAAGACAGTCAAATTTACCTTTGATTGGTATGTCCCTTTTACTCAGACAGCAACGACAGAGGCAGATAGCATCAATCCCCAGGTAGCCACCACACGAGCAAAAGCGCTGTTACCAACCATGACAAAGAGGGTGATGTTGGTGGGCCCCAAGGCCTCCAGCGACTCAGGCTCGTCCGGGGACCTCCTGTAGTGGAACGTTGTGCCTGCAACGTCGAAGCGCCTCAGAGGGTCGATGGAGAGTTTCCCATTGATGTAATATTCACCGTTTTCCCCTCTCAGAGCTGGAGGGACAAGGGGAAAAGGGGTTAGCAGGAAGACTAAATGTACCTGTATCTAGCTTTGGCCCAGCACTTTACATCTATCGGTCTCAGAGCCTTGTCACAGCTCAGGTAAATGCGATGAGCCTTGTTTCATAGTGAGGGGATAGCCAGGCCGAATAAAATCAAGTGCCAGGGCTTAAGTGCCAATTAAGGCCACACAAAACATCCCTTGCGGAGACAGGATTAACGCGCGTGTCTCCTTGGTCTGGCACTCTCAGTGCTTGCGCTGTGGAAGGATGTTGGTACGGGGAGAACTTGCACAGCTGGCAGCGTGACCAGCTGTGGCCACACAGCCAGGGGCCAATCCAGCCGTACAAGCCAGGTCTTGGCCGCTGAGGCCCAGGGAAGAGGCTGCTGCCCAGGAGCCCTGGCTGGCTGTTGTGGTTGTCCGAGTGAGTCGCTAGAGGGAGATGGCCTCGCTCGCTCCGCCTCGCCTTGCCGCGCTCTCCCAGCTCTCTCCCACAGCCCCTTCCACTGGGATGCACTTCCCTTGCTGCACTCACAACTCCTGACAAGCTCACTGCCCCGATGCTCCGGGGTGGGGAGGATGTTCCGTGTGGGCGAGGATGGAGGACGCTCCCTTGCCTCCCACCTGGGGTGGAGGGACATGTCTCGGAGGACTGCTGTAGCAGTGCATGAGAGCTTGGGCTATGGCTTCAGTGCACACAAATTCAGCTACCGTGAGCACAGGGAGTCCCCAGTTTTCCTAAGCCAGGCAGGGACGGATGCAGCATCCCAGAACCCCAGGTGGTAACATCCCACCAGCTCGAGCATCCAGGTGGCCTCCTGCTCACAGAGAGCTGCCCTGGCCACCCACCCATTATCGCTGGGCATCGCTTGGAGGACAGAAGAGAAGACAAGAGGAGGAAAAAAAAACCCACTGGAAAAGAAACAAGCTAGAAACTCTGGCTAATTGAGCCCAAAGCAAATGTGAGCACAGCTATTTTTAATCCTCTGCAACATCCCCCTGCCTCCCACCACAGCCCAAGCCTCCCACCCCAAGCCCATTTTGTGCTGCACAGGGAGGTTTTCCATGCTGGGCTTTGCTCACACGCGGCTACCACAACCAAAAGGGCTTTGGCAGGACGAAGGGATTTCAGTGCCACTCAGCTGCTCCTCACCTAAATAGTTGACGGAGAGGTTCAGCTCCCGGATGTCGATGTGGACAGAGCCCTTGGGAATCTGGATCACCTCCTCGTAGCCTGTGAAACCCCAAGGGAAGGTGAGCAGGGATGCTCAGCCTCCGGGTCCAAAGCTGGGGTCTGCCGCTACCCTACACAAGTGCTGAAACGCTATAGGAGGCCGTTAGGTTGTTCAGTGACCTACCACGGCTAAATGGGAAAAATGCAATTTTGTGCCACCCATTGAGGTGAGGAGGTGGGCAGCGTCAGGACAGAGGTGTGCCCGCAGGCCTGGTCTCAGAGTACTGGCTCGTGGGATGGGCCTGCCCGGGCACGGAGGGTGCTGCAGAGCTCGGAGCTCTTGGGGCACCTCCACAGCCCCAGGTAGCACCCCTGGACTAGGCACTGTGCCCCAGCGCAGGGCCGTGCCTGGCTGCAGGCCTGGGGTGGCCCAGGACTCAGCACAGCACTGCAAGGCATTAGCCTAAGCATAGCTGGAGGGCAGCACGAGCTGGGATCTTGGAACAGAGCTCAGAGCTCAGCACTGGGGAATTGGAGCTCAGCAGTGTCTGGGGTTTGGGCAGTGGACAGGAGTGATTTACTTCCAACCCTGTGGGACGTTCCTCTGGGATATTTCCCTGTTTGTCCCTGTGCCATGTCCCCAGGAGCAGGCTGAGTCCCTGAGGCGACCCAGGGCCCAGCAGGACAAGGCAAGGGGGGACATGGGGGGACCTGCTGTGCTGGCCGCTCTGTACCTCCCTCTGGCAGGGACTGGTTGAAGATGCCCTCAATGGTCTCACAGGTGCTGCCATCTCCCCCGCACACGCGACACTTGTCTTCCTTTGAGTCGGAGCCCAGGACACGGTCACAGCCCACATGCTAGAGGAAGAAGCAGAAGGGAATTAGCCATCCTGGAGGGGTGCCTTGTCCTCCATACACTTCACTGGCAACACCCTGAGGAACAGCGGACTCCTTTGCACTCCTTTTCCCTCCTTCTCCTCTGTTCCTTATATCAGGGAGGGCTCAGTAAGGTCACCTCTTCCTAGTCCCAGCTTTCTGTCCTCTCTCTTCAAAAACAGGCACTTGGAGGTCTCACCAAGGCCACCAAGTCTGTTCAACACAAGCAGATATCCAGAGGCTGCAGGACAGTAAAGGTGGAGCAAGGTTGAATGCAGTGCTGGTTACCAGCAGGGCCAAAGCTCTCCCCACTGGGACACCAGCAGTGCTCTGACTCCTGGCCACACTCCAGTGAGGCCCCGGGGCCGTGCTCCATGTGCTGCCTTGCTCCTGGACAGACCCAGTGAGGCGGCAGCGAGGACAGCGCGGACCATAGCCTTTGTGTTGATGGAGGAGCTGCCCAAGAAGAGCTGGGTCCCCTGAGGGCCCTTGCCCTGGTTGGGAGCCCCTAGGAAGCCCCTGGCACTGCGCCCCACTGCTCCATGGCAGTGTCCACCTATGTTGCAATCGCCTCTTTGTTTCCCTGGGTATTCAGGCCCACAGAGAGACACAAAGAGATCCCAGAGACACAGGAAGGGAGAGAGACAAAGTGGAGAGGGCGCCTGCCTGCTGGGGAAATTCGCCGCTCCCACAGCTCTCCTCTGCTGTAATTAAACTTTTACAGCCCTCCAGATCCCATTTCAAAGGGTCTGGGAGGAGGAAATATCCAGTGGATGGAAGTATGCAGGCTGTAAAGGCAGGGACCCATTGCTGAACACAAGCCAAACCAGGGCCTGGTCGCTGGCGGGAACAAGCAGGAGCCCCACGTTGGACACACACTCCTGCAGGGGACCTGGGTAACCTTGGGGGAGCACTGGCACCGCGGGAGAGGGGTGCCCAAGGCCCTGTGGGCACACGGAGGCTGCCCTCCCCTCCCAGCCCCGAGCGGGTGCCGTCCCGCGGCGGTACCTTGCACTCGCCGTTGACGCAGATGTCGTTGGAGTCCTGCCGGCACGGCGTCCCGTCCACCACGGCCGCAGCTCGCTCCGTGTAGAAGTTGAAGCCCTCGGCCAAGCAGTTGAGGGAACAGGCCTTCACACCCCCTGGGAAAGAAACAGCCATTCGGATGAAGCACTCAAGGAGAGAGGGGAAGGAGGCAGCCAGCCTCCCACAGCTGCCTCCCCTGCAGCCTCCCACAGCCTCTCTCCTAAGTGTGACCCCACTGGGCAGCTCCAGGTGTCTGCGAGGTGGCCCCTGCTGAGGAGCGGGACCCTTGGAGGTGCCCAGACACTGTCCCTCGTGACGGGCACCGAACCAGAGAACCCATAAACCCAGCACAATGCCAAACACGCGGGCACCGTCCCTGCTGCACGGCCAGAAAACATCGGCATCACCTGATGAAGGAAGGAAACAACACCTGGATCGCCCGGCACTCTGCAAAAGCAGTCAATATCCTCATTTACAGGCAGGGAAACTGAGGCAGCCAGCTCTTAGGTGATTTGTCCAAGGTGGCCCCAAAGGCCGGTCCATTATGGAAAGAGAGATTTGGGCAGAGTAGTTTCCTCTCTCCTGCCGTTGTATTTTATGATATTCTGGTCCAAACGGCAGCGCTCCCTGCATTCCCTGAGTATCCCAAGGAGCCCAGGAGCTCGCGGCTCCCTGGCAGAGGTGCATTCCCAAGCCCCAGCGGTTTCTTTCTGCAGCACTGGCAGCGCTGGGAAGCACCCGCAGTCGGCCAAAGCTGCAGGTTGTCCGAGCACCTCAAAGGGGCGGCTGGAGGGGAGCGGGGCCGGCGGTGCCCCCACTGCAGCCCAGGGAAGGGAGAGCAAGGCCGGGGCAGGGAGGAACAGCAGGAGACCTGCAAGGGCAGTTCAGCTGCGTGGAAGTGTGCCGTGGAGCAGGAGGCCTGGGAAAAGCCCCTGGAGAAGGGGGTCCATCAACGCTCCTCCTTGGGTGGCAAACACTTCCCCACAGCAGGTTCAGCAGCTGCCCGGATCATTTCACCCTGGGTTCCCATCCTGCCCGATGGGTTCCACTGGGACGTGGGTGAGGTGCACCTTAGATGGGACACCAAAATCTCAGGATGATCTTGGATGGAAACCACAACTTCCATCGGCAACAAGACAAGCAAGTAGGCGTCACCTAAGGGGAATGACACCCTGGGCAGCTTCACATCAAAGCTGCAGGACCTTGCAGCTTGCAGGCTGGGCCACCGGGTCTCCTGCGTGCCCTGCAAAGGTGACTGTCATGCCTGCTTGCTCATGCTCATACTGCCCATTCCCAAGCCATTCCTGACACTCAGCCAGTCCTTGCTTTGGGAGCCACCCCTCCTTCCCAGCAGCAGATGATCCCATGCTCCATGCACCGCAGGGCATCCTCTGGCCCCAGGCTCTCCCTCTTGGCCCAGATCTTCCCAAAGGCAGCACTCTCTTTCCTGCCCTTGTCAGACTGCAGGGAAGATTATGCAACAAAAACAGAGCTGCGAAACAGCCAGAAACTTGGTTTTTCGTTCTAGGACTCTCAAATGTTTCTTTAAGCTGTTATGCAAATGCTCTCTAGTCCCTTGTCTCCTGCAGCCCTGCAGGAGAGGGGAGACTCATGGCACAAAGCTTGGTCTGCTTCCCCAGGAAGGAGCCAAGCCCCTCACCAGCCCTGGCCATTTTAGCAGCCCCAAGTTGCTGCAGGATCCTCTCTCCTATCACCGTTGCCCAGGCCCTGCCAGCCCAGCCTCCTCTGGCAGCAAGCAGCCCAGGGCACACTCGTCACGGCCTCGCGGGAGGAGCCGGGGGGAAAGATGGAATGAAAAACAAAACAAACAGGGGAAAAAGAAAAAAAAAAAAAAGACTGGGAATTGGCGGCAGAAGGCTAAATTCCTTCCTTTGCTTAAGTGCCTTGATTTTGCTGCAGTGCTGCAAGAACGGTGGTGAGCGGAAGCTCTTGCTGCATCCCCGAGCAGGGCGAGAGAGATGCGCCCAGGAGGAGCTAGGGGAATGCAGGCACGCTCCAACCCTCAACAGCTCAACCTCTTCCAAAGGCAAGTGTTGGTGGAGAACCGCAGGAGAATTCAGCACCCATCTCCATCGGTGCTTGCCATGCAGCAGTTGCTCCCTGCAAGTCTCAGACCACACTAGACATCCCCAGGGAGGTGCCCATTCCCATGGTCTGCTCCCATTCAAAGCCCATGCCAGTCCAGGTCTCAAAAACTTCTCAGTGAGCTGGAGAGAGCTGACTGAACTTGTTGTTGGCCAGCTGTTTCGGAGGGGTTTTGAGACAGGCTCTTGTTGCCCTTAGAAGAAAAGGATTAAGACTAATGGACGGAAGGAGAGTGAAGGAGGAAGGGGAGAGGGTGAAGGGGAGAAAGCAGAAGAGAAGGATAACCCCACACCGATGTCCTCCTCCTAATGAAGGCTACAGATTTGGGAACATAATCAAGCTGTCGATGGCTGAAATCCTCAGGCAACTTTTCCCTAAACTGAAACACCAGAGACTTTGTCACAAAGGATAGCTCTGCGAAATGCCACAGCAGGAAAGCACTGCCGTGCCCAGCAGTGCTGCTAGGGATGCCAAGGGCAAGCACTGGGCAGCCTCTTCCCATGCTGAGCACCAAGGCAGGTGTTGCAGGGCACGTGGGAAAGCCAAACGGCCGCAACTTCTCACTGCACAGCGATTTCCAGTAGGAACTGTGGTTTCTGCTGAGCAGCAGCAGATCAGGAAGGCTGCCAGGTCACCCTAGGAGAGGGGCTGGGGGTGGCAAGGGCAAGCGACTCGTTTCTGATGCTTACTCCTAATGACTGCCTCCAAATTTGCCTTGTTGCAAAGCTCAGCACTGAGCTCTACCCAAGAGCTCTGTTGCAAAGTCTTTTTTTCTAGAATAGTCTTCCTTTCTTCTTCAGGTACCTTTCCAAGGACAGCTCACTGATCTACCCTGTATCAGTGCCTAGACAAGCGGAAATTGCTCATTTCCATGAGAGGTGACACTTGGTGGCTTCTTGGTACCACAGCAACAAGAAGGTGGCAACTGTGAGGACCCTAAAAAGATCCTTTGGGATCACAAAATGCTTCAAGCCTTCTCCATGTGGACACCGAGGGCCAGATCCTCATAAATGGCCAGGATGCAACGCCCTCCCTTACCCCAAAGAAGTGGTAGCTTTGGTGGGAGCTGGACCCTCGTCCTCCTGTGCCGGTTCATTGCTGCCTGCAGGCCAGTGTTAGGACACCTGCACGGCACGCACGGGGTGCTCAGCCCAAGCCTGGTCCTGCGTTTGGCAATGGACAGTCAGGGCAGGCTCTGCAGGACACGTGCACGGGTGTGCACAGGTGGGTCTGCCATAGAAGGAGCAGGGTCTCCTCATCGGAGGGGGACCCTTTCTGTCTGCCCCCTGCCCAGAGAACATTACTTGTCCCCAGACACCTGGAAAACAAACAGCAGATAAGCAGCCTGGAGCCCTGAGCAACACAAGCTCTGCCACTGCAGATCCTAAACCCATGTCCCCAAGGAAGGGAATCCACAGGCCATTATCAAGTTCACGGAGAACTGTGTTTTCTTTTGCTTTGGGCTAGTGAGATTCAAATCAGTAACAGCAGGGTTGTACTGCACTGACCCATCGCACCACGCCTCGAGGACAGGTTTGGTTCCTCCTGCATGCCACTGCCCTTGGAGGAATTCAAACGTGCTACAACTTATGTTGAGCAATCTCCTGTTTTCTGCGAGCCCCTGCTCCTCCCCGTCGTACTCAGCCCCGTGAGCGGCTCCACTCTCCCCTGGCTCTTGCATCTGCCAAGAGCAGAACGCAGAACTAAGCGAATGAAAGAACACAACCAAGTAATGCAAGCTGCATTCCACGCGCTATCTCTGACTGCTGAGCTCCGAAGGGCTGAGCTCAGCGCTTCCTCACAGGGCTGTGTATTCTGCGCTGCTGGGGTCTGGGCTCCACGACTGCTATAAATCAGCGCCAGGAACACACGTTGTCCAGGCCCCATGCAAAAGCCAACCTCCACTTGCCAGCGAGCCAGTAGCTGGGGCCAGGCTTTCGGTGGATTGCTCCTTCCCTTCTCAAATGGTCTATGGGATCTGTGCCCTTCACCACACAAGCCACATGGACACATGGATGCAAGGGACCATCACCGCTAACTCCCCAGATGTGCCTCTGTCACCTGGATGGCACTGAGAATCACAGAATCCCACTGGCAACTAAAGAGGTGAGTAACTGGTGCCAAGGTCCTGCCAAATCGGTCAGACCTGAACAAAGAAACTCATAGGGGAGAAATAGTAATGGTGGCCTGATGCCACCATGGTCCCAAGTGATCTGGGACCATCCAGGACAGCCCAGGCCCTGAAGGGAGGCTGCTGCTAACCTGGCTGGAGTCACTAGTTGATGGGTTGTAGACAAGCAGGTTTCAGCATACAGTTCTTGAAAGGTAGAAGATGGGAGCTCTCCTTGACTTCTAGCCCAGGCTGAGGAGATGCAGGTTCCGTCCCACCACTCTTTCTGTTAACATGGACAAACCACTTCCCTGCTTATGCCTCAGTTTCCTTACCTGAGGAATACTGCAATACCCTATGACTCTGAATTAAAAAGCCCTAATGACCAAACACCACCACCATTTCCCAAAGCCAGGTGAGCTTCTGAAACACAGAATGTGTGTTTCACACTCTGAATCCCTTCAAAACGTGAATACACGACAGCCTTCTGGGAGGAAGACAAAATTTCTCACCTCATTTTATGGAAGAGGAAGCTGAAGCAGAAAGAGGGGAAAGGATCTTTCTGAAAGCCAAAGCAACCATCAGTGTCAAGACCAGACGGAAGCACAGAGACCCATGTGCAACTGGCCAACCGCTCCCTGGGCTGAGGCCTGTGCCATGGGGCCATGGGGCCGTGCCTGCCTCTCACTGGGGAGAAGAGAGAGGTCTGAGCTAGGGCGGATGAAGCTTGCAGGGCTGTTTTCCACCTCAGAATCCATTGGGGTCTCTGTGTGACTTCTTGCTTTGCAATTTTATTACATTTTTATTGATCCATCCCCTGCAGCCTCAGCACATCTGCTCCGGCTGCAGGAGCCCCGCTGGGAGGTGTGCTTATTTACACAGCTGCGAAGGATTTCCCCAGTCAAGTTCATTAACTACATGAAGGAGACGCACTGTTCTTTCTCATTATTAAGAGATTTCTGCCACGGAGACCTCCTCCCGCCCCCTCTGCTTAGCTAGACACTTCTGCAGGACATGCTAGGGCTGACCTCAGGGAAGAGGTGGGTATTGCTTTTTGCCACATCCAGTGGTTCAGATACTTTCCTGCTTAAGCAGGAACTGAAATCTTAACCTGACTGGGCAAGGAGAGCTGCCCTTCTGCCCCGTCAGAACCAGGATGGGGTGCTGGATGGAACGGGGTGGTAGTTTGCATGGCTTTTGCAACTCCTTTTTCTTGTCTGCCTCTGTGTTTGTCCACTGTATAATTAAGCAAACAATCAGGCTTAAGGAAAGAATCTAAACAGCTTCAACACTGCTGGAATTGGTTTTGGCAGAGCCAAGAACAATTGCAGAGAGCTATGTGACCCAGGACAAGGCCATGACAGAGCTGCAGTGCTGGGAGCCAACTGTCTGAGGAGGGAGCCCTCACCCACAGCCACGCAAAGGGGAGGCAGCCACGGGCACGCAGGTGCTGCAGTAGAGAGTGGACAGTCTGCATGGGCTGGGCCGGGGAAGCCAGGGACTAAGAGCTTGCTGGAGCACGTAGGCATGGGCTTGGTAGGAACCACGAGTGCCAAGCAGAGGCGACCAAAGCCCTAAGACTCCTCCAGCTCTGCCCGCTTGAGCACTTGAAGCTGGGAGACGCTCTGAGGAGCTCCAAATTGCCCTGCATCACTCACCTCCCCGGTACGTCTTCCAGGTGTAGTACTTCCCTCGGAAAGGGACATTATCGAATTCAGCACACTGCAACTCTCGGAAGTCCTGGGAACCAGGAGGGCAGTCCTGTGGGGACAGGGCCAGGAGGTCAGTGGAGAGGTTTACCTATCAGCAGGGCAGGAGTTGCTACAATCATGACCAGAAACAGCCCTTCCAGGACATAGATTTCAGTTGTGACAGCTGGGCATCCTTCTTGTGAAGCTTAACACTATTTGAAGACCAATGGCAAGAGTCAATGGGTCCCTGCCAGTCTGTCTAGAGATTCAACACTTGTTCTTGCAAGCAGTTGGGTAAGCGAGACATCTGAAAAGCCAGGCACAGGCTAAAAAGTGCAGGGGAAGTAATGGGAAGGCATCTATTATTTTCGCTACCAGCCTTAGGACATTAAAATCAGCATTTTCTGGGGCCAAGGCTTAGTTGTTCTTCTCCACGCTCTGAGTGCAGCTCCACTCAAGCACAGTGGTGGGCCTCCCATGAGTTCTAGCACCTGGCCTTGGGAAGTGGGGCTGGAGCAGTGTTTGCAGTGAACCTTTCTCACCTGACTGGGCCTGTCCTTGCAGCATGCAAGACACAGTCTCTGTTGCGCCAGTGCTGGAAGCCTCTGATCTCTCCTTATTTTCCATGTTATCTTTGGGCTCCCTTCTTGAAGGGGAAGCCCTGCAGGTACATACCACCCACCGGCTCTCCGAAGCAGCTTGCAGCCGGGGCAGGCGTGCCCAGTCCTGCTCGGCTTCCCTCCCCATGGGATTGCTCCTGGCAGAGCACGACTTGCCCGCACCCAGCCCGCAGCAGCGTCCCAGGGCCCCGCGCAGCACCTGCAGCTGGGGGTACTCACATCGGTGTTGCAGGACCGGTAGCGCTTCCGCTCTCCCAGGCAGTACTTCCCTCCGATCGTGGGCCTGTTGAACGGGGAACGAGAGGGAAGAGACAGCACGTTTGTTGCTGCCAGTTGCCCCAAACCTACAGGAACACCATGACTCTCCCCAGCCCCGCTCTGCTGCAAGGACCTGCTCATAGAAAACCTCATGCTGCAAGCTGCATATGGTGGGGCTGTCCAAGGGGCTTTGGGACTGTCCGTGTTCACTGCAGTACCAGCACCGAATGTAAGAGCGCCAAGTGCCTTGGAAAGGCTATGGAGACAGTTGTGAAGTGAATGCAGTGAGAACTGTGACCCACTGAACTCAGTTCTCTCCAGATCCCTCCAGGCATTAAGGGCAGTATTGCTAAGGCACGTGGTTGGCACCTTCCCCACCAATGTCCACAGCAATGTCCTGCAGCCGGGACAGCGCAGGGCCACGAGCAGGCAGCTGTGGGCACATACACCTACCGTGGGCTGTCGCAGTGGCGAACGGAGGACGATACACCTCCTCCACACGTCCTGCTGCACTCTCCCCAGGATGACCAGGCTCCCCAGGCACCGTCCACACCCTCTGGTCGGGTGCCAAAAGGCACACATTCTCTCTTGTAGCACCACTGGGGAAGAGAGAGCTTCAGAGATCACAACCTCCCCTCCTAGAGAGCAACCTGGCCTGGGTCAGACATGGAGAAAAGTTCAGGATCCACCAGGTGGTGAGCAGCTTCTGGGTCACTACCTAACCCGGGAGGATGTGGCTGTGGCCACCAGAGACCAGGCTGAGCTGCCGAGCAGCTCCACATTCCCCAGGAATGGAGGTGTGTGGTTGGGCTCTGGCTGTGGAGTCTAAAATGTGAGCTGCGATGGCCTTGGAGGAAAGTTCACCATAGTGGGGAGCATTCACCTGCTCCCCGCGTCCTCTCCTCTGAATCGTGGTCTTCGCCATTTGTACATGCTATGCACTCAGAATTACCAGGGAGAATCTCGCAAATGTGTGTCCGAAATATTTTCTTTGGACCTGGAAAGTGTCCTGCACCCCCTGGAGTCACAGACATTGCCAGCAGCAGGACACTGACAGACTCACTGAAGTTGTTCTAGGCACAGTGCCCGACACTGTGCCTTGGGGGTTCACATAATCCCAGGAAGGAAGGAAACGCTGTGTGCTCCTTCTAGGAGCTGATGACCCACCCTGGAGCTGCTGGCATGGCTTCTCCTGGCTCCTTTTGAGCCAGACTTTCTGTAGATAGCACAGCTAGCAGAGAAAGATGGACTGCAAACCTCCAAAACACTTCACTAATGACCACCTTGTGTAGCAGCAGGCTTCTAAAGGAGGGATCCCATGCAGGGAAGATGGGCCCTTCTGGTACCCCTGCTTGAAGCAGCTGCAGACTCAACGGACTGACACTGCTGCTGCCGCAGGCCGGGCTCGGTAGCCTGCCTGGCATCTGCAACCCCTACCATGCACCTAAGAGTGCCCAAGAGCACCTGGGATGGGACCTGCCGCCATGCCCTGCCTGCCAGGAGACCCTCTGCAGGGGCTGGAGCGAGAGACCTGCAGGAGCTGGAGCTCTTGTAGCTGCGGGAGCTGGAGCGAGACCCTCCCCTGCTCGGCCACGGGCAGCACGGGCAGCACGGACAGTGTGGACAGCGTGTCCTTGCGCAGGAGCAAGGGTGAGCGACGACAGGCCATGCCCAGGGCCGCGGTGCTGAGCACGGGCTGGCTCACAGCGGGAGCAGGGGGAGCGTGCGGCACCTTGCGCCCACGGAGCTGGGTCCCGAAGTCACCCGCTGTGACTCGCTGAAGCAACGTAAGTGAAGCCCTAGTGGCCCCTGGAGAATAGCCCCCAAAAAAAAGGAAAAAAAAAAAAAAGAAAAAAAACGGAGAATTTGGGAGGGGAAAACAAGCAGAGGGTGTGTGATGTGGTGAGCAGCCTCTGTTCAGGAGAGCTCAGCTCAATCTCTGCCTGCCTGCTGCTCTCCAGGTCACACGGCAGATCACAGAAACTCAGCCTATCTCTCATCTAATCTTGCATAGCTCAAATAGTTTCTGTGACTTAACCTTTCCCTCTGCTTTCTCCAGCTGAAAAGGGAAAAGCCGGGGCAGCCCTTGAAGAGCAGCTCGAGCAAACTGCTGAAGTCTGAGACCCCACCCAGCAGCCTATATCCTACAGACCACCAACCACGAGCTCTAGCTGGTGAGGATCCAAAAATTCAATACAAAGGTGCATCTTTTTTTCACCCAAGAATATCATCCAAGGATATCAAACCCTTCTGAAGCCTGCATTAATGCCAAAGGACAGACCGAGGCACAAGAAAGTAAATGGGCGTTCAAAATGAGTCAACAACTGAACTCTAATGAGTTTGGGGCACTGTGACTATTGTTGCTTCACTTTTCTTTTGATATTTGAAGACTCCTAGTTCACTGTAAATGGGAATAGCCAGGAGGAAAGATCATCAGTAGAAAAAAACCCATTGTATATGGTGCTTCCCAAGCAGCAGGGAAGTTCAGTCCTAGGAGCTGTTTTATCCTTTTCAGCCTAACTCCTAGCAGAGCTGAGATGACTGTTTACAAAGAATAATGCTTTTGTCAAAGCCACACTCTTTCCTGCACATGAGCTTTCCCAGCTTCTCAAGAATTTGAAATAACTTGAATTTCTTGGGAATTATTTTTTACCCTAGTGGAAAAACACATGCCCATTTTATGGTGAACATCCCAGCCTTGACTCTCTATTGTCCCAATTATTATTCGCAGCTTGCAAAGGGAGTGTGAGTCACTTGGTCTGAAGGGTTTCACACTTGCTTTGTGTCTGTGTGAACAGCTGTAGGAGGTGCACGGAAAGCAGAGATGTGAGCAACTGTCATGCCAAAACTCACTTTCAGAATGACAGGTCATGGAAAAGCCTCCCTTCCCCGTTCAGGTGAGTACAAAGAAATAATGTTTCCTTACACTTAGCATTTCCATGCAGTTTTTTCACAAACAGATGAGAAAATATGTTACAAAACCATTGTGCTCTTGGGGAAACCATCAAAACACATTTTCTTGGGAAAGAGGACGCCCCCAAATCCATTTTCTCAGGACACCTCAGCAGACCCAAGACAAACACTTGTTTTGAGCATTAGCCATTGCCTGCCATTGTGTCACTAGCCCTCCTAAGTGAGCCAAAGCAGCTCAGTGAAGCAGAGATTTTAATTCAATACAACATAGGGCCTTTGGGCTCCTTGGTGAGACCCATCCTCCCTCTCTGAGCTGCTGGAAGCTCCTCTGAGCACGGAGATCCAGGAGGCAGCGAAGAGGAAAGGGTGGCTGCTGCTATCAAACCAAACGAGCCCTCTGCACGGTGACCAATAATGCTGGTTATCACTGGAAGGGGAGTTCAGCCCCTCACTGATAACGTGCTCTGGTGCCCTGGCCTTCCTTACCCCTTTGTCAATGGTGTTAGTTTGGCATATGGTCCCCTCGGCAGCTGGGATGCTGTTGGTTATGCAGCGGTTGCTTTTACTCAGACACCACAACTCACTGCAGACCTCCTGGAAAGAGAGAGATGTTGGGGGAGAGAGAGGGAGGGAGGAAGAAAGAGACAAAGAAATGGAGCCAAGATTAGGATTCACTCACGCGAGAGGCTGCTAGACTGGGGTAGCAACACACTGGTGTGCTTGAAAAGCACCAGCTGGGGTGGGACACTGTCACAGATGTGTTTTCAGCATAGGGGGAAAATACCACAACAAGAAATCCTGCAAGGTGCTCCCAGCAGCAACCACCCCAGCGCCCTGACAGATCACCCACTCTCCAGACCTAGCCCCAGCATCTTTCCTGGGGTCCAGCTTTCCTGAGATTCCCACGTGTCCATGAGACAGAGTGCCAGAATTGGCTCGCCAGTGACTTCAAGCATCTAAATCGAGTGTTTGCATCACATACAACTCATCTCTTTGGACATCCCAGTAAGTCCCAAGTCAATCCTGCCGTGCTCCACTCCGACCCTTTTCCCAGGGTTGCAGGCTGAGGAACATTTCCTTTTTTGGGTCTTAGGTGTGGAGGTTAAAGACAAGGGCCAGTGTCCCGCGCCTACCAGGAGCATCTCTGTGCCACTTGAGCCCAGATCTTTCTGGTCTCTGAGGAAATCGGGACTCCCTGGGAATGTAAACATGGCATAAATAGTTCATGTCAAATTTGCCTTCTCCTCTTACAGGAATACGCTGCAGGTCATGGTTAGGCTAGTTTGTGTTCTGGTAATCTCCCAGAATCAAAACAGTTTTGAAGGGGCCTTCAGGTCCTGCTGGTAGTTCTAGAGCTGCTTTTAGCACAATCTCGCTAATGCCAGAATGTGAACAAGCCCTTAAGCAGCTCCAGAGGTGGGCACTGCTGCTCCCTGCTCACTAGCTCCTGGTGCAGTCTGAGCCAGTGAACAAAACCGGACTGAGGACTCCCGCCCTCATTCCAGGAAGCTGCCTGAGCTCCAACGGAGCTCCAACTCATCCCTCATGGCTCCAGCAAACAACATCATCCCTCAGCTGGTTCATCTCCCCTACCAGTCAATCTAAAGCTCACCCAAAAGTTAGCTCCGTGACAGAGACTCTGCAAATTCATCACAGCTGCTAAGCCCTGATCCTTGGAAACTGCTCTTCTGCTTCATCAGCCAGTCCAGATCTTAACACCTGCAAACTGCGAAGCAACAGCTAAAAGGCAGAGCCAAATTTCTGGCCAGGTCATAATTGTATTCCTTTAGTTACTGAAACGAACTTATGAAAAACTTTCGTAGAAAATGGCTTGCCATGGCTTAAGTTATATACTGAAGTATGAAAAAGAAACACGTTCACATTGTCCACGGAGGAAACTGAGATAGGAGATTGGAGCCCGAACAGCCCGGCTACCTCTAGGACATCTCCAGCACCGGAGGACTGGAGGTGGCGCCGGCGCCGGTGCCGTGACGGGGGCCGGGGCAGCAACCCCGGCCGGCCCCTCCGGCAGCGGGACCGACCACGCAGAGCTCCCCCAGGCCGCCTGCCTTCAGTCAGGTAACAGCCTCTTCATCATTCCTTCCAGGCTCGTTTCAGCCTTCCAGCAAGGAATTCCTCAGCGCCGCCAACTGCCGTGCTCTAAACAGTAACTGATACCCAGGCAGGACGATCTGACTCAACGACTGGGAATCCTCGGTGCGGGTACCAGGAGGGGCGCCGGCAGCGCCGGGGCTCGGGGCGCTCCCTCCGCTCCGGCGCTGCAGCAGGAGGCTTCAGGAAAAGGCTGCAGGGTCGGCCCCGAGCACCTCGGCTCTGCAAGCGGCTCCTCCAAGACGCAAGGGGATTCGGTTTCCCAGCCCCACTCTCCCAAGCCCAGCTAGAGGTGGTTTTATTGCAGTCATTCATGGCCTGCTGTATGATGACATGGGAATGGAAGAGACTGGGGAAAGGCAAAAAAGAAAAAGGAAGCTCCCATGTTTGTGCCATTGTCCTGGAGTTTGTTTGTATGGGGCAGGGATGCATGGATGCATGTGCACATTCAGGATGCATGCGCAAGCATGAGCCCTTGTGCCCTTCGTGGCTCTCCCACATCACACACAATGCAGGAGGGGCTGGAAGGGTCATGGCGAGGACATCTTGTGCTCTTGTGATCCTTGTATACACACGGGAAGCATCTGCCCAAGTTACAAATTATCTGGGAAACAGGCATGCACACATGGAAAGTTTCCATTCCACTGCCTCTGGTTCAGATTAGGAGGGACACTAACTGCAAGGTTCATCCTCAGACCTATCCTGATGATGATGATGCTCTGGATGGGAGACTGTATCTGCCCTCCTCCCAGCTGGTTCTGGGGCACTTTTCAAACTGGGGACTAGGACCTGGGGCCCCGGGTCCCCATGATAAGACAGCATGGGATCTGAGAGAGCCAAGCTCTGCTGTTTCATCACTGCTGAACTTCTGAGACCCGGAGGAGGAAAAATAATATCTCATTTTCTGTTTCTTAGCCAAGCTGACTAGATGAAGACTCAGAGCGATAAACTAATTAATATCAGATCACTTCAGTGCCACTGGCTTCAGCAGAACCTAAAATCTGACTTGGTGCTTTTCCTTCTTCCACAGCTTTCCAGGGCTTGAGCTAGGGTGGATATACACACATGTGCCTGCCAGACAATACAGATGCCAGTGTATCTCACTGCTGGATTTTCTGCCTTCTCTTGGAAAAGTAGATGCTTTACGTAGTTAGCCCTCAAGTGCACACACTTCCCACTCACTGCCTTGCTCATATAGTTGGCAACGCCCAACATGGTAAACACACCAAAAGGTCAGGCAGAGGTCCAGGAAGACTCTCTTCTCCTGAAACAGCCTTTCCTTTCAGCGGTTTCCAGGATTCAAGTATCAGGGGATGTCAACATGTGGTGCCAGGGACTCCTTGGGTGTCCCTTAGGCAGCCTTATCCAGAACACATCCACAGTACAGCTGCCCGCCTCACCCGGGGAGATCTCTCACCAAGAAGTTTCTCTTTCTAATTTTATGTGCCAGTGGCTTGTACAATGACTTTTAGCAAGGATTATGAAAAATACCTCTGTGAACTAGTCTTCACTGACACAGGAGTCTGCGTGAAGGGACTGCAGCTTGGCTTTCAGCTGCAGCCCTCGTGGTTCAGCAGCAGCCAAAATACCAGGAGAGGCAAGGGGACTCTTCCCGTAGGACTAATGTGATGGAGACTGAGTTGAACTCAGCCTTTGCAGGTATGTGATGACCTCCTCTGTCCTCACACAGGGAAGGAAGGCAACGCGCCCAGGGAATATTCAGGTGCCCCTCATTGCAAGCAGGACAGCAAAGCGATGTGGCCAGCAGAGGAATGACCCCATGGCCCTTTGTCCTGTACAGCCCCAGTCCTCCATCCCCTTGAAACCGATAGTAAAGCAGGAAGGCTCTCTACCCCGTATTTACACTGGCGAGATTTAACTCCGTACTGGAAGCGGCACTGCTCATCTGCATCGTAGGCTTGTCCTGGTGCCACTGTTGGGTAGACAAAGTCTTGCTTGGGAGGAGCGTTATTCAGGCATAATCCCATCCCGGAGCTAGAGCAGGGAGCAAGAAGCGAGAATCAGAGCTGGGAATGGTCTGTAGGAAAATGTGGTGGTTAAAACTAGCAGCAAGCAAACCACTCTCAGCGTGGGGCTAAGCTCTCCCAAGCTGGACTGCTTCTGGAGATAATTCTATCAGTGTCTTCGGTAAGTATATTTCTAGGCAGAAACAGTGCTGAAAAAAATGCTCTAAACTCATTGAGTCTACGTCCTCAGAGCATTTCTGTCCTCAGGGATGGATTCTGGGAAACACTTTAAGCACACGCTCATTCCTAGGTAATTCCAGAAGTTTTGCTCTGAGAGTTTTGCAAGCCATTGCCAACCTCTGGTTGTCCTTCCGAGGCCCCGGCTGCAGCAGATGGTGCGTGGCAGCACGGAAGCCGTCCCGGGCCCAGGACCCTCCACACCAGCACGGGTCCCAGCGCGGTGGGGCGGCTGCCCTTACCCCACGCGGCCGCCGGGTTATGATTGAGAGCGGCCCGAGGTGCTGAGTGTGGAGGGCCCCTGCTCTCCAAGCCCTGTCCTTCTGCCTGCCAGGCCTTTGTAGGAACATCCAACTTCTGCAAGAAATACGCCGTTCCCTCTGCCCTTCCTTGCTGCTCTAAGCTCTCCTTAAATTAATGCCCCTGTCACCACTCCCTTGGCCCCATGTCCCAGGGTCTCGCACACATCACAGCACTGGCATGGAGGAAGTTCTTAGGCCCATGGCCTCATGTGGGGGTGGTGAGAATCAATTACAGAGCAGACTGACATAAACTCGCCATCCTCCGCCAGCCCAGCTGAGACCTCTCAGGGTTACCTGAGGACAAGGGAGCCTCTGCTGCTGCATTCTTCTGGCACTGTACATGGAATGTGCTCGGCTGTGTTGTGAGGCCAGGGGGCAAAGGCCGAGAGGGACAGATTTTGCTGCAGCCAAACATGAGCTGCTAGAGCTGGAATTTAACGATAAGCCACATTGTTCTGACCAAACGTTTTGAGATGGAGGGACACTCGATAGCCCATCAGAAAGGTCTGTTCTCGTGTTACAACAGCAGTGTCTCGGCTTTGATCTTTGTCAGTTAAGTTCTGCTACTCAGACTTTCTTGAGACTGCTCTTGCCACAATGACCTGACACACCCGCTTTTTCCAGTTCTTCTCTAAGATCCAGCTAGTCCTTCTGTTAGGCAGTGCTGTGTCCTACCACAAGCCTCACTAAAATTGATCCCGACTGCTTGCTTTTTGACAGAAAGCTTATGGACAGCTTGAACTCTGGACACAGGGCTCTCTTGAGTGGTATAAATCTAAATATATTCTGCTAAATCCTAAGCATATTTTTGAAAAAAAAAAAACAAAAAAACACCCATCCCAAGTTGCCTGTTCACACCTGACAACTCTCTTCCTCGGCATGTGAGGAAGCTGCCTGCACGGCACAGATCCAGTCTTGTCTCCAGATCCTCCTTCCTTACCATATCAACCCTTCCCTGTGATCCCTGGCTGAACTTCAGAAATGTCCAAATGCCTTCAGAAGCTATTTGTTTATTAGTAAAGTTCCTGGAAGAGAGGAACCTAAACAGAGGTCTCATAGCTGAAGGGGAATTAGAGTTAGTATCTTTAAGCAGGCAAGCAAACCAGAGGAAAGTCTAGAGGAGTCTGGGGAAGCACCTGCCTGGCTGGGACAGGATGAAGTGCAAGACAGAAGGTGAATGGGCTGTTTGCTCTTTCCTTTGGTCTTTTCTTTGGCTTTATGCACTCCCCACAGTGACTGTGAAAGGCTGGAGATATGTACTGGTTGTGAGGCAGAAAGAAGAGTAAGGGGAAGTGGATTCCTTACTCGAGGAAGCTGGTGATATAATCCCTGCTGCATGTGGACCATACAAAGGGGTTGGTCTTCATGGTGATGTGAGCAGCCATGAGCTTGGCTGTTTCTTGTCCACGGGAGCCACAGCTGTTGCCGACCCCATCATGATTCATGCCAAACCTAGAAAATATTACCATGGCAGCAGAAACACAGTCAACTGTTGCATTTTTGACCCACCTTTTGCCCTGGATGAGCTGAAAAGCCAGAAAATGGGATGCTAGTCACTGGACAGCCTCCCAGAGAAAGCCTGGCAAACCAGAAGGATACTATGTTCTAACATAAGCAGAACATCATATCTGGACACCTCAGAAAGACTGACCCCCTAGGGACAAACAAGTCTTCTCAAGTTCCTGATCCTCCCAGGCTGATGGAAGTGCCTCTGAGGAAAAGGTCCCTTCTGGAGATGCTGGCTGGTACTATGAGCAGGATAAAGGGCAGGGTGGTCCAAGAGCAGGTCAATTCAGCATCTCAAAAGGGGACTTCCAAGCCATGTGGGTGTGATCTAGCACAGTAAAGATCTGGGGCTATGAAGGGATGTTGGGCTGTTTGGGCTGACTGGGCTGGCTAGACCACAGATGAAATTTATAAATCTCTTAAGCATCAAGATTTAGCTGTAAGAAGAACTTTACAGCTACTGTTATCAGAAGCAAACCTAGAGGAACCCATTCCTTGTGGTGGCCACACACATGGGAACTCTTCAAGTACAGTACTCACGTGTGGCCAATCTCGTGGGCAATGGTGAAGGCTGTAGCCAGGCCAATGTCCTCGTTGATGCTGCAGCTTCGTTCTCGTTCACACATCCCTCCCACTGGGGCCAGGCCTAGGAAAGCCAGACAGAGCTGCCATACAAGGCCAGCACAGAGTATCATGTGGAGACATGGGTTGCATTTTGGGACTAAATAATGTGCTTCGTGCTCAGGAGCACTGAGTACAACCTGCTGTTAAGACCATCCTTCTTTCCATTGGTTGCACTAGGCTTTGGGATGGACCTTGGGGCTCGTGGGCTGTGGGCACATGATCTCTTAGCACTGTCCATCAATTGACTGGACAAGCACCATGACAAGCTTGGAAATGCTAAGAATAGCTCAAAATTGAACAAAATTTCACACTCGAACTCCACACTGTGTGTGCAGGTGATGAGTAGGTCTTGTCATCACACTGGCACTACTTGCAGGGCAATCAGGGGTCTGTTTTGGCTTGGACTTGGGATCAGCCAACACAAAGGCTTGGTTTGGCTCCTAACCTTGACAGAATAGCCTGGAAAACTGAATAATTCAGGATCCAACCTGCCTGTATTTGGTCCTGGCTGACATGCAGCAACTGCATTCTGGAGTCCAACCTGACTCCATCAGGAGGGTTGAAGAACACAGAAATGCTCTTGGATGACAACAGTGGGTTCCCCAGACCTTCTGCACACACCGTGTCCCACTGACACAGACGTGGGCAGGCTGTGTGCTCTGCTCCAGCGTCAAGGAAGCGAGCAGTCTCCGTTAAAGGAAGGAATCCAGCTGCCACGACCCATCCAGCCTCAGCCTCCCTCCCAGGCACTTCGGCCGCAGCCTCATCAGGTCAGAGATCCACCAACTTCTTCTTTTTAACTGAAGTGATTCACAGCAATAATCCCTTCCTGACTGCTTAGTCTAGACCAAGGCAAGACAAATTGGGAGCTACAGCCAGCAAGAGCTGCAGGGTCTGTCTGTGTCTAGCAGTTTAAATAAAGAACTCCCTTTATAGTCATCACAAAAAAGTCTCATTTCTCTCTGCTAAGCCAGGAATACTCCACTAGGCTATGGACTAGCCTTAAACGCGAACAGTTCTTAATCATCACGCTGGAGCTGACCCAGGGATATAACAGCAAAGTGTTCCAAAGCCCATCCGTCCTCTGGCTTGCTGCTTTTAGTGTTTACAGAAATAAGGAGGCTCTACAGTCTAGCAGGCTGGAAACGCAGGGCTTGTTTCTGGCCCCGCCGCCGGTGTTGTTGGTAGCGTCAGGCAAGCTACTTCCCCTCAGCCTGCTAGTTAGGCAACGAGGATGGTGCAGCCCTTCCTCGCCAAGCTCCTGAGATGTGCCCATGTGGTGTGCCACCGCAGAGACAGCTTTTACCATTGCAACAGCTTCTTGGAGCAAAGTCCTACTTACCTAGGGTGCCACACGGTTTATTCTTGTAGATGCAAATATCGTATCTGCAAGGAAAGAGGAGGCAGTGTCAGGAGCAACACTTGCAATTGTGGTGACTCAAAAACTTCTCAAAAATTGATCTCCAAGTGATCATGTCCAAAACCCTTCAAACAGCACACACAGTTCACGTGACATTTCTGGAATGAGAAGTACAGGCCTCTAAAAGTTAAGCTAAGTCTCTGGCACATATTTTAGGACATTCATTTTCCCCAGGCTGAGCTTTGCTGTGGGTTTTTAACATGCATGTTCCTACATGTTGGGCCCCTAACCATGAACCAGTGCTGGAAGGAATGGAACATTTGGTTCTCATGATAAGAGAGTAAGTCAGGAGGGGAAGGGACAATGCTATTCCAGCCTTGAAGCCAGTCAGGAAGTTAGTCCTGCTCACTAGAGTCAGGCCCACTCGCCAAATACTAAGTGATGCTAAATTGATTTTTACTTTTTTTCCATTTCTTTCTTCTCTGAGAATTTTCTAAGCAAATTCAATATGGGTTGATTCAAAATGACTCTTCCCCCCTTGCCTGCCTTAACTTGCAGCCGCTACAATGAGGAATCAATCATTTGCCCATCTTTAGCTATGTGTAAGTCAAAGCTTAGTGAGGACAAAAAACAAATCTCATCCAAACTGAGATGCAGCACCATGTCATGGGATGCAGAAGCAGCTCCATAACAGCACCGGAGACCACTGTGTGCCAGAGAACGAGTATTGTATTTTAACTTTAGAGGTGATAAAAGCCATGTACCCTCCCTGTCTCCATTTCCTTATCTTCTCCAGGTCCTGTTTGATACTGCTCATCCCATCGCTTCCACGGGCATGAAAGCAGAGAGCAAACAAGCTCCCAGCACATGATGGGTTAAGCATAAAAACGTTCCTACTAATGGCTCCTGTCCCTTTGGCCTCTCCTGCTTGCTGGAAGTGTCCAAACCTCTCACCCCCGACAGGAAACCAAGTGAGTGAAAAACATTTGTTGCTTTGTTTCGAGCAGATTCCGCTAAACCCTTCTGAGGTTCTGATCTGACACGTCTCTGTGCGAGAAGAAAAGCCCACAGCTCAGCAAGATGTTATCAGGAGATGGGGAATTTCTTAGAGATGGGGCCGGATACACTTGGCCTGTGCAAGGGCTGCCGCGGGACTTGGCCTCAGCGAGGCAGGACCAGCGAGTTGCTTAGGGTTAGTGCAAACATCTGGTGGGAGGCCAAGGAATTTGGAGTCAGCGGCCGTGTCCCACACGTGCGAGCGAGGGGAGGAAAAGCAGACGCTGCAATCCTGCGAGGGTGAAGCCGGGGCCGAGAGGGCCCTGTGCTCGCTCCTCCTCCGGCACTGCAAACGTTTCCCGAGCTCCTGACACGAGCCAGGCTGCGTGCGGCTCCTGCGGCTGCAGGGAACTGGAGCGGGAGAGCAGCGCAGGGAAGCCAAAGAAGCCGGCTCCCGCTTGGAGGCTCCTCTGCCCATTGCTTTCATTTTATGACTTTCTTCCACTCCTCCGGGGGAGGTGGTGGGTAAAAGGCACAAACACAGCTTGCTCTTGCCACTGACTCCTTCCCGCGCCTCCGTGCCCCTGGGGAAGCTCTGTGGGCACCAGAGGGCTGGTGCAGACCAGAAGGAGGCAGGGTGGCTCTCAGCACCCTCTGTCCTTACAGCCGCCTCATCTGCATCCTTCACCCTTCCAGCCATCCCTTTGATCCTTCCACTGTCCCAGCCATCCCTTTTGTATTCCCTGTCCTTCCAACCACCCCCATGCTCTTCCAGCAGTCGCCTTCTGCCCTCTGCTCTAGCACCTATCTCTTCACATAGGGGTGGTCTATCCTGAGTGTGAAGGTCCAGGCCCCTCCACTGAACTTGCATGTCCAATTCAGCATCTAGTTCAGCTACTGACCTAAACGATTATTATGGGAATTGAGAGGCACAGGGTACAGTTCTCCTTGCCCTGGGGGAGATGGGATGAAGTCAATTCCACCAGTTACCCAAGGAAAGAGCTCAGGTCCACACGTAAGCACCTAAAAGGAGGTGAGCCAAACTGGCTCCCACACTGGCTTGAGGCACTCCTGTCACAGCTGTAATGCATGGATCACACTGCTACCATCTTCCCCACCTTTCACGGAGAGGTCAGACATGCTCCCCTCCAGCAGATGTCTGCTAACACACAGCCTTACCTAGTGATCAGTACAGCAGTGTCATGGTTGGCTATGCCATTCTCAGGGATAGCGTTCCCATTGCCATTCCTGTTCACGATGGATTTCTGCCACTTGCAGAAGCTGTCCAGGGATTTCCCAGCGTGATGGTTAATCTCCAGGGTGGGCTGGAATGGAAGCAATATCACATGTTCCCAAAGAAACTCTTATAAACATATCAACTCTTCCCAGACCAGCTGGACACCAACACATTCAGACATCCCCTGCCTTGCATGGAGGCAGTGGGAAGCAAGACTTCAGGAGGATTATGATAGACCTTTTAGAAACAGTCCTCAGACTCTCAAGAGGTCCTGAAAACACTGTCACTAGCCACCTTTTGGAGTGTATGGTGTGTCCAGGAGATTGCAATAGATTGCAATGGTCTGGACTGGAGGGACCTCCCTGGGGTCACATCTAGGACGAGCACCCAATTCCACACAGGAAGGGCAGCAACATGATGGAAGCTGCCTTGGAAAAGCCTGCCTTACCTGATCCTCGGTGAGAAGAATAAGCCGGGTCACCAGGATATTGACAATATTGCCCAGACTCGAGTCCTGGAAAAGTTTGGCAACCTGACCTCCAAGAAACAAGAAAAGACGAGTCTTAAAAATGAGCTCGCAGGCTGGGTGACGGCGCAATCAGCTGGTGAGCAGGCACATGTCAGGGAGCCCACCATATGGAAACAAGCCTGCTTCAAATGCGGGTTGTGGGGTCAAAACACAGCCTGGTTAGGAAGCAGAAATGGCTACAGGCCTCCATACTGCACTGCAGAACCTCCTGAACATCGTTCAGAGCTTGATGTCTCCTTCTGGAGGGATTGCAGTAGTGAAGTCCAAATGCTGCTGCATCTGCCCCTTCCCTGGAGCTCAGCTGAAGAAGCCCTGTGGTTCTGGCACTACACAGCTAAGGGGACAAGGCTTTCCTGACTCCTGTCAGCAGGGAACGGGACAACTTTGTCTCAGAAAACTACTGCCACAGGATGGGCATTTCACATGAGATGAAAGAGTTAAAATCTGTATTGTTTTAAAGTCTGGCATCTGCTTTAGAAATGCAAACAGAGCAAGCCATGAAAGGAGATCCTGCAGAGGACAGGACAAAGACCCATCACAGAGGGGCTTTCATAGGTTTGATGGACAAATTCCAAGCCAGTCTCACCTCCAGGAGCCAGCTTAGCCTGTTAATGTGTCTAGCCCTGTATTCTACCTCCAGCAATGACTCAAACCTGATATTGCAGCAAGGCGGAGAGCCCGGCAATGCTGCAGGGAAGAACAGGGGATATTCCTTCCCACCCCTCTGGCTGCTCAGCCCCAGGGTGTGAGAGCTCCCTGCCCTTGTGTTTTCCTGTGTGCTTCTCAGCTTGGCTTGGCCTTATTTGCAATGCTAATTGGAGATGAGAGATGCTGGTCAAAGAAGGGGCTTTGTTCTCCCGGTCCGGTACACGGCCATGGTCAGATGGGCTGAAGTTTAACTTTCCCAAATAGGTGCCCCCTGCTATATAGGAGAGACATCCCTGGGGGCTCTGCAGAATAGCACTGCTGCTAAAAGAGGCCACGTATCAGGTCGTTGCCTCAGACAACTTCTTGCTCTAGGGACCGGGAGAAGCCACAGCGATCCTGCAACAGCCGTAACTTTCCTACTATGTCTCTTCCATGCCACTTTTCTTGCAGGAAAAGCACTTGGCAGCCTATGCCCACCAACCTTGACCTCTGGGCTTAAGAACTGGATTTATTCCTGTTTCCCGTTTCCTCTCTGCTGCTGGCATGTGAGCCCCAACGTTCCTCAAAGGTGTGTGTTATGGTTATAACACTTACAATATTCATGATGGCCAGGATGTACTGCTCTATGTCCCGGCGCCCGTGGTAGCCCACCATCATTTTGTCGGCCACCACCAGGGTCTCCACGTAGCGCTCCGTGCTGACCGATCTCTTCAGGGGCAGCTGGCCTCGCTGGCTGTGGTTGCCCGATGGCTTCACAGGTGAAGGCTTCAGCGTCCGCAGCCACCAGTGCCGTCCCTTCCAGGGCTTCTCATCTGGGGATGAAAGGAGATTTGTGTGTTGCTCTCCAGCAGCATTGCAGCAGCACATGGAGGTGAGAGGTTGAAGCTCGGCTTTAACACAAAGAAAAGCCATTGCAGCTCTCTTCATGCACCACACTGCTGCCTCAGCCTGGAGCCACCATCAATGTGCATTTGACTGCTTCTGTGCTACAAAGCCTTGTCCTTGTCCCTGTCACAGGGAATAGCTGTGCAGATTTAGAAACTACACAGACGTAATCTGAAAATAAAGTCATTGCAGATCATTTCCTCTTTCCTTTTCCTGCCAGGACCTGAATTTAGGACTTGGCTTTTCCTCCACAGCCATGGCTGCAGCCTCCAAAGCAGCAGCAGCAAGTTTGTAGGACTTTGCTCCAAGCTTCAAGTGCTACTGACCTGACTGTGGAGATGCATCCAGTGGGGCCATCAGCTCATGCACCAAAGCCTCCATTCCCAGGTGGTCCAGGTGGTGCCTGGACACCACCTCGGGGAAGGAGATCTGTCTGGGGGGTTATAACTGGAGATACTGTCCTGTTGAGAGAGCAATTTGAATTCTTCTCTCCTCTGATGCAAGCATCACCAGATATCTAGTGGACTGGACAATGGGCTGAACATATATGTCCCTGCAACCTAACTGCTGGGTTTGGCTCTGGCCCCTTGGACCGACTGGAGGGAGCTTGTTGTTGGGTGCTTGGAGACCTGCTTCCTTGGGCAGGTCAGGACTGCAGGGCAATGGCAGGGGTATTTTGCTGAGGCCAGTTGCGCTGTGGTTGCTCTGAACTGTGCTTGGCCTGTGGCTCCTACTCCATGGTCTTTGCTTTCCAAGAAACAATTGAGAACAGGCTAACTTTCGTCTGGAAGCCAGGGAATGTGGCAGAGAGTCAGCAGAAGGGGAGTCTGCTGGCAGCCTCACGTAACGTGACTTCAGGAGCTGTGATGGGAAGAGCAGGGCCAGGGAAACACAGGTTGTCTCCCAACACACGTGCAGGCTCTGAGGGACACTGGTCCCCTCACATCACGCAAGCCATGCCTTGATGTTGCCAGAGGCTCCATCCCTTCTCGTCAAGTGTCGTTCCTAGTCATTCCTCACCTAGTCAAGCGTCACTGCAGGGAGAATGGGCTAATATCCTAAAGTGACACAAAAACGTGCTGGAACAGGGAGTAACCTTCCTTCTGCATCCTCTGACTCCAATCCATACAATGTTGGCATCTCAGCAGGAACAGCATCTCCTTTCATCCTCTTTTTAAGGAGGCTTTAGAGAAGCCTCTAAGCAGATGGAAGAGTTCCCTGCATATGTGCAACATTTTGGGTGGATGGAGAAACTTTGCACATTCCCAAAGGCCTGGGAATCTCCCCCATTTTCTGGGACATGGGCTGACTGCTGGGAAGGAGGAGAAGATCATGAGCTTGTGTGGGAAGATAAAAAGGGTAGATCTGTTTAATTCCTTTAGGAAATCAGAGGTCTATAGGGGTAGAGATGAGGGTAGATGCACAGTCATCACCCTGTATAAATGTCTCCCATTTAGCCCACTATGACTAACTGGATCCCATGTCCCACCCTTTGCGACATCTTTCTATGAGTGTTTCTTGCAGCAGCAGAAATACGCTCAATGTGGACAGAAGTTTTGGGACTGAAACCCAAAGACAACATTCTATTGAGTATATGTGGACCACAATTTCTCAATACCTTGTAAACTGGCCAAATATGGGTGGATTTTCTTAAGAACAATGAGAAGCATTTCTTTTTTCTCTTCTATTCCTCCCTCTACAGACAAATCTTAAGGCCCTGCTGTGAAGCACACTACAATAAATTCCAACAGACCAGGCTACCAGAAATGCTTAACATGGGTACAAGAAAGCACAAAACCAAAACTTTCTAAAGTGCATAAGAAAAATCTGGTTTCTTTCCATGGAAGGCAGCGTGGAGCTGCAAAGCCTGGTCCACAGAGACCTTCCCACCCGCCACTGCGATGGATGGAGGTTGTGTTGGTAGGTGCAGATACCTAGCACACCGCAGGCTGCATCCATGTGGGGGTACTGGAGAGATGATCGTTTGTACACGACGTGGGGGCTGCCCTTGCCCTCGTTCCCTGCGCTGACGTTGGCTTCTGGGCTCAGCGGTTCAATGAAATATTCTTCCTCATCTGCGACTATCACCCCATGCTGTGAAAGGAAAGAGGTGGAAGGGGTTAAAAAAGGAAGGGAGAAAAATGGGTGAACAGTCAGATGGGTGAACAGTCAGATGGGTGAACCACTGAGCTTGACAACATGACAATCATCCATGACAAATACATTTTGAGAATACGCAGGATCATCCATGCACAAACACTGAGTCTCATGAACCCACGGAGAAGAGCAAACTGAGCTGGCTGCTCTTGGATGTCCTGGGGCAGCTATGTTCATTGAACTCCTTCGACAATCACAGTTTCCCCTTGCCAATTAGGAGTATTTTATTTTCCTGTTCCACACTCATCAATCTAATTGAGCGGTCTTTGGGATCCTAAATACCTTGCCTTCAAACACCAACACCACCCGACACCGAGGTCTACTTCCTATGCTACTTGGCATCACCAGAAAGCATTTTAAAGGAACTCCAGACAATAAACAACACTGGGAAACTGAGGCACAGAGACTCAGCACTGTACAGACATTTAGAGAATTAGCTTTACATCTCCTGAGAACCACACTGAATTTTCAAAATTTAAACTCTGATTTGCAATGAAGCAGCCAACAGGGGCCAAAATCCTCTCCTCCAGCCTGAAGCCAATGCTGTGCCCCACAGGCAACACTGCCCCTTGTTATGTTTCTGTTCCATTAGCAGTTGATTTATCTAGTCAGCTTTTTTTGTTCTCCCTTGTTTTAATCTTTGACTGAACAATTCTCTGTTGTGGGTCTAGAACTGGCAACCCAAAAAGGTTCTCCTAGCTCAACACCAGGAAGCAGGAGCTTCATTTTTGTAATAACCTCCCTTACTGTATTTAGTACGAAGACTCTAAGAAACTCCACGAAACAGGGGCATGTTATTGTCTGAACTTTATCAGTGAGCATCCAGGCTACAGAAACATGCCTGGCATGGCTCAAACAGGCCAGAAAGTATCCCAAATTCAAGACCCACACTGTCAGCCTGTGCTTCCACTGTCCATGCCCAAGCACAGCTCTGGATGTAAAGACACCTAGGTCCTGTCAGCAGCTCTGCCACTGCTTGTCCTTTGGATGTCACAGCACTTCACTGGTTCCCCTCTACGCAGTGGGAACAGGATCTGCCAGGAAGGGGCTGGGGGGAAGCAGGTCTCTCTGAAACATCTCGAGGTCCTTGCAAAGAAGGGTCCAAGGACATAACGATGTGATTGCCGGGCGGGCAGGGGAGACCCCTCTTTGGGTGGAGGCTGCCTCTGCGCTAGGTCTCTCGGCCTCCGCCTTTGCCGCTGTGAGAGCTGAATCAGGGCAGTGTGCGCTCAGCGAAGTCCCCATCTCCACGGAGTGCCGGGGGATTTCCTCCTGCACCAAGCTCTGTTGCTCTTGGCTCGGCTCCACCTTCTCAAACACAAGCGAGGTACTGTGAGGTTAGCCTGGCGAGCAGCGCGACGGAAAGCCGAGTGTCGGCTGGGGAAGCCAGCTGGCTGCCGGCTTCGCGGGACGGGGAGGAGGAGGAGGTCACCGCCAGCTTAGGGCAGAGCACCAGGAGAGCAGAGCATGTCCTGCCTGAAAACCATGTACTGTGGGAGAAAAAATGTTCCTAACTGCCCACAGACTTCTATGTGGAGTCTCTGCAGAGCATGCAAGAAGCAGGAGGCTCCACATCTGCCCAAGAACCTTTGGTAGTGAAGACCTGCCACCACAGAGACTAAAAATGCACTCGTCGCTTCCCCCCAAGACCCAAGCAGAGGCCTGGGTCGTGGACATGGCCTAAGGCTGCTGAAAGGGGGCGGCAAGAAGCCCTTGGAGACAGCTCTGTGGTTTGTGGGGGAGCTAAACTGGATATCCTGCCTATGATTCACTCAGGTCATCTACAGAGCACGGATGGTTTATCCTATTAGCTTATGACCACGCTTAGGAAAGCACGGCCACATACTGCAACTCAGCTCTTCGACCTCCTCTTAAATACACACAAACTGTGATATTAGCATCAGCAGCAGGGCCATCTGCCTGGCTCTGAGCATTCAATGTTCTGAGGATTTCAGGAGGGCAATCCAGATGAAAGCAGCATTTCAGCAGGGACAAACAGGGTTGTAAACCTGGTCTTGAAGCTGTCGTTTTACGAGCTCTGACTCAAGAGGGAAAGGAGTGACATTTCTTTCCCAAAGTTGTTTTCTCCGAGCTGCGAGTTTCCTGGTGGTAGGACACCAGCCTTTGGGATCTCACAGAGCTGATGGGCTGAAGCCTGGCTTTGCTTAATGCAGGATTTTCAGCTCCCTTCAAGGCCCAGGCAGCGCTCCTGGGGCTGCTCCTGTAGGCTCCTGCTGCTCTGCGTTCAGCCCCACTGGCAGCTCGGGCTCTGCGTGTTCTGGAACACGGACCATTTTGCCCTTTGCTTCCAACAACTTAAGCTTCAGTGACTTTTATCCTGCACAAACCAAAGTGGATCATGGTGTGGCCCCCATGAGGAAAGCCCTCTGCCCCAGGAGATGTGTGTGTTGATGCTCACTGTCTATGTGGACTCAAATCGGAGGGCCTGCATGCTGGGCTGGCTGTGCAGGAGCATGTGGAGGACACAGCAAGCGTGAGACGTGCATGATGCCTAGGGGTTTGTGACGGCGTGCAGAGGGCTACTGAGATGAGTCCATGGGAATGTGCCCAGATGACAGCAGTCTAAAGCCAGGGTGCTGTAAGGTGAGAAGTATTGCAAGTGTCTGGAAGCAAATGGGTTTACAGCTGTACCTTGCAGAAGCAGAAATCGTATAGGGATGTGGGACGTTCAAGGAACAGCGAGGATGGTTTGGGTTTTGTTACCTATTTTCACACCTTGTGTTGGACACATTCTTCCGCACAGACTTTTTCCTCCTCCCTAATGCCCAATAATGTCCCAAACCTGCTTGTGGCCATTTTACAACACATAACACCCAAGTCCCTTAACACCATCTGTGAGCTTAGCAAAGGCAGGCCAGCATGTGCAGCACCCTATTAGCACGTGTCAGCAGGCACTTGCACCTCACATCCTCTGAGGCCACAGGGACCGAAGGCCACTTTCCGTCCCTACTTGTCCCCACCTAAGCGGACCTGATGCCTACCTAGAGGAGAACATGCTGTGGCAAGTCCTTGATCCTGTCTTCCTCCTTACCCCACAAGATCTCTCCTGCTGCTGATGCCTGTAGCTCTCCAGGACAGAAGGAAGGTAGTCAGGAAAAGGAGAGGTTGTTGCACAACCCTCTTTGTGCTTGGCTGCATTCATCCCCAGACAAGCCCGGTATCTTTCCAGCACTAAACACAGTCTGGGGACTAAATTATCTCCGTGCAAGTGCTGCCTGGCCATTGCTTGCCCTGGATTTGCTGCCCATTGTGAAGTGGGGAGGTCGGCTAATGCCAGATTCCGTCCGAGCCAGCAACATCCAACTCACCCGTCACTTCTTTTGTGAACATCAGTACTTTTTCCTGTATCTAAACAAAGGGCTAACTAGGGAACCAGGGGTTTACACAGCCTGATTCTTGGCTGTGAGATAGAAACACGAGAATCTCTGATATAATGAGTCAGATTCTCATTTCTGTTAATAACCCACAGCACTGTTCTGGCAGGGTAATCTAGCAATAAATCAAATGTGAGCTCATTCCCATTTGGAAGCTCTTCTTCTGTGCCAGAATACTGCTAAGAGGTGGAACCTTAGGCTAAGTATGAGTCTGGCCTATAGAGTTTTTTTCTACGTTATCCCTCCAAGGGAGCCATCACCCCCGAGATTCACTGAAAAGGTATGTTTGCTCCATCCCTCCACCTGGCAGGTCATGAAAGGTGTTTTGTGAGCCAGCAATATCAAAATATCACAGAAAAACATGGATGGAAATCCTCAGTCTATTCCCAGTGCTGAAAGAGCTAATGAATCTTGAGTAGTCTTGGCAGGCGTTTGTCTGGCCTGTTCTTAAAGATCTTCAGTGATGGAGGGGTCAAGTTCTCTGCACACTATCTAGTCCAGAGCTTGATGTTTACCATCAAGCTTTCTTGCTGACAATTAAGACCGTGATGTCTCGTCCTAGTTTTCAGGAGCATGTTAACAGATGCTACCCTACCTACCCTACCTCTTTATAGCAGAATTGCTGTATTTGAGAATGCCACCTTGCTCCCTCTTGCTTTTTTTCTTTTTTTTTTCTTTTAAACACTGGAGAACACTGATTATTTCATTTTTTCACCAGAACTCATGTTTTTAGCTCCTGAAATTCCTGAATCCCAGGAATTGCAATTGGAATTAGAATGCACTTTTGACAATCTGTCTCACTTGTGCTGTGAAATTCCTGCTCTTCTACACTTTTGCCTCACTAACATATGCAAAACATATCATTTGCTGTTGCAGATGGAAACAGACTGGAGAGTTCTGTGAGAGGCAGAATAATCCAAACGTTGTCCACAGCCTTGTTCCTCCCATTCTGGTTAAAATCAATGCAAAGATTCCCACTGACTTCAACAGGAACAGGACTGCAATCCAAACAAACATCAGAAACATCTACAGATGCAATGAAGAGATATGGCCATTGTCATGCTCAGGTGACTTTTGATACTAGTATGATACTCTAGTTTGACTCTAATCCAATGCCTAGTCCATCATCACGCAAGGCTGCCTGCTGGGACCCAAATCAGATTACATTTCTCTAGCAAGGACAAAAGAAGCTGTAATCTGCTCTCTCCTATGGGCAGCTCTCATTGTTAGTATTGTCCTCGGCTAGGCAAAATATGGAGACTCACCAGTCCATTGCAGTTGCTGATGGCGACCTTTGAGTTGCGGTACTGGTCTTGCAAGTGGCCTGCATAGTGGCAGTCTTCGTGGAAATCATGTTGCCAGTCCACACCGTCTCGTTTCCAGTATTCAACAGTGAAGTGCTCAGCCAACAGGTTGGAGTGCAGCGTCAAATTGAGGAGGAATTGGGTTCGATGAGCAGAGACCTTGTAGAAGACCTGCTGCTCAGATGGCTCATAGGGCATGGAGCCCAGACTGCGCCGAGGGCGCTGCTTCAGCTGGCTTCTCATGTCAAAGGTGAGGAAGTCGCCGTTTTGGTCCACTTGGATGGGGAATGCAATTTCATAGTGGTCGAGGCTGGAGAGGAACTCCTCTGGGGAGGAAAAGCAAACACAGGAGGAATGACCTTCTGCAAAGAGATCAGAGCAAAACACCCAGTAACCTCACACAGAGCTGGCTGCATCAGGATGTAACCTAAGGTCACAGATAGTGCAAGATGGACGAGCACCCTCTTGATGCAAGGGGAAATCTGTGATTCAGTGGCCCTCCTCCAGGCCAGATGGGCTCATGCCGTTCATACTCCAAACAAGAGCACATCTACCTGCATTGCAGGGCACAAGCACTCAGTTTTCTGCCCTGACTCCTGGTATCCGCTCTGTGTCACACCGTAGTTCCCCTCCTTGAGGAACAGCCTGAGCACACTCGTGCCTGTTTGCAACAGACGTCTAATACAGAGCGTCACAAGGATGTATGTCCCTGCAATTATAGCACAACAGGGATGCGATGCCTAGATCCCCTGCCCTGTCCAGCCTAAGTGACGAGAAAGCTTTTTGGGGTATTCATGAAGGCCTTCACCACAAGGAAGCTGATCTCTTCTTCCTCTGCAAGTCATGGCCAGGTGGCCCTGTCTTTTCATAATTCACATAGCTACAGTACTGCACTGCTCACAGATCACAGCATTAGGCACTGCTCATCCCTCAAAGATAAACCGTGACAACATCCTTACAATGACAGTCTTGCTAACAAAATAAAAGAGATGCAGGGCAAAAATAGCATTCCCCAGCCATAACCAAAAATACAGCAAGAAAGAAGTCAGACATCCTGCTTCCACGGAAAGGTCTCTACCCACAGATGGTCCTGCCTTTCCAGCTCCCAACCAGGCGCTCTTTAACATATCAGCTTGGCTTAGCACCTTCTCTTGAGGTACTTGAGCTTTTGAGCCTGTCTCATACCACTTAGGAAACGTGCTCTGACAACAGCATCCTCCGAAACGTCTGACCACGCTTGCTTGGCAATTCAGCACCTACAGCCGTCAGAGAAATTGGTTCTCAGCAATCTCCACCGAAATCTCCCATTTTCCAAGCAAATGTCCCCAGCACCACCAGGCTGGGTCTGGTCAAGCTGACTCTGACAGCCTTAGGTCCCGAGTGCTTTAGTGAAAGATGTAGCTAGTCATGCACTAGACAGGACAGCCACCCCCATCAGAGAGTTCTCTTCTGCCCTGATGGTTGGAGGTCTGCTTATGGAGCAGGACAGCATCTGTCCTCCTTTCATGCTGCAGGGGTCTTGCTGTGTTTCCACATCCCGTGTCCTGCTGTTTCCTAAGAAAGCAGGGAGAGGCCAGGCTGCTCTGGGGTGGCTGCATTTTGCCTGGCTCCACAGCACCCATCTTCAAAGCCTTCCCAGCCATCATAAATTTGGACTCCAAATGACACTTTTACCACATGGCAGCACTGGAAAGTTTCCTTTTCCTCCAGCGTGTTTTCCAGTCAGGGATCCTGACAGAGTGGTTTCCTTGGCCACCACTAATGGGACAGTCCTTCCCACCAGCTGGGTTTAGGGATTAGCTCCCAACCTTCCAAACCATAAGCACCTCTGGCACCTATCCCCTGGCTCCATGAGCCAGAAGTAATCATTAGTCCTCTTCTTTTTTTTAAGCTTCCTGTGCTTTAGCTTCTCCCACATCACACTGCTGCTCCTGTGATGCAGCTGGGCAGACAAGTGTGGCCATTAGCACTTGAGCAATGACCTCAGGCTTGGAAAAACTTGCTATCGGAAGTTTTTGTTTTGCTTTTTTCTCTTCATGCAGTTCATGGGAGCTTACAAAATAGCGTCTAGGAAGGAGCTTTCTGCACCCAGTGGCTAGGAAAAATGCCTGGGACCCGTTACCGCTGTGTCTAATCCAGACCTGCAAGGTATTTCCAGGGGCAGAGAGTGCCCAGGGTCTGCAGTTCAGAGTGAGTGTGAGCAGCAGCTCTTGCTGCTGTGCAGGCTGCCTCTGCAACCTCAGCGATGCCACTCAGGAAACTGAGGCACAGAAAGAACACGGTAAGAAAGAGCAGTGCCCAGCACTGCATGAAGGCCTTAAGAAGGGGTGCTTCACTGTGCAGACACAATGAACAGAGAAAACAATGGAGAGAGACTTTCCACCCAAGGAAGAACCCAGTGTCCTCTTCCAGCTGCCCCTTCCTCCCCTCTGGCATTTGTGTACGGGCAGCTCTTCTGCTGCCCAGCCCTGTGCATCCACGTGGCCTGTTTCCATTTTATGTCCACCCAGCAGCACGAGTCCTGGTCCCCATATCACAGAGCACCCCAGGAGCACCGTTTGGCCCTTCCTTGCTTCCCCCCAGCAAATCCATCATGCTCCCTCTGCCCTCTCAGTCGCTTGCTATATTAATAGACCTCAGCTTGAAATATGCAACATCACCTTGGCTGTCTCAAAAGGGTCTGCACCCATGATAAGAAGCCTGGTGTTTGCAGATGGCTGCTAAACTGCTTCAATGAGATGCTATAAAAAGCCCTTCAGTAGGAAAACAGAGCTGCCCATGGCTGGGAGGGCTCCTGGGCATCCAGCAAGGAGCAGATATTTCTGGGAGAAGGGCCTGGCGAAAGCTGGGAATGCAGGAAGAATGAGACGGGACCAGGGAGATGATCCTCACTTCTGCTCATGGAACAACCTATCCTTACATGCAGGACAACCTCAGCTCTATCACTGTGGTTAACCTGAACTAGAAGAAACTTTCTGAAAACTAGGAGAAGATTTCCTGTCGACTGAAAAGCAATCAGGAGTAGGGGATGGATACGGAGTCCTTGGCTTCATCTGGGATTACCTGTACCGTAAAAAAATGCAGCCTTAGTTTATACATGACGTTATTTGGCCTCTGAAGTCTGCTACAACTTTGCTGACTTGAAGAGGCCTTCAGCTTGGGCTGCCATCAGCCACCTCGATACCTAGAGATTATGAACAAAGTATCTTAGGTTTTGGGGTTTTTTTTTAGGTTTTTAGGTTTTGGGTTTTTTTTTTTTTTCCCCAGTATAAAATAAATAGACTAATCTGGGATCTCCACATGAGGGCCAATGAACCCTTTTCCATCACTAACTCATGGAACTGGTGGCTTGTTGAAAACACTGGCTTTTGTTTCCCTGTGCCTCCACCTGGTAAGTGTTGATAAGCGTATTTCGCCCTCTCGAAAGGGCGCCGTGAGGATTATGTACTTCCTATCAGAGCAACGCGCCGAAGCAAAGTGCTGAGCGTTATTAATAGCATGGAGCCAACCGATCACGAGCCTAAAGAAGGGCTTTGCCAGTAAGAGGGGCCCATGGGGCAGCCTGGTCCGAGATGCTGGGCACAGGATAAGCTCCTCTCCCAGCTTTGCTGTCCCCCTGTGCTCGCCCATGGTGCCACGCTCCTATCGGCGCCGCAAGCAGAGCCTTGCCCACTGCACAGAGCTCAGCTCTGGCATCTGACTGCCTCTCCTCTCGCCTGGCACAAGCTGCAGTGCAATGAGATCCCAAACGTGGCAAGGACACGCTGCTCAGAGCCTGGGCAGCAGGCAGCTTTGGACTGCCTTTGTCCCTCTTCTCAATGGCACCCAGCAAGACTATCAGCCACAACCAACAACCAACAAGCCACGGCCACGGCCTCCCAAGCTACGGCCTGATGATGAAGTGCTACCCAGCGGGTAGAGCACACCATTGACTTCGTCCTTGCTGCAGTCAGCCTGACAGAAGGTCTTTCAGCACCATGTCTGTGTCATTGCACTGCCGAGCTATTAACAACGTTTCCAGATAAGCACCTAACTTAGGAGCTCTTCATTTTGACCTCTCCTAGCTTTGGTGCCTAATGCTGGCACTCACACTGCCTCTCAGGAAATGGCCACAGAAACAAATGAGCGTAACTTGCATGTGAAGTTCTGTGTTTAAACACACGCACAAAAGAAAGGCACGCATGTATAAAGGTACAAAACACTTAGGTCCAAACAGATTTAAACATATATTAATAGCAGCACTTAACAGAAGTGCATGCACATAGACCTCTCCTGCAGCAGCACGCACAGCATGCTGGCTGTGCATGGGCATCTGTGCACTCCAGCAGAGCCCTCCAGCCCCGCACAGCACTCCCTGAACACACACATCCCTCTTCACGACAGAACCTCCACTCACACAAGGATGCTCCACTCTATCCACATGGAAGGGGAGCTTCCGTGGCTGCTACCACGACTCCTCCCGTTGCTTAAGCTGCTTAAGCGACTTCCTCCTCACCCACACCTTTCTGCTCGGAAACATACGTCCTGCAGGGAGTCAAGGAGCTGAACGTCAGAGTGCAACACGTCTCAGGCCGAGGGACACGCGACAGCCCTGCAAAATCAGCAGCGGGACTCGGGCTGCAGTTCTGAGCACGACAGAGCACTGGGTGCTGCCAAACAGGGCCCCGAGCACAGCAGCACCCCAACGCCTCCCCCGGGGCCCTCAGCAGGGACGCTGCCAGCCCCCTCCCCGCCCCACGACAACCCCTACCTTGAGACTGGAAGGTGTAACCGGGGAAGCTGCACACAGCCCTGGTGAAGATGACAGTCCACGTGAGAAGCCTCCAAGCTATTGCCATAGTTAGTGACGCTGGTCTCAGTGCAGGGAGTATTGTACCAGCTGGAAAGGCGCTGTCCCAACATGTCTCTCTTTCGGCCACCGCTTATGTAGAGATGGGAGTCGTCGGGTGCTCCGCAGGCATCCTCAGCCCCTCTGTGCTCTCCCCCAAGCAGTGGGGCTGCTCACGGTGTCTTGGTAGCGCGTGTGCCCGGGCCGCCCTGCTAGCGACAACATGGGCTAATTCGAATCAACAGCTCTTGGTGGCATCACCCCTGTGGGAGAGAGGGTGGCGGAAAAGTGAGCACGAGAGAAGGAGGGAGAGGAAACAGAAAGGAGGGAATAGAAGGTGGTAGGAGATGAAACCGGGGTGAAGGAGCAAGGAAAATCAGGAACTAGAGAAGGGAAGAGGCAGCAAAAGAGAGATGAGCAGGAGGACCCTGGAAGGGCAGGGAAGGAAGCGCAGATGCACTTAAGCAGGTCAAGTCACAGCACCAAAAGTCACCTGAGCATCGTGCCCAGCCAGGCCGGGCGCAGAGAGGGCCCGTGGGCAACGGGGCTGTCCTCAGTGCGTGAATTCTACCTGCATGGCCCGGCCAGCACCAGGCGCCTTCGAGGGCTGCTCTGCATCTCACACAGCCCTTTGTCCCAACAGCAGTGCCCACGAGGAGGGGCACAGCAAACAGCTACTGAGCTCTTAAAAACGAGGATAGGAAATAAAGGCATTAACGGAGTGGTTGCCAGGGGCACTCTGAAATTTCCTCTCTATTCTAGTTTCCCAGCTTTCTGTCAGGCTTGCATGGTGATCATCCTGTCCTCTCAACAGACCTTCTCTCCAAGTGGAGCGGCCAAACCTAAAAAAGTGACGCAAAACAAAGGACCCATTCAGGGAACTTATTCGTAGCTCTATCTACCAAGGAATTGTGAGATTCCAATTGCATTTGTTGTTTAAAATGATTTGCTGATTGCTTCAGCGAAAGATTTTTGGCTTGCAGTTAATTTCCATTCAGTCTGAGGCAATTATACCAAGCTCACACAGTCCTGGGAAGTTGCACAAAGCCTGTGGTTTCTGGTTCTATCCCGTGATCAGAGGACATATGCAACTAACATGGCACATATCTAACCGCCACAGGGAGAACCCCAACCACCTCAGCGGTGACGTGCGACTCAGATGATGTTCGACAAAACACAAAACATGCCCAGAAGGGCAGTGCAAAAGAGGCACGTGTGTTAAAATCCGATTGCAAAGCAGTGACACAGCCGGCGCTTGCACGGCTCTGCAGGGGAGGCGAAAGGGGATGCTTCACAGCTCTCTGAGGGTTTTGCAAAGGTGTCCATAGGTATGGACCATTTGTGGCCTTGCCTCAGTGAAGAAATGCTTGGAATAACGTTTTGAAACACTGCCTTGTTCTTCTTATGCGTGGTTTAGAAAGCAAAGACTAATTAGTACCTGGAGTGCTGGGCAGCAGAGCTTATTCCTCCTTATGCCACAGGCCCATTCTCTTCATGACCTCAGAGCTGGCTATAATGTATTTCTGCTTCTACTTTCCCATCTTCTCTCTGCAGCTAGCGTGAGGTGGGAGCATGGAAGGCTATCCATCACAGGCTGGACTGTATGTCCTGTGGGTGAGGTGCAACCAGAGACCAGGACGATGTCTTCTGCCCAACTCATCTCCGTAAGTAAATGACATTCTCCTCCCATGCAGGAAAGCTGGGAGGACTGACTGTGCACCTTCAGCTGGTGTCTCCCCAGGGAGCGACTGCCCACCTCTCCCCTCTGCTCCCAGCCGCGGGTGAAGGGAAGGCGGCCACCCGGCTGCTCGGTGGCCTCCGGGCGACGATGCCCGAGGCGCCCCATGGGGCCGTGCAGGCCCTGGGCACTCCGTGGCACGTCTCCTCGGCCACATCCTCCCCCGGGGCCGCAATGCAGGGGAGCAAACGGGGGGGGGGCACCTCGGAACTGCTCCAGTGCTGTCCCATTCCGTAAAAAAAACACGGGAGAAAGGAGCAGGCAAAGCAGAGCCCAGCGCGCTGTGCTGCTCTCCTAAGTCAGCATTTTTGGGAATCTATTAAAGCTTGAGATTCCAACTTTTGAACACTGTCACGGCTCCAAGGCCTGTGGACAGAAAGTCGTTCAGCTGAAGGTTTTCTTTCTCTCCCGGGTTCTCCACAGCTATTTTTTCTTGTTTTTCAGCCATTGAACCAGCTTCCCCAAAGATGCTATTTCCTGCCATTCCTACGCGTCTCGGCGACCCTGCTCCGCAGCCGCCACCGCTCGTGGCCTCTTCTCCCCTCGCCCGCGCTCGCTCCCTGCCTCCCGCCCTGGCCTCGGGAGGCACCGGGCGCCTCCAGGAGCCCCCGTCCCGGCGGGAGGCTCTGATTGCAGCAGCACATGGGACGAATTAGGGTTGCAAAGTTCCCGTCAGTGGCGCCAGGGAAGGGCCCTGCTTTGATTCCTCCCTGCACATGGCAGCAAAAACCTCTACCCTTTCTAACAGCACCCAGCTTCTGAGACCCAGTGAGCCCTTATCATGCAACGGAGAGACCTGCAGCGCGGAAGCGAGGGGCGGGAGGCGGGCTTCCCAGTTTCTTGAATACGGACAAACTTTTCCATAACCTCAGTTTCCAAATCCTGCTGGTGGAAGGGCAGCGATCCACAGGCACGCACCGGAGCGAGGACGCGCGGCCCGCGCGTGGGGATCCGCGGGCCCGGGGCGGTCTGCGGCGCTGAGGGGGCCCAGGGAACGGGGTGACCTCTCCAGGTCCCGTGCCCGCCTCGCTTGGGCCGCATCCGCTTTGCTGCTTCCCTAGGAATTCATCGCGCTTGGCAGGCGCCGGGCGCGAGCTGCTAACGCTCCCCGCGCCGCCAGCCAAGGCGGCTTCGCTCTGTGAACTCCTGGGCTGAGCAGCCGGCGCAAGGAGGCTCATCGGATCCCCCGTGCTCCACGGAGGCGGCCGCGATCCGCACCGCCGGAGAGCCGCAGAAGGAAGGAAGGAAGAGCTAGAACCTGCCGTGGGGATCGAGGCTGCCTTTTCCAAGCTCGGAAGGACTGGAGAGGGGGTGTCCTGAGGGTCATGTGCGAATGGAGAGGAGGAGAGGAAGGGAAGGGAAGGGAAGAGAGAAGAGAAGAAAGAAAAAAACAGATGACAACTGTTACTAATTTCAACATCGGGTCTGCAGACAGAATTCCCTGAAAGCCTGGCTTTTTTGGCTAGTGAGGCAGCTTTATGGGAAGGTAATAGGAAGCAGATGGGCCCCAGCAGAGTGGGGCCAAGAGGAAGGTTCAAGGTGCCTCCTAGTGCAGGGAAGAGGAATTTGAATGCTTTTAAAGATGCAGGGCCTTGCGGGTTCCAGGTTTCTCATCCAATTTTTGCAAATTATGAGCTCAGGTGTCCTTTTCCAACGGAGAAACAAATACAAACACAGGCTGCTGCTTCCAGCACGCCGCGGTGGGAGGACATCCTTGTGATCCCACCCGCTGCGAGCCCCCAGGGTGACATGCAGCGTTGGCCACCGCGCACAGCGGGAGTGGAATGCGCCGGCAGCAGCACTTCCACCAGGAAGAGCTCTGCCGGCTGCCTCCGTCAGCAAATCAGCCAACGAATGCATGAGAAGAACCAGGATGCTCCCACACCATCATCGTGGCTGTTGCAACGACAACAGGGGCACGGACTCAAGGGGAAGGACGGTCTCCTGGCTCGGGGGCTGGCTTGGGGTTTATGGGGTTGGCTCCAGCTACCTGCTGCTCGCCTCTCCTTGGGCAAGTCGAGCTCAAGCTGCACAGACCCCTGGGCACCCACAGAAACCCAGCGCTGTTGCAGACCTGCCCTCTCCTCTGGCCTCTTGCACGAGGCTGGCGGCGTGTCACGACCCTCAGCGGTCCCTGCAGCGCCCATGCGCTGCGGCCTCCTGTGCCAAGGGCCTCCCGTGCGTGGCCGCGGGCCCCGTGCAGCGCCGCGCGGCATCGGCCGAGCCCGGCCCAGGCTGCTGCGCGCGGGGAGCTCGCTGCCAACACGCTGCTCCACAGGCCTTGCTTCCTCGGGCTGGGCACGGTGACGGTGGCAGGACGCCCCGGCATCAGCGCCGCTGTGACAGCACTGATGTCAGGCATCTGCAGCAGGAGAGATCCCGCACAAAAGGACTGCCCACGGACCCAAAGCCTTGCTCCAAATGCACCGCTATTGCCTTGTTGTCACAGCTGCAAACAAAGACATGGCCACACAGCAAAACCTGCAGTGCCCGTAGCCCACAGAGGCCGAGCCTAAAAGCATCAAGTTTTCTGAGGAACATTCTCTCAATTTTTCCCCTGCCAGTGCTGTTGCTGCTTCATGGAGGCCCAAGAGCTTTGTCTGGAAACCCTGGGCTGCAACCAGCCTCAGACAAGCGCCCAAATACCACAGCAAGGCAGAGGGATAACTCCACATGGTCTCTAAGGATTGACACGGGTTCAGCCTATTGCAGCTCAAAGGACCCAGCCTAACCTCAGCGACTGCAAATCATCTTACAACTGCGCACGGCTCAGCACGCTTTGGGACAGAAACAGGAGCACCTGGACTGATTTCCACATTCTTGCAAAAGCAAATGTGGATGGAGGCTGCTCAGCTAAAGTGCAAAGACCGAGGAAATAAGTGTTTAATCGGAGGCTGGATCGTCTTGAAAGCAAACGCTCTTGTGAGCTTGGAGAGGCGGCTGCGGAGGGAAGCCCTGCCTGTGTCTTCAAGGAGAGCCTTTTGTCCAGCGCTCATCCCACAGCAATCCCAATCTGCATGGAAAAAAAGACCGCAGGGAGGAAGCTCCCCTCGAGGTCCCTCTCCCAGTGCCCAATCCCTATGCTGGGATCGTTTCTTTGTCCTGTGAGGAAGGTCTCTGATTTCTGCCTAGAGAGCAGCCCCCTCTGCTCCCTGTGTGCCCAAAGGAGAAGCCCGAAGCCTGGAAGGACATGAAGGAGGAGAGCTGATCTCCGTGATCGTTTCGGGCATGGTGGCTGCTCTGGGGTGGCCCTTTGCAAGGAGGGACCCCACTCCCGTGACCGCACACAGCTACAAGGGGCCACATCTACGTGACTCAGGGCACTTTGTGCACACTGGAAAGAAACAGGCCACTCGAGGGGACAACTCAGGTCACATTTTAGAGGTTTGCTTTAGCATGAGCAGAACCTGCCACAGGGCCCCTATGTCCACTCCAGTCTGCAGAACGTGGGCAGTCAGCGCAGATACCGATTTCTCCTCCACAGACCTGACTGCAGCTAAGAGAAACGCAACCTGGTTGACCCAGACCAACCTTTCTGGCACGAAAACATATGGCCAAATAGCTCTGTGCAGATACCGAAAAAACACATACCGAAACACAGTATCCTCAAGGAAAATTAACCTCCTTCTCGCGCTTTCACCCTCCTTCACACATATTAACCAAGCCCATCAAATGTTATCTTTCACCATGTATTTGCAGGCCTGGTTTAGCTAGCTCCTTAGTACTGTTGAGAGAAGAGGACATCTCTGGCAATCACTCTTGCAACAAACAAATCAGGTGGGTATGACCAGGACCTGCCTGCACTTTGTGGACAACAGGTCACCTTCTTCTCCCTCTGCTCTGTTGGGTTGTTCTGTCCTGCTCCCCTGTGTTTGCCTGGCCTCTGCTCACCACAGACGGCCGGGAAAGAAAGGGAAACGGTGTGAGGAACTGAAGAGAAGGAAAGATCACATAAAGAAACAGCATGTCTCCTGTCCATGATGGGTTCAGCGGGAGGAAGAAAAAAGATCTGGATGAGGGAGAGCCGCTGAAGACAGAACTTCCTCCTTTTCCTTTAAGCTGCTCCCAAACCATCTCTCACCTCTTGTTTTTTCTCTCTCAGACTCTGCACACCCAAAACTATCAAAACACTTGAGCTGGACTCCAAACTCAGCTGTGTGTTTGCTCGCAGGCCGTGCCCGCTGGCCCGCGGCACTGCCCTTGGGTGGCGGGTGGTTGAGCCCTCACGCCGGCTCTCGGCAGGTCCCTGCGGGCGCCCCAGGACGCAGCCAGCAGCAGCTCTGCCCCGTGCCCCGCGGGACGGGCGCGTGGGAGGCCGCGTCCCCAGCAGCCACCCTGGCTTAGAGCAGGGGACAGGCCTGGCACCCCCTGCAATAAGGAAGGCCGTGAGCTGAAAGCAGGCAGGTGACCGGGGGGCTTTGCTGTGTTAGCCAGCTAGGACAGGGCTTCCACTGGGAGGTCATTTCTCAGCTCCAGAATGGAGTTATGAGTTAAAAACAAAAACCAGCACTAGCTAAGCAGCTGCTCACTGTGAGGACTGTCAGCTGAGGAATGGGAAAAAGAGGTTAAACGCTCAGCTCTGGGGGAGTGAAAACAAGAACTTGGACCTTCGCGAGCCTTGCTGCTCTGGGCCAGGCCTCTTTCAGGGCACGACCAGCAAGGAATTAGAAACAAGCACGCAGTTAGTTAGCACAGTTCAAGAGCAGCGACTGGCAGCCAAGGAGATGTCCTCGCCCTGCTGCACTTGCTGCACTGCTCTGCATGGCCCTTCAGGAACCTCTCGCCATCTACCAGCTGCTCCTGCTATGAAGCCCAGCCCGGAGGAGGGACAAGAAATTCTGTCTGCCCCTTCCCAGCTGCACATCCACAGGGAAGAAGGGACCCTCCTCACTTCACTTCAGCCCACTTTCCTTGTAGGATGGGATGAAACACCTCCTAAGAAGGCCAGACGAATAGAACGGTCCTCTGTGACATCCATCCCTGGAGACATCACTGCTAAAACAAGATCCAAGCCAGTGCAAAAGCATTCCCCATCAAGGTGGGAAATTCAGACCGCAGATACCAGCCTGAACAGGAAAAAAGAGGGATATGAGGATGGGTGTCATATCATCCCTGTGGGCACCCTGGCACCCAGGGGAACAAACAGCCTCTGTTTGTGCCCTGCTGCGGCCTCCGCCGGCCCTCGCCGCTGAGCCCCGCGCCGGGCGCCCCAGGGCTCTGCCTGGGCACACCCTGCATCCTTTGTGCAGGCAAAGCTTCCGAGGGCTTTGGGCTCGCTCCAGCACTGCGTGGGAGGATTTTTTAAAAAAAACACAAGGATTGTTTTACAGTCAATGCTATTCAGTGCAAGCTAAGTGAGGAAAGGGCTGAATTGCCCACTTGCTTTCTCCAAAATCCAGTGGGATCTTTAATGTCACCAGCAAAGGAGCAAAAAGGAGCCATCAGAAAGCAAGGCTGTGACCGTGGGGAGCTGGGAGCACCGATTCCTTTCTGACACTGGCCACTTTGCTTCCTGCAAATCCTATCTTTGTATAACACAAGGATTTGGCCCTTTCTGTAAAGCTGGTGTAATTTCATTTCCCCAGGTGTGGTAAAAAGCTTGGAGGTCCTTGACAAGAAAGTGTCTGTGAAGGACCAAGTTTTGCCCCTGTTGGAGGGGGGTGATCAGGAGGGTGCGCAGAGCAGTGCGAGCCCCAGGGCTGGGTCCAGGTCCACCTGCTCAACCAGGTAACTTCGGCTAGAGGAGACACGGCCACAGAGCGGCGCTCAGCCTAGGACTTCTTTTGCTTTAAGGAGATGACTCCACCAGTTCTCATGCAGGTCCACTGTCAGACAGGACTTATGCAATGCTTTGGAGCAGTTCCATGTGACCCAGACTTGCTGGCCCCCTGCCACCGCTCTCCTTGCTGGCTTCAGCCATGCACAAAACAGCAGAATTAAAAAGTCGACTAAGCAGTCAGTGAAAGAAAGTGCATCCCACCTGCAATCCATGCTGCTCCCACCAGCGACTGCATGCCATCCACACGCGTGCTGACCAGGCCTGCAGTGGCACGTGCGCCTGTGCAACCCACCTGCAGTCCACGCTGCTCCATGGACATACCTGCTGCATGCAGCTGTGCAACCCGCCTGCAATCCACGCTGCTCCGTGGACATATCTGCTGCATGCAGCTGTGCAACCCGCCTGCAATCCACGCTGCTCCGTGGACATACCTGCTGCACGCAGCTGTGCAACCCACCTGCAATCCATGCTGCTCCGTGGACATACCTGCTGCACGCAGCTGTGCAATCCACCTGCAATCCATGCTGCTCCGTGGACATACCTGCTGCATGCAGCTGTGCAACCCGCCTGCAATCCATGCCGCTCCATGGACATACCTGCTGCATGCAGCTGTGCAACCCGCCTGCAATCCACGCTGCTCCAAGGACATACCTGCTGCATGCGGCTGTGCAACCCACCTGCAATCCACGCTGCTCCATGGACATACCTGCTGCATGCAGCTGTGCAACCCGCCTGCAATCCATGCTGCTCCATGGGGACACACACTACCTGCAGGCGTGTCTGCACGTGCTGATACGCCCATGTCCTCTGCGTGTGGTGCCTGTATGCGACCGCGAACCACTGCTACGCCTGGATACTCCATGCACAGAAGCTGCTTTTATATCTGCCCTCTCCATGCTGCGTGACAGCCTTCCACCCTCACATATCTTCTCTGGACATTCTTGGATGCGTGCTGATGTGGTTAGTGAGCATCCTGGTACCTGAACATCTGCTCTGGACAGCGTCAGGAGTCTCCTGCTTGTGTGTGCACAGGCACATCAGCTCTTGCACAGTTTTGTGCGACCAAGAGTGCACGCTGCATGCATGCAAGGTTGAGAAAGGAAGGAAAAGTCTCTTTTCCACGTGAATCCAGATCTTCAGTCTGGGTTTTGAGCTATAGCCCTTTACAGAACCGCCTAGACTTTACCCCAGGTTTATGGCTGCTGGAAACCTCTTCCCACAGAAGAACTGGACCAGCAGTCTTCTTTCCACTGAGCAGTTCCATGGTCTCTCTGCCATCTAGCCCGCACTGCACAAGGCTGAACAGCCCTAGGGGGACCCCTTCTTTGTGGGTGAGTCTTCAACCCACATGTCCCCAGCCTCAGGGTGAGCTGGTCACCAGATGGAAGTGGATGGATGGTTTCTGCTGGGTGGCAGACCCGAGTGCAGCCTGCCCCACCAGCAGGCACCTCCGTGGCACAGCACAGGCTTATCTGCTGAAGCTAGAGAAACAAAGAGCACCATGAGGAGCACCTCCAGCAGCGTGCAGCCCCTGCAGGCAAAACAGCCTTACGAGCAAGTCCTGCCACCCAGAACAGCTGTGAGAAGCACCACAGGCCCCCCAGTGAACCGCCAGGCCACAGCACCCCACACCTCCAATGCTGCGGAGAGCAGCAGCACAGCCCTGGACTGTGGAAGAACAAGACACAGCCTCGCCAGTCTCCTGCAACCCTTTTTGTCCTGCCACACTGAATCCAGACATAACTGAGGCTGGAAGGAGCTTCAGCTCTCTCATTCAGTGCCCTCTCTCAGAGCAGGGTTGACTTTGACATTACATCAGGTTTAGATCCACAGGTTAGGATCACATGCAGATGTGGCTTGGAGTAAACACAGTTACCTGTGGACTGGGGCCCTGAAACAGCAAAACAAGTCATGATCAAGATGTCCTTTCAGAAAGCCAGAAGAAATGTGTCCTTTCAGAGCAGCCACTGCATTATGGAGACAAAGCATCCAATGTAAACAGCACCAGCTGGACAGACAGGTAGTTTTTATTGATCTGCTCTACCTGTCTTGCCACCTGCTTGGCCCGTGTGCTTTCAGTGCTCCTCTACAAGGTGCACACAGCACCCAGGCTTACAGGTCACTAAAGCATACAATAATGCAGACACGCAGCCTGCCTTACCTCCAAGAACTCAACTGCTGATGTTGCCATCACATCTCAGTAGGTCTTAATATTCCCTGTCTTCTCAAAGCATTCCAGTGCATTGCTAAATACTAGTAGCTTCATTTTATAGCAGAGGAAAGCAAGGGGAAGGAAAAATGACTGACTATGCAGAAAGTCTGTGCAAGGGCATGGGTGCCCCTCCTCAGGCAATTCACTTGGGCCCCTCTTTCGACAAGGCTGAAGCACCCACACACCCCAAGACCCATTTCCACAGCAGGAAACACCATGGAGCTCTGCAGCAGGATGAGATCTTCCTGCAGAGGCTGCTGGGACCATCTCCATCCCTCAGAGAGGTGGACAATCACAGGTCCTCTCCTTAAATGAGCTCCAGGCTGTGCTGAGAGGTCAGGGGGCCTTTCCCTTTCCCTGCAGATTCTCCATCCAAGGAAACATACAGCCCAGAGGGTTTGGATTTGACAGGGTAGAACACTAGGGTGCAACAGAAAATGTTCTGCTCCTCACAAACATGTGTGGCTTCTTAATGAGGAAGCGGCAACCAAAAGGCCACCGAGTACATTTACCCACGCTCAGCCACAGAGGAGCTGCCTTAGTTCACGGCTAGCGAATAGACAGCTGCTCACCCAGATAGGACTCAGCTACTTATTTGCACTGTGGTTTTGACTGAAGGAAGCCACTTCTGGGTAAAATCTTGGTCCTGTTGAAGTCAGTGGCAAAATTCCCACAGCAGGAGACCAGGATTTCACCCGTAAGTTCAGCTAAGGCTAGAATCATGATTATGACTAAGTTCAGCGCCTGCTGAATTGCATAGGAATAGGTTTGAAACTGCCTTCCCTTTAAAAATGGAGTGAAAATGAAAGAGGGGGAACACCTCAGTGATAATTGCTGGGCTGGGATCGGAAACGATGCTGAAAGATGAAAGATGCTGAACACCCAGCCACAGCATATTGCACATCTCTTTTTCCGAGGGTGGGGGAATTCAGAAGATAAGAGACTATCATCAATGGAGCAAGCAGGAGGGAGACCATGCCCTTAAACACTAAACAGGGGAGCCACTGCCACTGCTGCAGCTCCCCTGAAGTCATACAGATCTAAAGCTTTCTGGCCATCTTATCTCGGCGGAGAATCTCTTCATCCCAGAGCTGGGTGCAGAGAAAGCAAGATGGGAAGATTCACTTTGATAGCAGCCCTTTAAAGCAACCCTTCAACACCGCAGAAGGGTCTGTATACGTTTCTCACTCCGTAGTAGCTCCACCTCAGACCGGACTGGCTTTCAAATTCCCAGGAAATGTTTGCAATTATCTGCCCTGTAAATATTCCCTATGGTTGTGGTGTCAAGCCAGCATTTTTTTGACTTACATATGTCCAGCATATCTAAGCTCACGCACTGGCCAAAATACTATTGAACTCTTAAAAAAAATAAATCAGCAAATTTATTTCAAATTTCTGTTTACTTGTGTTAACTTGCGATCTAGGGCAGGACAGGACGTGACAAATACATCCTGCAGTGTTTCTGCTTTAGAAGGAACGAATTGCTGGAAACTTGGCAAGAAAAGTGGTTTTTGGAGTTGGGGGTTTCTGATAAACTTTTGATAAGCGCTTGGGGAGAAGCCTCCCCTGCGTGGGCCTGGTGTGGCTGAAGTCACTGCAATGCCCTGCGCAGGGTTCCTCTTCTAGGTAGCAGCACACGCTGTCTCCAAACCAGGACTAGGCAACTCCACGTCCTGATCACCTCTGTTCCCGTCAGGACCAGTCTCTGGGTGGTCCAGAATCATCTGCAATAAGAGAGGCTCTCACTGCAGGTTGCACTTAGGGACATGAGTAGTGGAAATGGTTCACGTTGAAACAGGCAGTACCTTCCCTTAGTGTCATGTTCCACTGTATCCATCATTCAAGGCTTATCAAAACGCTCCTCTGCCAAATGAAACAGTTCTGCCCCACCGTCCCATTGGGGAAAAGCAGGATGAACAAGACGAGACTCCACCACAACCGTCACTCCACTCTCTACCAACTAAGCACCTGCTTGGGAGGTACAACTGGAGAAGCCCCTGCGAATGCCAGAGGTTTTAAGTGTTGAAAGAGGAGAAGGAAGAGAGAGGGTGCTGCCCATGGGAACAATGGGAAAGGGAAGGATGGAGCAACCAAACAGCACGGTCCATATATGGAGAAACTTCCCCACGGTAGAGCAAGCTCCCAAGAGATGGAGAAAGCCTCCTTGACTGCAGCATTTGCAACTAGTCCAGGCAAAGCTCTGGCGAGCAAAGGGAGCGCTGTGAGGCGCGCTGGGGAAGCACCCAAGCCGCCTCCCAAGGCATTTCCCCTTCTCCTGTCTGGTGGGAAGGAGACCAAAACCCGACTGCGAGAACTGCCCGGCTCCCACGCGGCACGCACGCCGTCGCGCTCGGCCGTCACGCGAGCTCTGCTAACAACATCAATGAACAGAATCGAAAGCAGATCCTTCCAAGGGGGCTTAGCCACCTCCAGCCGACACGGGCACTGGCATGGACTGAGGCAGGGAAAAGGATGAGCCTCTGGAGATTTACATCTGACCAGAAGTCTCGCTTCAGTTTGAAAATTTAAATTTTACCGCACGGCCGCAGCTGGCGCCAAAATGAGGTACCTGCCCTGGAGTGCAGCTCCGGCCAGGGTGGCTTCCTACTTCTTTCTTGATTTGATTCTTCCTCTCTGGAAGGTATTTGCCAAGGTTATTTTATAAACTCCCTTCTATTTATAGCACAGCTCCTTCAGCTCTAATGAGATAATCTTCTGGCATTACACCATCACTAATATTTACTTTGATGTTTAAAATAACATGTTTGGAGGATTTTTTTTCTTTAAAAAAATCCTTTAAAATATAATCAAAGCAACAAAATATATGGCTAGTGCAGGAGAGCCAAATGCCTGGTGAGGCAGATGAAGTTAATGACATTGCAGCTTTTTCAAGGCAGACAGTTTATAATCCTCTGACCGCATCGCACGGGAGGGAAAGAGGCACGGGCAGCTCCTGGAGTTGGAGAGAGGCAGCGCAAGCGGGTGAAGGAACGCAAGATGTGTTTATCCTCAGGAATGAGGACAGCGAGGAGCGTAGAGTTCTCCAACGGGGCCGAGAGCTTTTGCTTTCTGCAAGGCAGTGTCTCACGCAGAGCAGGTCTGCGGAAGAGAGCCCTCGGTGGGAGCTGCAAAGAGGCGATCGGGCGGCTTCATGCACTAGGAAAGCAGAGCGGCGCGGGGCAGAGGGGGAGGCGGCGGGACGGCGCGCGCGCGAGCGCCGATGCCCGGCTCCGCCGGCTGCAGACGCTTTGAAACACAAGTCGGAGTTTTTCATGGAAACTCTGAATGTTGGAGGAGGGTGAACATGGTTTTCATTCTCATAAATGTTTTTCCAGTGTGCAATATTCTTCAGGCTCATTCCTTCTGCAGTGAGACGGTTCTGATTTCAAAGAACATTTGCAGAACCTCCACCCCAGACCACCCCCTTCCAACCTCAAAGAGGTTTTCTCTGGAAAAAATATTTTAAAGAGTGTTTTACCTTTTCTAGCGTTTTCCCCTCTTTCTTCTTTTTTTTTTTCCGCTTTTAATTCTTTGAGCTTCTCTCCTTTTTCTTTTTCCCCTTCTTCCCAGCAGCAGCCAAAAGTTCTGCTCTCCCTCTCAGCCTCGCTTGTGGCAGAAAGTTTCCAGGCTGAGGGTTTATGTCGGCTTCCTCAATAACCTTCTTCTGTCAGACTCGGGCAGTGCTGGAGTTAGAGGCTCTGCTAAAAAGTCTCCTTTCAGGAAGTCGGTGGTAATAAGAGAGCGGCCCGGAGGCAGCATGTATAGGGGCTGCTCAAAAAAAAAAAAAAAAAAAAAAAAAAAAAAAAAAAAAAAAAAAAAAAAAAAAAAAAAAAAAAAAGAAAAACCTTTGCTCAGGAATTTTGCCAGGATTATCCAAAAAAAAAAAAAATCCCAAACCCACAGAGCTATAAAAGTCCCGCCCTGCTGACTGCTGACATCAGTGCAGAAGGCAGGTCTTTCCTGCAGCAGTATAAAACCCCTCAGCTGAGGCGCTTGGCAGAGGAACGGCAGCGTCCTTCCCGTCTCTTCGGGTCTGCTTGCGGAGCTCCGGGCCTGCTCCTGGGCCTATAAAAGATCCCAATAAATGCGATAAAGCGGAAACGATCAGGCAGATGGCAGCACAGGGGAGAAGGAACACAGAAAGCAAGCCAGGAGCTTTGTTTTGCTTCAAAACAAACAAAATTCCCATCTTTCATCATAACTGCAGCTTTGAAAATTCCTTAAAAAAAAAGCCAGCATGAGTCTGATGAAATGACCTTAACACGGACAATCCGACTCCACAGAAATGTTAGGCTTTGACATTAAATTTAAAGAAGCCTTCAAGAATTTTCTAACGTTTGAGAAAGTTCCTTCCCTTCCCAATGACATCATTTTATCCCTGCTGGCTCTCAGGACAGCGCAACTTCTGCTGCCGCTGTGGAGTGTCCCACAGAGGACAAAACATTTCCAAAGCAAAGAATAAACTTCCCAAATAATCAAATACCGCGTGTTTAAAAGCGAGGCGTTCTCTCAGGACATACAAAACAATATGCAATGACAAAGGGTTGGGGCTCATTTCCTCCTTCCGTCTAGTCATCTTTGAGACTAGAGAGCTGCCTACGTAAACTTTGGGGATGAGAGAATTACGTGGCCATGCTGCAAACATCAGAGGAAAGGCCATTCCAAGGTGCCGCGTCGGCAGAGAAGCCCCCAAACTGCCCCCAAAGACCCTTTTAGCATAAGAGTTGACAGAAGGTAAGTGTTAAAACACAGCATGGGGAGAGAGAAGCTAAACAGTCGGTCAAACTCCCTGAATAGGAGAACCACAAGCATGCTCTGTGGTACCACCCATTCTAGACGTGTGCAGTGCCAAGTCCATAAACTTTGGCCCTAGGGGACAGGCCTGCGTGACCAGAGCTCCCCTAGATGTTCCTGGCATCATCCAGGAGAGGTCACAGGTCTGCAGAGCCATTTGGTTGGTGGATGGGAGCGGGGACAAGCCGTGGAGGAGACCGAAGGTCTGGCCAGTCCTACACCCCAGGTGGACTCTGACCATGGGATATCTAAGGAACAAGATTAAGAGGACAAGGCATGTGCAGTTCTTTTCACAGTATGCCCTCCTGGCTAGCAATAAACTAAGTGCATGGTTAACTCTGAACCACAGGCCATGTTCACATAACAGACCTCCTTTCATTAATCTGCAGAAACTCTCACCTACTGAATCCCTCTGAACTCTACTTCTCTGAAGGGCCAGTGGCGCGATCGGAGCAGGAGCTGCCCAAGAAGGGAGTCACATTCCAGTGCCTTCCTTCACCCATGAGAACATGGGCATGGCTGCAGTGCCTGAAAGTGCCCACAGCGCTGCCACCTCCAACAGGGGCCAAGATGCCAGGGGAGGATGAGGATGGTGACCCCCGCCAACATCCTGGGACCTCCTGGGCCTCCTGTGTCAGAGGACCCGGTACTGCCAAGTTCTGAGCACTGGACACTGTCTCATAGCTACTGTACAGTCCTTGCAGCGTCAAGGTAGTGACACTGAAGGGAAATCTCCTTTGACCTCAGAAACACAAGATCGGCTCTGGACTCACTCCTGGAGTCATACCAGGCTGCAGCTTGGACATCCCAATGCCAGGCGGTGAGAATCAGCCTGAAAGACCCTGTCCTGCTGCGGACAGAAGATGCAAGAGAACATCAGGCCTGGACCACTCATTGTGGTGGGCACAGCCTAGATCACTTGTTGAATGTGGAGTGCAAGGGGACTGGGCTGGATTTTTGGCTGGTTCCCTGGCTGGGTGGAAAGAGTGATGTCCTTCCTCTTCAGGCCGCATTAGCTATTCTCCGGGCCCCCAAAGTGTATATAAAACACCACCTAAACAAAATACTTGGGCTTTAAGTGAGCTCTGCTGCTTCTGGTTATGCAAAAACTGACTACCCCGAGCGCGGCACAGTGCCAGATGAGGGGCGTTCAATGGAGTCCTGCCTGACGAAGCTTGCCAAAGACACCATGCACACTTGCAAGGGGCTAAGGTGATGACAGCACCTTTCCTGCTGAGCGGCGAACAGCCATGGGCCACCTCTCTCCCTGACCACGGCTACCTGCTCTCTCCTGTATACCAAGTCTGCCTGCACTGAAGGCTGAGGTCCATCCCGCGTGACAAAAACAGGGCTACAGACGCCTAACGAGCGGGACCTGAATCGGTGTCCTTACCTGCATTCCTGATGCCGAAGCCTCCCCCGTAACCCTGCTCCAGGGCTCGGCTTTGCTCTAAGGCCTCTCGCATCCTGGCCGAGCAAATCCCTTAACTCACAAACAAGTCTCTCTACCCAAGACCCCGGCGCCAGCCAGAGCCCCTGCGGCTGCCTCTCCTCGCACGAGGATGTGCTGGAGTCCTCTGCAGCTCCCCTAGGTCCCCGGGGCGGCAGAGCGGAGCGCCACGGCCTGCACGGCAGCCTGGGGAAACGGCCCCCTCGTGCGGCCCCGCGCGGCGGCGCCCTGGGCGAGCGCGGCCCTGGGCGAACGCGGCCCAGCGCAGGCCAAGGCGGTGACGGGCGGCCCAGCACAGGCCGAAGTGGCAATGGGCGGCCCAGCGCAGGCCAAGGCGGTGACGGGCGGCCCAGCGCAGGCCGAGGTGGCAATGGGCGGCCCAGCACAGGCCAACACGGTGGTGGGCGGCCCAGCGCAGGCCAAGGTGGCAATGGGCGGCCCAGCGCAGGACAAGGCGGCAGCGGGTAGCCCAGCACAAGCCAAGGTGGCAATGGGCGGCCCAGCGCAGGACAAGGCGGCAGCGGGTAGCCCAGCACAAGCCAAGGTGGCAACGGGCGGCCCAGCGCAGGACAAGGCGGCAGCGGGTAGCCCAGCACAAGCCAAGGTGGCAACGGGCGGCCCAGCGCAGGACAAGGCGGCAGCGGGTAGCCCAGCACAAGCCAAGGTGGCAACGGGCGGCCCAGCGCAGGACAAGGCGGCAGCGGGTAGCCCAGCACAAGCCAAGGTGGCAATGGGCGGCCCAGCGCAGGCCAACATGGTGGCGGGCGGCCCAGCACAGGCCCAGGCGGTGGCGGGCGGCCCAGGGCAGGCCGAGGCGGCGGCGGGCGGCCCAGCACAGGCCAAGGCAGCGGCGGGCACCTCCCCAAACGCGATCCCCAAACATGCTCGGGACACCAACAGCAACGTGCACCACAGCCCGCGGGACACGCAGAGCCAGGGCTCACTTCAAGGCCTGTGAGGCCACAGAGTGCTGGTGCCATAAAAGCACAAGAAGGGCTGGCACTGAGGCCTCGAGGAGCCATTTTGTATAATTATTTTGTACATAAAATAAAAAGGCTTTTGCTACGCCTAAACTGTAAGGCCTGAGCAAGCTTTTGAGCTCCATATCAGCCCGGCCCCAAATCCGCACTGGGACTAACTAATTCTCCAAGACTAATACTTTTTGTTTGCACAGTGCCTAACACAATAACACTCCCATGGGCACCTCGGCTGCCGCCCCAACAAACTGCTGTTTGTACCCCAAACACTGCGGGCTGCCGAGAACCTGCGAGGGAGACCAGGTGTAAACAAAGGTTTCTGGTCTTCCACTAGTGGAGAGACATGCAAACTAATGGTTCAACAGCAAGAAACCGATTTTTAATTAATTCCAGGTGTTAAAACAGATAAAATGAATTTGGTGTCTGCCAAACTTGCACCTCTGGCTTGAAAGAGCTACCGGTAGCTTTGAAAGCATGGCCGGAAAACAGCAATTGCCAAGACTACCACACTTTGCCTTAAATTTAGGGTCGGGGCTCTGGACCAAGGACAAATGTGCACGTGAGCCTTGCTGCAGGCTGAGGAAGAGGAGTTCTCTGCTCACAAAATGAAGTTAGCTGGGTCATTTTTTCACGATGCTTCATTTTTCACACTGGTCAACTGCCTAGGTGACTCATCAGGATCTTGCTTTGTTTGAAACATTTCTTTGTAAATATCTCATACTGCCACATGTGCAAAACAAATGCAGGACTCCAAGTGGGATTCAGCAATGGAATGTCTTACAGTCAAGTAATACTCAAGGATAGCCCTAGATATCCCCTAGGTAGCCCAAGGATAGAAGCAACCCTATTAAAGGCCTTTTTTACTCCATAAAAATCTGGATTATCAGCACATTCTGGATTATTCGAGCCATGGTCCTAACTTCTCATACAGCAGAGTTTTCTGCAGCAAGTATCTTCCACATGTGCCAGACACACTGGGATTCCTCATCCATCTTACTGGGACCCTCTGTTTTGGCGCCTTGCAACTTGTCAGATGCTCCTAATGCTCTGGCCTTTCTTCTAAGTTACTGAGAACTGGCACTGAACGCTGACCCTTTATGGCTGACAAATGGTAATGAGAGGTTTGCCACTTCTGTACTACCAAGCTAGAGAGCATAAAAAAAGAGAATAAAAGAGATTAGAAGAGGTTTCTTGGGTTGCTGAACTTAGATCTTGACCATTGCATGTGGTCACAGTGAAGCCCCAAATGGCTCTCCTGTAACCTCCAAGTTGGATGCTGAAAATCCAAAGGGACTGAGCTCTCCTTGACCCCTTGTGCCTTCCAAGGAGTGCACCGTGGCACGGCAGGCACACTTGTGCAAAAGCTCTGCCCTCCCCATAAACATCTGTTCCACACGCAAGATGAGACCTTTGCTGCTCGCCAGAAAACACCTCCCAGCATAACACTTGTTTAAATAATTACAGTCCCTCCATCAAGTTCATTTCCTTCCATAAGAGACTTATGCCTTGGGTTTAAGAAGGATCTCTGAACTCTCTCAGTCTTCAGAGTTACACAGCTTTTATTTTCTCTTTCCTGTGCGAGAAGGAAATAGGTCACATTTCAAAGAAAGCAGCGCACAGAGCTTGCTGAATGCCAGACAGCTCACTGGATGGTGCGGCCCGTTCCCCTCCTGCCTTCTGCAGTCAACACATTTTCACGTTTGCTGGCGGACATTCCTCCCTTCCTTCGCTCCTTCCTTTCCTCACAACCGATGTAACAAACTAACAAGATATTTTCCACATCTGCAACGTCAGGTAAGGCGCTTCGGTGACCGCCGCTGTACTCGGTAACCGTCACACGATATGGCTGCTTTGCTCTTGGTCTCATCCTTCTGCATCAAAGCTTTCTGGGGGGCTTGAGGGAAACCTGGGAAGCCTCAGCATTAATAGGCTCAGCTTAATGCACTGTGCAACTGCTCTAGCTTTCAGGAGAGGAAAAACAAACCCCATAAGTATAGTGGCAGAGTATAGTGGCATTGCTTTCTTTCCCGATTTGTGGGGAGTTTCACGAGTTGGAAGAAGCTGAAATGATGGCCAGCAGTCCAACAGTCAGAGCCAGCCCTTCTTTCCTTTACATCTGGACCCCATGTTAAATGGTCTCCCTTGGAAGCTTTTCCTTAAATTCAGCCGAGCCCTACCTACACGCCTAGGTGGCAATTTGGAAGCACTTGTGTGCTCAGGATCCCTGGTCTCTCTTGGATCATACCACAGATCATTGAGGAGAGGGGCTTTAGGGATGCCACACTGATAAATACAACAGCAACTATACTGAAAAACAAGTATATTCCAATATACGTGTTGGCAAAATTCCACCCACTTCTCTTAGTTTCTTTGTCCTCTCATCTGTTATTGTTCTACACTTTTCGGTGAAAGCAGGCACAATTCCAGGTCCCATCCATTCAAACACAGTCCATGGTGTTATGGAATAAACTGAAACAAAGGAAAATTGAGATTAAGTCTCCAAAGACATTTCCTAATGGTCAGATCTCAGCCTGTGGAATAAACACCACAGCGATGTGGGGGAAACGCCGTCACATGGGCAGAACTGGAGATGGGATCAGGCAGAAGGCGCCTTCACTGGCAAGGAGATGAACAAGCTCCTCTAAGAGGTTTTACCTTTGGTATACTTAGGATTTTTGTGTCTTGAACTATTTGTTACCGTTTTTCCTGTTGAGCAAAGAAAGGGCCTGAGGTTCTGGAACATTTGTTGATGCTCCCAAGAAAAGCTTTCTAAACACGGTTTGTGGCACGATAGTGTTTAGCATCCACATGGAAGTGCATGTGTGTTTAATGGCTTCTTTGTAAAAGTGGTTTCCCACTGAGACCTGAACCAGAAAGAGGGTTCCCCAAGGAGAGATTAACCCTTAGCTAACAAGCATTTGGCTGCAGTCTAAACTGCCCTATTCAGCCACTGGCTTTTGTGAGGAACAGAACTTTTGAGAGATCAGGCTCTCCAAGTGATCGGAGGCCACCGAACCTGCTATGTAAGACCCTGCTTAAGCAATGAAAGCCTGAGAAAGCAGATGCAATCAGCAAAGGCAACATACGTTAGTTAAAACCAGCTTTGACTCGCACAAACCCCGAGCAGGTGGGACCCACAGCACACAAGCACAGATACCAGGGGTAAACAGGGCCACCAAGACAGACCCATTTTTCACCTCTAATGATTTTGTGGATTCAAGTTGAGCAACATGACCAGGAACAGGAAAAGATGCACGAGGTGGCTGTTAATAGAGCAGGTGCTATCAAAAGGCAGGACAGAAAATGCATGTGAAGGGCTGTAAATATGTATATAGGAGTATACATGACTGTATCAGGTAATTTAAAGCTCTGCATATTTTTTCTAGCACCTGCTTTCCCAGAAATTACTGCTAAGCCATGTGGCAACATTAGGTGGACTGTAACTCACAGACTAGGTTAGGAATTTCAATAATACTTGTTCATTCTGTCCTTCAACAATGCAGCAAGATGCATTTTTAAACACAGCTTTGATCACAGACTTGGCTGGCTTAATATCGTAGTAATCCCCAGAGACACCACTAAGGGCCAAGCTGGAAAAAAAGCCTAAGGCAGAACAGGTAATGGGAGCCAGAAGGAACACGGGATGCTCTTTAGAGACCACAGCCAGGAAACAAAGCTACAACAACAGTGGCAGGTGGGAAGGAAAAAGATTGAATCTTTAAGAACCTGGGAACTGGGTTCCTAAGCGGAACATGAAGAAGCCTTTAGCACAGTTAAAGATGCGAAAGACTTGGGCAAATCTGCCCCCTATTTCCCTACCAGTTTTCTGCCTGAGCAGAGGCAGCAAGCTGGCTGGTAGAGGCACATCTCAACACTTAGAAGAGCCCTCTTCACACAGGCAACGACTGACTGTTAATGTAACTTCCACTACCCCTTGCAAGTCACATATTGCCCAGTGTCTGCTGGGCACACGCACATACACCCTCATGGGTCGGAGCTAATAAGCCTTTGTAAGGATGTCTGAGTTGGTGAAGCCCATGTCCTCAGTTTCGCGTGCCTGTAAAAGTATTAGTTTTCCTCTTAAAAACAGAAATTTCTCCCAACCACCTCTTGATCCTGTGCAGGCTCAATTTTACTACCATGTTTTGTGAGGACTTAAGGTAAAAAAAAATCTTACTCTGTCTGCAGATGACATTAAAGGAAATCCTGAGCAACAGTAGTAAGGGATAAAGTAGAATTTTCCACTTTGATGAAGATAAATCAAGGTCTAAACCCAGCCTTACTTATTATCAGGACTTTATTTTAAACCTGCTGTTCCCTGTGGTTTTAGGAGATTTGCAGATCTTGCAGAATTCTTCTCTTGAATACAGGTTAGGTCTCACACAGCAAGCATTATGTACAGATACTCAGATGTACAGATACCCCAACTCCAAGATGATATGTCTGGGTGTGTTAAACATGCCTGGCAATGTGAGAGCCGCTCTCCACCTATGGCCACCTTGCAAGTGCCAAGCACCGAAGAGTAAATGTAGGGACTTTAAATGAAACACTTAACAGAGCGTTTCCAAAGAGCCTAGAAACATGACAAACTTGCATTACCTGCTGAGAAGAACTGAGTACCTAACTGCCCTCCTACTGCAGTTCATAGCAGGGCTGCTTAGCCAGACAGCTAATTTCACAAGTCCAGGGGAAGCAAGAGCCCTTCAAGGAACCCCTTAAACAGCCTTTGGACATCCAAGAGGATGGGGATGCCCACCTTGCCAGGTCCTGCTCACCAGCGACTGCCTTTATACCGCGGTGGAGCCACAGGAGAGCACAGAGGTACCCGAGCTCACGCGGGGGCCTGGAAACATCTGCGGTTACACACAGCGCAATGCTAACACAGTTAACATTTCTGCTAATCAAGCTGCCCTGTGCAGTCCAAAAGCCTCCGTCCTAGGAGGGCTCTGAGCGCCCAGACCTCGCTCACATCCTTGCAGTCGGTAGGTGTCAAAGGCAATCGGATCTGCTAAACACTTCTCTGTCCGCAGCAACTTGGACCCTGCCCAGGCTCGGTTTACACGGTACCTATTTCAGGAGCAGTGTTCACAGGAATCCTTCACAGCAATACGCTGTTTTGACATTATTCCTGCGTATGCATAGAAATATTTTCATGGGACTGAGGCTGTTAGGAACTGCATAGCTGTTTTGGATCTGATTTAGGGGGTCTGTAAATGGGGTAAGAGGCTTCAGATGACGGTTTTTGTTTTTCCAAAAATTCTATAGGATCTTAAAATACAAAATGTTTTGGTTCTGAGTTTCATTAGCCCTAATAAATCATGCATAAACCAACTATGTTCTTTCAAGGCCTATCCTAGTTCATCTAGACATGTCTTGTGCTTAAGTGACGGGCAGCATAATGTGACAGTAAGAGTGTGACTTGGGAGAACTCCAACCCGCTCCGTTACTGCGGTATGGGAATGTCTCTGACTGCCTCAATTTCCCATCTGTTGGGGAGAGACCATAAATTTAATCCCGCAGCTGCTTAGAAAACAGAGGAACTGAACAGTGCTACACTAATGCAAAGCACATTCAGCATCCAACAAAGGCACATTTTCGAGGCTTAAAGTTCTCATTGCCCTGGGCAAAACCGAGGGTGAAACCTATGAATAGGCAGGAAAAGATCTCAGCTCTCAGGGGAAGCTCCTCAGCACCTCCCAGGCTTCCCAGCTGGGAGCACTGAAACATCAGTAGGTTAAAGCATAATTTTAAAGCTTTCCCCAACACAATGAGAAAAATTCTCTATTGCAAGAGTTAAAGAGCCCGGAGCAGAACATTGTGCCTTCCAGTTCATCCGCAGCAAGTCTTGGCAGGGCTGCTCCAAGAATTCCACCAGCGCTGCAGCGCAAGGAATTCAATGGGACGTGCCGGCTGCTTCCAGGGGCGCTGGAACAGCTCCAAGTCCGGCAGCGTTTGGGATGAGCAAAGCTACAAAACTGCACAGCAAAAGCAACGGTGCAGGAGAGCTGAGCTTCCATTTGTGGGGTTACACTGCCTACTAAATAGGAGGGTTCAAGCAGCCAGCTGTACGAGTGAACATCAGCTCAAACCTTAATATTTTATAAGGATTTGTCTAAGCTATTATTTGATTAAAAAATCCTTCCCCAAGCACCTAGAACTGTTGCTGCCCATCAACATTTTAATAGAAAAGCAGATTATACAGACAAGGATGGGATGTGATAGCTTCTTCACCTATCGGGCAGTGGCTCAATTTAGATACTCAAATTCCAGAGACAGTCTTTCTGTATCCGAGATGTCTCATACAATTGATTTTAGCCCAGGTCCTATCTCCTTTGAGTTTTTGGTCAAAGCAGAACAGTAAAGACAGGTGAATATTATGATCATTTAAAGTCTTTTAAAAGGAAACAACAAATTTGGGCTTCCAAAGACTGCTAAATAGCCTTCTGCAGAGGGATTTATTAAATAACGTTATGATAGGTCAGGTCAACTGAAAAACAGATTAATTTCTTTCTTTCCCCATCTGCTCTCCTGTTCCTACCTGCCTCTTCTCCTTTGCATTAAAAGACTCCCATCATGGGGCTGTCTAGAAGGTCATATTGAAATCCAAAAAGTTGTTTGAGATCCTCAAGGTGAGTAGGAAAGTAGAAAGTTGGTTTTTTTTTTTTCTCCTCTTTTTAAAAAGAAATACCATGACCTTCTTACATTCGGATGTTTGCAGAGGGAAACTAAGATCCTGAAGATTAAGGGTTTAAACACACACGTACTGCTTGTCCCTCATTTCTTATCTGGGGAGATGACAATCTTTCACACATGGAGCTAGAGAGCAGAGATAGTGGCGCTTCATGCAGCTATTACTTGTTTGCCAGCTATAGCCTTCATTAAATTAAGAGTCCTAGGGAAGGATATCAGACTACGTATAGTTCTTCAAACTAGTGGATGAAGCTCCCTCCTCAAATCGTCCATGGGGAGTCCTAGGGCCCATCAGCTTTGTCACAACGAGTTAAACGCGGCAGAGGGACAAGGTAGATGGTATAGCAGAGGTTTCACCAGAGGCAAAAGCTGGTGAGAGAGGTTGCCACCAAAACACCACCTCTGTAGCGTGCAGTGAGGGAAGCCCAGAGACACTGTCCAGAGGAATGAAATTTCGAGGCAGGAACACACAGCAGTGAAGAAAAGCCTTACAGTGACAGAGGGCGACCACAGCAGCACAGCAGAGCAACAGCAGAGCGTGGGGGTTATCCACGCAGCCTGCGGCTCTCTGCAGTCACATTTGGGGACAAGGTTAAATGCACAGGGCACTGTGAGAGCTCAGCTGTGACGTCCAGGCCCACGCAGGGCAGCACGTGCCCTGCCCAGCTCCTGGTCAACAGATTTCCCCAGGACCTGGGACAATTTCCACTTGCTCTCTTTGAGACTGCTGCAGAAAAACCTGTCTGCAACTAGATGTTGCTGCAGAGACCCCCTGCATTATGAGCCGGGCTCAGAACAACAGTTCTGCTAACAACTGCTCAAACAACCGTCAGACAGGAAGGTCCAACCCATCCCTGCCATGAGTGGATGCCGTCCAGCAACCTAGAGGGCTTTGTGCTACAAAGCCCTGTGCCTTGGACCATTATCTCCTTCCTTGGGGAATTGGTTTTGAAGGGCTATTGGACTCCGACAATAGGAGCAGCCAGCATGTTGAGCTGACAAGGGGAGCATGCAAGAGAGTGAAGCAAAAGCCAGCAGTGACCCAAGGATTTTCTGGAAGATGGTGCTAACCCTTTGCTGCTCAATTCAGTGTCCTGTGCCCAACAGGGGAGAGGAGATGGGTGCATGCAAAGGGATGGTCAGCTGCAAGTTCAGTTCAAAGTATTTTGTACCAAGGGACAGAGCATGAGCAGACATTGACTAACGTCACCTCCCATTGACACTGTAGAAAAGACAAACACTAAGAGCTTACCAGACCATGAAGAATGAACTGTTTTTTCCGTCTTTGTCAGTCACATAGACAACAGCTGAGCCATATGACAAGAAAGTAGTGCAGCAGAACATCTGCTTCTCTCCTTGCAACCCCCAGACTGTCGGTAAGCAGAGAACTTCATACTCTGTTCAAACTCATGTCCAGCAAAAGACCACCAAAGGTGTCAACACTGGAAGCAGTGTTTCTACATTCAGTGTTGCAGGTTTCCATGGAGCACTGACTAAACTGGAAATTACATTGGGCAGAGAGAAATTAAAAGTATTTTCCTTAAATGGAACTCAGAATTGCAGAAATTAGATATGGGAAAGTCTTATTACTCATCCCAGCTTCTTCCTGGCAGTAGGGGATTATTCCCTATAGAACACTTTCTGATGCAGTTTTAAACGGCTCCAATGACTTCCACTGCTTCCCCTGGAGACACTGTTCCACATGTTAATGGATCTTGTAATTAGGAAATGTTTCTTGATGATCAGACTTACTTTCCACAAGTTAGTATCTTTTATCCTCATTTTAGCAGAGCAGGCAAAACAGCTTTTTTCTCTCCAAAAGATGATCATGCTCTTCACATGGTCATAGACAGCTCTCACATTTCCCTTCCATCAGTCGTGCTTGGAGAACGTGCCATGGCCAACCTCAGTTCCTAAGCATTAGGAACTCATTAATCAGTCTCATCCAACCCTTTGTCTTTATTGCTCTATCCTGAATTTGTGCTAGATTTATGTTTCTTCCTCAATATTAAAATGCTAACTAAGTAACCTCAGAGGTACCAACATGCTGGGATCCCTGGCACTGGAACCATACTGCACAGTGGTATTTTTTTTTGAAGGTTATTGCAATTTTGTTTTGACCTGTTACATGTGAACACAGCTCATCGTATTATACTTAAAGAGTAACGAGCGCACGGATGCTCTGGTGGCTCTTTTCCCACCTGGAAACTGCCTTTGCTCAGAGCACTGGTGGCCAGTGACAGGACAAGGAGAAATGGGTGTAAGTTGAAACCCAGGCAGTTCCATCTCCATGGGAGGAGGAACTTCTTCACTGTGAGGGTGCCAGAGCCCTGGCACAGGCTGCCCAGGGAGGCTGGGGAGTCTCCTTCTCTGGAGGTCTTCAAAACCCACCTGGATGCTGCCCTGTGTCCCGTGCTCTGGATGTCCCTGCTGGAGCAGGAAGGTTGGACTAGATGATCTCTAGAGGTCCCTTCCAACCTTGAACATTCTGGGATTCTGTGATTTGCAGCAGTAGGTGTTCATAAAAGCAAAGGCCATAGTTGTAACGCCAAAGGCAAACACCAGATGTCCAGAGCATTCATTCTGCCATGTCTAGAACAGCCCCTGGACCACTTTGCCTGGGTTTTCAGGAAGACTGAGAAACCCTGATGATTCATGACCATTAGAAAGCCTGTGGCAATTATTACAGGCACAGAAGTTAGCTTTTGTATTTTAGCCAAATTCCGAGTTGAATATTTATACTTTAGCTGCCTAAATCCCTTCTAGCAATGCTTAGAGAATGTCGTCTCTAGCCTCTTCCTCTGAGATAGTCTCAAATGCTGAGGACTGTTTAAGAGGGCTGTAGAACACAATAAGAATGTGTATCCGAGAAGAGATATTGTCTGAACTGAGAATACTCAAAATACCCTTAGTATAGTAGTAGACATGAGAAGTTACGTTGCATTGCAGAATACTAAAGACCAACAGTTTGCTGGCATCTGACAGCATCTACCATGTGAAACAGCTCAACGATCAAAGCATGACCAGAGGAAAACGCGTGCTCAGCAGGCAGAGAGCATGGATGGAGACACAGTAACTGTTTCCTCTTGAAACTAAATTAAGGCATGATTAAAGGACTGAAATGAGCAGGTCGGATGCAATCCATTTCCACTAAATCAGCAAGTTTTAACTTATTTGAAGCACTTGAGAGCAACTCCTGTCTTGAAAGTTAACATGGATGGGCTCACCCATCTGCTGGCCACCTCTACCCTCTTTTCCTGCCTTTCCCAGCATATCCAGTAATCCAACAGCATCCCAAGCAGAGCACCCAGTTGCCCAGCTCAGTTTTTCCTTCACAAGGAAGGTAATAAAAAAAAAATAATAATTTTTTTTTTAGGTAATAAAAAAAAAAATCACATCTGTTTTTTTTTTTTTTACTCGTTATGCTTTTGATTTTAAGCCTTTGAATTCTGCACCAGCTAGTCCTTGTAGATATGTGCTTCAGCTAACATCATTTTATGACGTGGGAGGTGACTGTCAAACCCTAGTATGATTTCTGTATTTATGAAGTATTTATTAAGTATCATGTAGTTGAAAATAAGGACAGCGTTTTTTTTGTGCGCTTCAGTACAGAAATAAATCCCCCCATCAGGAAGACATTATAACCCCCAGAGCCAAGGAACCAGGGATCTTCGGAGCTGTACAAAAGCTCTGGTCTGGCTACAGCTGTGGACACAACAGCCCTCCCTCCTCAGCTCCGCTCCCTTCCTTCTTACCCTGCCTTTTCTACCTGAGCTTCTCTGGACAAACACTGCACCCATATGCAGTGCGCAGGGGGGCTGGGATCTTCTACAGAGTCTCCAGGTATTAAAGACCATTAAAACGGTCTTTAAAACCTCAGCAATTGCACTTATTTTTAAGTGACAAATGCAAAACAAATGCAGATCTATTTTTTTAAATCATGCAGAAACAACACAAGGTTCTGAGCTTGTGAACATAAGCCAAGCACCACCAGAAAGACCCAGGCCAGGGCAGGACACGACAGACTTACTCCAGGTTTGTTCTATCCTGGCCCTTCATTCTCCAAAGCCCTTTACAAGGCAATCAAGGGCTTTGGAGCCCTTCTCCTCTGCCACATACACCCCATATTGCAGTCTTGAATCCACATGAACGAGCCCCATGAATCCACATCCTTTGCTCCAAGGCAGATCATGCTGCTGAAGCACCAAAGTTAACTCCAGACTTTGCTTGGGTGGCAGGTAAAGGCTGGCACTTGGTTCTCTGCCCACTTGTCCCTAGAATGTGTATCTTGGCACCATCTCTTTAGAGGCAGTGACCCACAGCTGATTTAGCAAACCTCAAGAGCACTCGTGGGTACTAAACAGGAAGCTTTCTATGCACCAGAATTAGCCCTAATTAAAAGTTGTTCCAGACCAACGGATCCAGAGCCAGAAGTGTTTTCGGTGGCTGTACAAGGGTTCAGTGGGGTATTTGTGCAGGAGTTTAACCATCAGCCTTGCAAAGTCAAATCAACACACTACGGACTTGGCTGTACACAAGGGCTTTGCCTGCTTGCTTTGCAGTGTCCCTCCTGCCCATTGACCGCAGCACCCCACCTATTCCAGAGTCACCCCAAAAGGGCAGCTGCTGGTGTGGGACACTGGGCAGGGACACTCTGGGACTCTGGGCAGGCTCCGTTGGCAGCCGGGGGTCACCAAATCCATGAGGACTCAAATTCAGGCTTCAAAATCTGCCCTCAGGGGCTGGGACGCCGAGGACAAAGCTCCGGCACTGCAGGATTCACAAGTCGGAGTCCTGGGTGTTTGTGAAATACTAACTGTCAGGTTGAGTTTAAACAAAGTGTCACGTTCGGTTAGTTTCTTCTATGTCTCTTACTGCATGCATCATTTTTAGGATGAATATGATTCTTTACATTCCAGTTTATCAAGAGCTGCCAGACTCCTATCCTAGGGCACACTCCTACCTAGAGATCTTTTCCTAGAAAAAGGAGCAGTATTTAAAAAAAATGTATTTTTTTTCTTGAGAAAGAGCCAAGTGTAAAGCCAAAACTTCCCATGGTTAGTGGCAGAACTAGTTTGGAGGGCATTTCGAGTCAGTTCTGGGGACAGCTGTTACCCAGTGCAAATCAGACTGCCAAGACTCCCCTGTTCTCCCCTACTTTCCTGCCACCTACTTTCCTGCCAGGAGCCACCAAATTCTCCTGCTGTCCCCAGGGTGGCCACACTGCAGACTCTCAACCACGAGGAAAGATCCCGGGAACAGCAGGACACCGCCAGGAAACGTCCTGTGACCAAGGTACTCGTGCTGCTGTAGCAGCAGCTCCATCAAGCCGCGCAGGCAGCCCCGGGCACAGGGCCCTTCTCCCTCCCTAGCTCCCTCCTGCTCTTCTGCATTCAGGGCTACAGGAGCAAATCGCTTCCGCCCGTTAGCATCTGACAAGCCACCACACAAGGAAAACAAGGCCCCGGCAGGACATGAATGAGCTCAGGCCTTCGCTGCCATCTGACTGCATCAGACCAGCGTGTCATCATTTTTCCGTGCTCTGTGCACAATTTCTTCCCTTCCGAGGGGGATGAGCAACTTCGCCCTTTGGGCAGGTTCGGAGGGGCGCTGCAAGAGCTGAGCAGAGGTGGCAGGCAGCAATTCCCAAATCTCTGGGCTGGCTCCATGGGAAGGTGTGAGCAACGTGCTCCTATTTAGGCTTCATAAACACCAGCTGTAAGCAAGATTGCAGGCCTTTGCAAATAAGTTAAAGAGCTAAGGGGACTTAGGGCAGCCTGGTTAGTCCTGGTCCTGCATGGAAAGAGTCACAGGCAAACCAACCAGTGGTTGTATCACTGGGGCAACACTGACTGCTTCTATGCGAGGGGTTCCTTATAGACCAAAGCGATGAGCGTTTGAGCAGAACCATTTCCCATTTCCATCTCCAGGAACACTGTGATCTGGCTGACACCACAGCTTAGCCAAGGATTTGGAAGGGAATAGGAAGTTACTCATCTCCACTGAGCCTTCCACTTCCAAAGCCTGCATGCTCAGAATGCTCCTCTTATTTCTAGGCACCTTTGAACTGAGTGTATCACACAAGGCCTCTTTCTGGGACCAGGGAAAAATGAAATTTGGCATTTTCCTCATTTATTATTGGGGCCAAATGGATCCCATGTGCCACTTCAATGGGAAAGGGGTAGATGCAAGATCTTTGCAGGTGGCCAGAGATCCACAGACAGCTTGGACTTACCCACTTGCTTCAATCCCAGTAAAAGCAGACAAGGTCCCTCATAGAGGTCACAGCACAAGAGTCCAGCAGAAACCAGGAGCTTTTCCTGGGAAGTTTCGGTCACCAGAACCATTTCAGGTAGGACTGAGTCAGTAATACTCACTGATAAGCAGGAAAGATGATTATCTTCAAATGCAAGTGACAGCACACTGCTTGTAGGTGCAAACAAATGTCTATGGCCTCACACTTTCATAAACTCCCACATGTTTAGTGTTAGTAACCGGTTGGTAGTTGAGGTTTTCCTAAGCAGTCAGCAGGAAATTAAGAAAGCAGTTGCAGCCAGGAACACAACGAGGTATGAGGAAGCCATGGAAATAGCGGCTAGAGACTGCTGAAAGAGAAATCAAGCATTAAGCAAGAACAGTTAAAGTGTCATCAAGCCAATCCAAAGTAAGTTTCTTTTTTTTCCCTCTTTAGAATAGTTATTTCAATCAAAATCACATTAATGACATCTTTTGTTACAAGCGTTAAGAAAAATGAATATACTCTTAAAGCAGGTCATCCAGGACAAGCACTCAGATTCATTTGGCTACATCTGCCCCTTTTTGGGGGCAGCTAAAATTACTTTGCAAGTTCCTAAATAGTAAAATCTCTTCCTCAAACTGTGCACTCTGGGAAAGTGGAGCCCTGGATCCCAAAGAGCCCCCTCTCAGCTTTGACACTGTGCTGTCCATCACTCTAATCACAGCAACACCAGAGCGAAAGCTTTCCCAGACACCCATAATGCTGGATCGCTGCAGCCAGAGCTCTGGGGATGGGCCCTCTGGAGCTCATCCTCCTGCCCCCTGCCAGCTGCTCCTGGGAAGGAGAGTTTATGGAGAGAAACCTTGTGCTTAGGCAGCTTTGAGCCAGGCTCTCCGCTCTAAGCTAAGTTCTCAGATCAAGTCACAAACATCAGAAGGGAAGCTAGGAGTTGGGACCCTGGAAGGAGAAGTTGCAGGGGACACTTAGAAGTCCCGCACAAATGCAAGCCTGACTGGTGCCCTCACCAAGCAGCTGGGCACTGAGGATGGCAGCATTTGCCTCCGCCCGGGGCAGCCTGCAGGGATGTTCCCACTGCAGCTGTGGGCACCAGAGCACAGAGGCTGTGGCTTGCAGGACTGAACAAGCTGCAGGCAGAGAGGGTTTGGGGACAATTCCCCAATTTAGCTCCATGCAAGCTGGGACACCCTTAGCACACTCAATCACCCGGCACATTTTCCATTCACCACCCCACGCGTCTCCCCCAGCTCCTCCTTTGGAAGAGCTGCTCTCCCTCACAAACCAACCTCAGCCAGCAGCTCCTTCCACCAGCACAGCCCCAAACTGCCTCAAGGCCCCCTTCATGCCCTGCAGTTTCCCACCCCAGCTTGCAACCCTCCCAGCTGCATTTATTCTCTCCCCCAGGGGAGCACAGGGCAGGTTGGCCCCTTTTTACCTTAAAGTGGCCATGCAGGCAGCCAAGCTGCACTAGGAACAGCTGTGGCCACCATGATAATGAAACAGAAAATGAGAGTATTAGGAGGATGCTACATTTGCCAGCGCTTCCTCCTGCTTTGCTGGCACCGCTGGCTCGCCTGGAGCACCGCAGGTGCAGCACAAAGTGGATTTGCTCTTGCGAGAAATTGCAAAATCACACCAGTTCCTGACAGATCTTGTCTGATCTAAAAAAAAAAAAAAGCAAGTGGCCAGCTATATATAGTCCTAATTGAGTGACATCTCAATAGCTTCCTGCCTGGCTTTCCTGTGTGTCACAGTGTGTGGTTCCAACTGTGTTTTTGTGTGGGTGCTGTTTTTCGCCGGTGCGCTATGACACCAGCTTGCAAACGTGGTCATTACTGCTCGTGCTCTCCTTTTGCAGGCTCCTCTTGCTGCTGCCCCAGGCACAGAGACTTAGCACGTGTTGGAAAAATCAGATCCTACTGTTTGAAACTGAAGGTAGTGGAGGGCGTGCAGCTTCTTGCAGACTCTAGTTTCTGTTCGTGAAGGCAGGCCACAAGGTCGGTTCTCCTTCTTGCCCACATTTTACAGGGAGGAAAAACAAAGTTGTGTAAGGTGTGTGTGTTCAGGTTGTATCAGCATTGTTCTGGTCCACACAGAGCCAATGCCAAGGAACAGAATTTAATTCCATAAGGTATAATTTGAGTAAGAGTAACCCTGGGCTGGGATTTTGGCAACAGAAAGAGACAGAGTTGCAATAAGACATTTTATTTATTTATTTATTTATTTATCTATTTATTTTTAAGTGAGAGCATCACAAATGCTATAAATCATCATGGCCTGGATCATCATGGACCTTTTTCAGGGGCCTGGAACATCTGCCCTATGAGCAAAGGCTGGAGGAGCTGGGCCTGTTCAGCCTGGAGAAGAGAAGGCTGAGGGGGACCTGAGCAGTGTCTATAGACACCTCAAGGGAGGCAGTGAGGAGGATGGGGTGGCCTCTTTTCAGTGGTGGCCACCGATGGGACTAGAGGAAATGGCCACGAGCTGAGGCACCAAAAGTTCCCCAGGAACTTAAGGAAACACTTCTTGACAGTGAGGGTGCCAGAGCCCTGGCCCAGGCTGCCCAGAGAGGTGGTGGAGTCTCCTTCTCTGGAGATCTTCAAAACCCCCTTGGATGCAGCCCTGTGCCACGTGCTCTGGGTGACCCTGCGTGAGCAGGAGGGTTGGACTCGATGACCTCTGAGGTCCCTTCCAACCTTAAGCATTCTGTGATTCTATGATTCTATGATTCTATGATGGCAAGAGACTTCGGAAACTTCTTAAAGGCCAGAGAATAGGGTTCATTTGTGGCACTGAGCCTTGGCGTGACATTGGTGGTGTGACCTGAGCCAGCCTTCTCGTGCCTGCATCAGCCTCTTACCTCAATGAGGGTTTCCTCGCTGCTCTTGGAGAAGACACCAGGCTGTTGGTAACAAAAACCATCTGTGAAGCAACTGGAAACTTTGTGGAAACTCTCAGTGCAGGCCAATGTCTTTCTGCCATCTCATTTTCACCTGAAGTCATGTTTTTCAGACATGTTCCATTTGTTGTGATGTTTTGGTCCTGCGCTTTTCAGAAAAGGGAATCAATGCATTTGAGGACAGCGTCCTTGCACCTTACACTGCCTCACCCTGCAGCTAGTGGAAAATAGTAGTATATGAGAAGGCAGAAAGCCCTTCAGTCATGCAGTGCCCACTCAGAACTTCCTTGATTCGTGAGCTTGACTCATGAGCCCAATTCTGCCCTCCAAATCACGATGTGAAGTCCTCTCCCTTCGCATCTTCAACACTCTCCCTTGGATGTGCCCTGGCCAGGCACCAGGGCCCGGGCTGAGGGCGGGCAGGCCGGGCACAAACTGAACCTCAGGGAGGCATCTGCCCCACAGTCGCTCCTTGTGAAGCCTGGAGCACTCCTAAAGGAGCACGGACGGAGCCGTGAGGATGCTGGCTTTGCTTCCAAGCACGACTCCAGCTAGTGTCTGAGCTCCAGGGTGTTCTCGTTTGCCGCCTGGGCTCCAGGCTGGCAGCTTTGCCAAGTGTTGGCTCTGCCTCATTGCATGAATTTGATTTAAGGGGCTTCACAACTCAGGGTTATTTGTGCTGTCCCTGAAACAGTTCACTCCAGTCCTGCACCCAACTTGCAAACACCACTGGTGGCTTCCTGTTGTGGTTTCCTGCTTTAGTGAAATGCCTCCTCCGCTGAGTCTGCTCTGCTTTCCTGTTCTCATCACAAGGCCGCTCCTGGGCTTAAGGAAGGCAACAAACAAATAGGTAGAAAAGAGCACGACTGCTTCAAGTCCAGCTCCCTGCAGCTGGACTTGCATGGTATGTGCAGCTGGATGGTTTCTCCTGAGCAAATTCCTCTTAACCCTTCTCCCATACCTACTGATACTGCCATATCTACTGCTACCCATCAGGTAACCAGTCAACCTTTTCCTCACGCCGCTGCACCTGCAGGCTGACAGGTAGCCCTGTTTTTAATGCTGCTTAGCAGTCCAAAGCAAGCTGGCTTACAACGCAAAGCAGGCCTGACCCTCAGCCAAGGGACAGCTCCAGCCCATACCCCAGAGAGCAGGTCAGTCTGAAACAGCAGAGGGACAGCAGTCCATCAGGCAGCGGCTCCTAAATTGGGAAGAATTAGGGCAAATACCCAGAGAACTGGCCACAGACCTGCGTTTGCTTTACTCTTAATGGGGCCGATGCGTTTGCAGCAAATGCAAAGGGAGTCAAATACGCAGCTCTTGTTGGGATCAACGTCTACGCAATGATATAATCAAAGATATAGCAGGCTCCAGAGGAAAAATGAGACCCTCCAACCTGGTAGTGTTTCCACTAATCACCGGAAATCAGCTTCAGTTTGTGGGTGGGATTTTAAGATGATTCAATACAAAACCTATAGCTCTTAAATCTATAGAAGGGATTCTGCAATGACTCAGTCAAGAAAGTGTCATCTCTCATTGGATTCCTCCTGAGAAGTGGCGCCGTCGCAGTAAGGTGGTAGGTTCCCTTCTCTTCTCAGGCTGAGGATCTCCACTATTTTTCCTCAGTCCTGTCAGCTAGTAGCTAATATCCTCCTAAAGGCAACTGGGTTTAGGCTTTAACTCCTGTTGAGTTTGGTGCCGTTGTGTGTTTAAATGTTTTTCAGACATTCAATGTCTATCTAACATCCTAATCTTAATCCATCTAAGATTTGGCCCTTGTAGGCTCTCATGGCAAAATTAACTATTCAGAGAAGAAAAGAACTTCCTTTTATTGTGAGCACGGCTGGAGAGAAAATGGAAGGAAATCGAGACTTTGGGAGGGATGCAGTAAGCACATTTTTATTAGTGAAAGTAATTAACCATTGGAACAACCCACTGTGGGTTTGGTGGATGCCTTGTTGCTTGAGATCTTTGAATCAATGTCTGGTGGCTTTCTGAATATGCTTTCTGGCTCAGTACCGGACCCGATTCAGGCATCTCCGTCGGGGCTTCCCTGGCCAGGAAGATGCATCTCTGTGAGGTTACCCTAGACACTGGCAATTGAGAGCTGATGAACTTCTAGACAGAAAAGCCTGAATTCCCGAAATGTTCATTTGAGTCTCTCTGTAGTATCCGGGCTCGGGGAAACACTCTGCTTCTCTCTCTCAGGCGCAACACGAGAGCCGCCGCGCGCAGCCCCCACCAGCGTGCAGAGATGCCCGACGCCGCAGCCCACCTGCCCTTCTACTACGGCAGCATCGCCCGCGCGGAGGCCGAGGAGCACCTCAAGCTGGCCGGCATGTCAGACGGGCTCTTCCTGCTGCGGCAATGCCTGCGCAGCCTCGGCGGCTACGTCCTCTCCGTGGTCTGCAACCTGCAGTTTTACCACTACTCCATCGAGCGCCACATGAACGGCACCTACGCCATCGCGGGCGGCAAGGCACACTGCGGGCCCGAGGAGCTCTGCGAGTTCTACTCGAAGGACGCCGACGGGCTCTGCTGCACCCTCCGCAAGCCCTGCAACCGGCCCAGCGGCGTGGAGCCCCAGCCCGGGGTCTTCGACAGCATGAGGGACAATATGGTCCGCGAGTATGTGCGGCAGACGTGGAAGCTGGAGGTACTGGCCATTGCCCATGCTGGTGGGGACCGTGCGAGAGGAACTCCCTGGGGGATTGCTGATCTTCATCCCCCCTGCCTCTCTTTTCCTCCTCTTCTACTAAACCGCAGTGGTGTTACACTAGAGCAAGGTCCTTCTTCCCAGAGGCTGCTCACATTTGGAGGAGTCCTCAATCTCTCACATTTTTGCAGTTTTGTCTTCCGAAGCAGGTTGGAACATCTTCCTAAGCTTGCAGGCTCGTTCCCATAACAATTAGTGCTGTGTCTGCTCTGCAGGGCAGGACAGTTCACGGCAGCCCTTGCATGGGCATCTCCCCGTGGGCCAGTTGCTTCTCTGCAGCTCACTAGGCACACGCTGCACTTTGAGCACTGCTCTGCACACCCGCATCCGCGGCTCCGCAGTGGCCTGTTGGAGCTACACAGAAAACAGACTCAAACTCTTGCTCAGGTTTTCCTCACTGTTTGAAGGCATTTAGGGTTTTGACTGAGGTACCGGACCAGGCCTGATATTTAAATTTAAAAATACCTACAGAAATACCCACACTCGGTTGTACACTGTAATAAATAATGATACAAACTCTGAAAATAGTCACATCGGCAGCCACAGAATTAATTTACCTCTACGGTCACCTCAACAGCAGCTACTCAGTCACGTCTGAGTCCCTTTCAGAAAGACTGCTCATGCAGGCTCCTTATGGATCCTCTCTTGGAAAGATCTTTCAATTTGGCCAATTTTAGACCAAAGGTGCTTGCCAAGATGATATCTATAGGTTGTGTCCATGGAAGCAGATTTGTGAATGCTCGTAGATGATGTAAGGGACATTGCCATCTACTGGCAAATGAGAAAAAAAGCAACTGTTGATAAGATGTTTGGGGCCAGTAAAATTAATTTTGGGTGTCCCACATAACTTCCAGATTGCACGGCTCCTGACAGGTTCTAGTGTACGAGGACAGAGAGCAGACAGGAAGGCAGAAGCACCAGAACAGGATCCTTCTCCTTCTTTGAGAGGAGAAGAGTCTCCTTCTTTGAGAAGAAGAGTCTCCTTCTTTGGAGATCTTTAAAACCCGCTTGGATGCAGCCTGTGCCACGTGTTGTAGGTGACCCTGCGTGAGCAGGGGGGTTGGACTAGATGACCTCTGAGGTCCCTTCCAACCTTAAGCATTCTATGATTCTATGATTCTCTCCCATGAATGCAAGGCTGAAAGACACATGATGTTTCAAACATAATGCTAAGAACCCCCATAGGAACATGATGATTTTTCTCTTCCCTCATCAGCAAGTCAATGCTCTGCAGATGCATGCAAGGCATAAGACCAATTTAGATACATGAGCAATTCTGCTGTTCAGCAGAACAGAATTCAAGCCGCTATTCCTAAAGGCATAATTAAAGTCACAGACAGTTCAATTACGAGATCTCCTAAGCTTCCTGTGCCATCTGCCAAAGAGAAAAAACGCACACTAAATCATATGAAAGCCATGCAGCAACCACAGCAGAGCTGCAGAGGGTCTGATTTCTCCTCTTCTTCCAGGGGGATGCACTTGAACAGGCCATTATAAGTCAGGCTCCGCAGGTAGAGAAACTCATCGCCACCACGGCCCATGAGAGGATGCCCTGGTATCACGCTAACATCACCCGGGACGAGGCTGAACGGAGGCTCTACTCTGGAGCCCAACCTGATGGGAAATTTCTGTGAGTAAGCAAAACCCTGGAGATGCCATGATCCCTGGGAGCACCACCATCTCCTCCCCTTCACTACCCTCTAGTTTTGTTTCCTGTGAGAGTTCTTCAGAAGAGGCTTAGCTGGATACTGTCAGACTGTAGTTGCAGCCTTTGAACGAGAAGGTCTCAACCCTATTATCTCCCAAATAATGTCTGGTCTCCAAGAAAAGCCAATCTTGAGCTTTACACGTCTCTCATGTTCAGATGTTTGTATTAAGGGTGCTTGCTAATGCAAAGGATGATATGGAACATAGTGTTCAGTGGGAGAAGACATTTCACACTGAAATGGGAACACTGTATGGCTGGCCAAAGCCATGAGAAATCATTTGCTCTGCTAGAGTAAGGACTCTATTCAGGTGTTTTTGAAGAGGTGAGACAGCCCTTAATTATCTCCTAAATGAGTTAGGGAAAGAAACAATTAGCTGCAGATGATGGGGAAGAGAAAGACTATTCAGATGACCCATGTTCATCTAGACAGAGGAAAGTGACAATAAAAGTGAGGTCCAGAGACACCGTAGCAAGTGTCCACCCAGTGCCTTGCCACCCTGTAGCCACAAAGACTTAGAGAAAAAGAAAAGTAGAACTGCTTTTAATAGTTGTCCTTCCTACCAGGCTAAGAGAAAGAAGGGAAAATGGTACCTACGCTCTCTCGCTTGTCTATGGCAAAACGGTGTATCACTATCGCATAGACCAGGACAAGTCCGGGAAGTACTCCATCCCCGAGGGAACCAAGTTCGACACGCTCTGGCAGGTAACGTACTGCAGGATGCCGACCCCACGGGCATCCACGAGGATGATCAGGGGCCTGGAACATCTGCCCTATGAGCAAAGGCTGAGAGAGCTGGGCCTGTTCAGCCTGGAGAAGAGAAGGCTGAGGGGGGACCTGATCAGTATCTATAAATACCTCAAGGGAGGCAGTGAGGAGGAGGGGGTGGCCTCTTTTCAATGGTGGCCACTGATGGGGCTAGAGGAAACGGCCACAAACTGAAGCACCCAAAGTTCCCCAGGAACTTAAGGAAACACTTCTTGACTGTGAGGGTGCCAGAGCCCTGGCCCAGGCTGCCCAGGGAGGTTGTGGAGTCTCCTTCTCTGGAGATCTTTAAAACCGGCTTGGACGCAGCCCTGTGCCACGTGCTCTGGGTGACCCTGCATATGCAGGGGGTTGGACTCGATGACCTCTCAGGTCCCTTCCAACCTTAAGCATTCTATGATTCTATGATTCCATGATCCTAGCTGGGTAAGGGAGCTTTATCTCGGATAGAGCTGCCCACGCCTTGGCAGACATGAAAGGCTATCTGAAGCTTTAAAGACTTTAAGATCATACATATACTGTTTAGCCCATTCCAGGAGACCCTTATATCCTCTGGATCTGGCTACGTGTCTGCTCACCTCATTGCACGTGTCTCTGTGCAGCAGCGTGCACTCCTAGCTATGTAGACCTAAGCCTAGCATATCATAGCTGCTCTGAAATAGCAGCTTACCTCTACAGTCAGGTCTACAGTCAGGTCTTTGAATGAAAACAAAGATTTGGAGCATTTTCTTTGAAAATGGAGCATTGCCAGGCATCCAGTTTTGGAGAGCACATGAGAGGAGAAAGACTGTGCAGTCTGGTGCCTAGGGGTGGTGTGGTAGTCTCCATCCAGATCCAAGGTCCTGGTGTGCCTGAATCCGAGGGAGCTGCAATGAAAAAATTGTCCTGGATCCACAGAACAAGCCCTGGATTCCTCCGGGGAAGCAAAAGGTTTCTCTGTCAGGCTTTACTGGACATAGTATGTCTTTAAAATTTTTCTGCTTGTGTTAATAGTGAAATTGCACTGGAAATATCCTAACTCGCTCTACTATTGGGAAATTTTTCTTTTGTCTTTCTTTGCTTTCTATTTAACATGCCAAATTCTTCCTAGCTCTGGCAGATATTGAATTATGTCAACACTTGCTCTACGTAAACACTAGCTCTGTGTGAAGCGATAGGAGAGAGGGACAAATCTGAGGTCCTGTCTGCCATAAGCTCAGAGAAGACACTACCATAAGGCACAAATGTTGCTTAAAAAAAAAAAAAAAAAAAAAAGATGATTTTCTCCTTTCAATAATTCCCCTTTCGTCTGATTCCTTTCCCAGTTGGTGGAATACTTAAAGCTCAAACCTGATGGGCTGATATTCTACCTGAAGGAAAGCTGTCCCAACCCCAATGTGCCAGGTGAGTTGACAGTTGTGAGTGACATCCGTGGCCTTGGTTCAGTGTCCAAGAGGGGTTAATTTGAGGTGCACCCACACAAATTTCCTTCACTGAATCTAATCTTCTTGCTCAAATCTGACAGTGAAGGCTCCACAATCAGCAAGAGTGGTGGGGTCTCAGTTCTGGTAGCCTGGGCAAATCATCCCGCTGGCTTAGGGTGGCCAAAAGATAGCAACAGAGCTGGTAATCAATGTTGCAAAGTGGTAAGGGGTGTCTGCTGCCAAATATATGGCTCCTAAAAATGGCACCCAAAACTAAGCGTTAGGTTGGGCCTGGCAAACTGGGCCTGAGTGACACAGATCTCTCTTCAGTGCCTGCCTTTGGACCCCAAGGACTCAGCTAGTCCCTGCTTTGTGACCATCAGAGAATACAGGGCCCTCCTGCAAGCCTGAGCCTCTGCTGAGGGCCAGTCCAAATCCAAAATTAATGTCCAAATCCATGCATATTCTTACACCTTCTAGGGTTAAAGTGATGAAAAGGAGAGTTTGCGTGGGTGGGAATCAGAGCCATGTGTTCCAGGGACTAATGCTCTGATCCTGCTTGAGGTACAAGCAGTAACTAATATTGTCTCTTTCCTGACTCAGCTTCTGCAGCACCGGTTCCACCAACGCACCCCTCCATGTCTGTAAGTTTTGGGGAAGCTCCTTTCTAGTGGCATCTCAGTGGTTTCATGTAATTACATTTCAAGCTTGCTGACCAAATTCTGTCCTGCTGGAAAGGGAATAATCTAACTGGAATACATTAAGGACAGCTGCAGTGTTGTCCCCTTTCCAGCTTGGATGGGGATGAGGAATAGCTGGGCACAGCTACTATCAGAGCTGGAAGTCCTTTCCTTTCGTATTGTGCTTCTTGCAACATGTAGGCCTGTCCTCAGGGCGCCCTCTCCTCCCTGCCCTCCTTGCCAGGCAGGTGCCAGGAAGACCTGGTTGGATTCTGGGAACAGTCAGTCTTGCTGCCGGCCGGGTCTCTGTGCTCCCCCCGTGTCCCTGGCCTCTGGGTATGTCTGTACTCAGCCACCACTGCAAGTGCAAAGCAGTGTTGAAACTAGCTAGTTTGAGCTCAACAAGAAGCCCATCCCAGAGCCGAGCAGGGGCTGAATCAAGACCCGCCTAATCTGCCCAGCTTCTCAGACTGCTTTCACAACCTGCAAGAAGCTCCCATGTCACTGTGAGGGCTGCAAGCAGCACGGAAGTGCAGAGCTGTGCTGGACACACGTGCCATGCTGCAGTCGCAGCTTTGGGCTCCCTCACAGTGAATGCAGTGTCACTGTGCGTGGGGAGCCCGGCGTGCCATCTGCACCCTGAGTCGTGCCCTGCCTCCCCTTTGCTCACCGTCTCCAACCGGGCTGCAGAAACTTGGCTCCAGCTGCTGCAGGAGGCTTTAAGGTGGGGGAAGAACAAGGGGGACGGAGCAAATGCAGCCATGGGCGCGCGCCCTCAGTGCCGGGCTAAACGCAGACCACTCGCTGCTTCACTCTGCACTGCTCCTGGATGGAGTTACAGACGGTGGTGGGTGCTCCCTCTCAGGCCACATCCTGCCTGTGGAGTTGCAGCCGGGGGTACGCACCAGCCGGGCCAAGAAGGGAGAAATCATCCCCAAAGCACCCTGACGTCCCGCACCCTTGGCATGGCTTGCAGACCTCGGCCCCTGCAAAGGCCATTAGTGGAAGTCACCAGCTGGGACTCTGCTTGGCTGCACCGTCCTAGTCCCTCTCTTCCCCCGTTCCGAGCTGGAACAGTCATTGCACTTGTATGGCCTTGTTTGCACTAAGCTTTTCACCCCTGTGTCTTTTCCAGAGGCAGGTTGGGACTCTGAATGCAGATGGATACACGCCAGAGCCTATAGGTGAGCACCTCTGAAAACCTTCCAACAGTGCAGGTCAGGGGTGGGCACCATCAGCCAAGCTGTAAGACAGGACCTGGGGACGCCACAGAAGCTATAGAGCTTCAGATACTCTTTCCACCCTGAATGCCCCAGCTGTAAGCAGAAGAGGCCACAGGCTATAAAAGAGAGGTTTAAACCCTGGAACATGAATGAGAATTGGTCAAAAGGCTAGAGAAGATCTTCCCAGTCAATGATGGGAGGAGGGACAGGAGAAGGGTACCTCACTTATAATATAAATCATTGTATCTTTTGGGAACGTGCAGGAATGTCACGCCTGCTGCCAATGGATACCAGCGTGTATGAGAGCCCTTACAGCGACCCTGAGGAACTGAAGGATAAGAAACTCTTCCTGAAGAGGGACCACCTGATGATGGATGAAGTAGAACTGGGGGCAGGAAACTTTGGCTCTGTCAAGAAAGGAGTTTACAAGATGAGAAAGTGAGTGCTGCCCTGAAGCAGGCAGAGGAAGAGGGTGTTTCAGGCTGATCTTAGTGGTGCCCTCAATCATACGCTCTTTATTTTGATAAATTCTAGAGTGATAATGGAGCAGAGGCATAAAAGAGACATTAGAAAGTCAACAGCTGCTTTCCACTGACCGTCAGTGACAACCCCAGGGCCCTGGGATGTCATCTGCACAGCAAGCTTCATGGCACCATATGCCATTTTTGGAGGCACTTGCTAGGCTCGGAACAAGTCCATGTTTCTGAGGTCACTTCCATCCACGTCAGGGAAAAGAAAAAGATTGAGATGTGTGGTACTCGGCTCCACCACTAGCCTTCCGTGAGACCATGAAGATGACCTTTATCCACTTTGTGCTTCAGTTTCCCCCTTGTAAAATGATGATGCTGATCTTAATGTGTTCATAGTGTGATTAGATCTTAGTGATCTTTAAGCACATCTTAAAGACATGCTTTAAGATGGCAAATCCTAGCTTACATCAGTCAGGGTGAGGAGATACAATTTCCTCATTTTTCTGGGTGTTTCTTCTTTTCTTTAGCCTTCTAGTAGATCTGGGATGACTGGGAAAGGCAGCTCTCTACCAGCACAGACTAATGAGATTGCAGTTGAGAGATGAAACAGCATCACAGAGAGGTGGTTTCAATTCCTGGTTGTGATGCATGAGTCAACTGTGTCTTAATTCCTCCCATGTGTGTTCCTCTTGCCCCCCATGCAGGAAGCAGATTGACGTGGCCATAAAGGTCCTGAAGAGCAACAATGAAAAAACAGTGAAGGATGAAATGATGAAGGAAGCCCAGATCATGCACCAACTGGATAACCCCTACATTGTCCGCATGATCGGGGTCTGCGAGGCAGAGTCCCTGATGCTTGTGATGGAGATGGCTTCTGGAGGGCCTCTCAACAAGTTCTTGGCTTCCAAGAAGTGAGTACTAAAACAAGCATGGCTGTCTGATTCTCTGTGCTTCTCATCATACTCTTTGCTGTCAAGGGAGCCTGGTTTTGTATGTGGGGGGAGGCTACTAACAGCAAAAGGTGATTTCTTTTCATGTGAGGTAATAGGGACTGCTGTATCTGCAGCAGAGATGTCTATGACTCTCTCTTGCAGCAAGAAACTTCAAAGGGGGCTGTGGTGTGCAGAGTAATGACAGGTCCCTGCTGTCCAACAGTTTCATGACTGCATTGTCCTTCTGTCCTCCCCAGAGATGAGATTGCAGTCAGCAATATTGTGGAGCTGATGCATCAAGTCTCCATGGGGATGAAGTACTTGGAGGAAAAAAACTTTGTCCATAGGGATCTGGCAGCCAGAAATGTCCTGCTGGTCAACCAGCATTATGCCAAGATCAGTGATTTTGGGCTCTCCAAGGCTCTTGGTGCGGATGACAGCTATTACAAGGTAAGTGGAAGCACAGCAAAAGATCCAAGGGAAAGGGCCTTCCTGGTGAGACTCCCAGGGATAGGGGCTCTGAGCAATTCCTGGGAACCCTGCTGCATGACTTTATCATATTCCGGCTGTCCTCACTGTTCTGACTTCAAAAGGGGCTTTGCAAAGCTCCAGCAGAACATGGAGGCAAGGAAGAAACTAAAAGCGGCACAAAGGCAGTGAGGTGGGTGCTCTGCACCGGAATGACGTGAGAGAGGAGACTGGAGAGGAGCGAGAGCAGCGAAGAACAGGCAGCTTTGAATGAGTCAGGGTTGATGCTTCCACTCGTCTGCAGGTTACACAGGACTGGGCTGCTCCCCGGGTGGCTCTCGGGGTGCCAGTGGAAAGGTGGGTACCACAGGAGGGCACCCTTTGCCCAAGGATGGCCAAGGCAGCTCTGGACTCTGGGTGGGGGGTTACCTGCTGCAGGTGCTGCAGGATCTGCAGCCACCTCTGCTCCTCGAGGAGCTCCTGTCCTCAGCGCTCAGCTGGAGCACATGCCGGCTGGTTTCTGACTTCAGTGGGCAGAAGCTGCCATGCTCCCGAGCCAGGAATGCCTGGAAGCGGCTGTGGGGAGGCCGGGCAGAGCCGTGAGCTGGCCCTGAGCTGCACACTGCGGGCAGGAGGGGCTCCAGCTAGATACGTCCATGCTCTTACGGGGGAAGGCTGCAATTTGGATCAAGTTCTGAACTCCACAGCCAGAAAATGTGTCCCAAAATGTTCACTGGCAGCTGGAGAGAAGGATGCTTCATCTGGGGCACACACAGAAATTCATTTAGGGTTCATTCTTATCTATTCCAACTGACATGCAGATCCCCTTCTCTCACATACCAGAGGATTTTATCCCCTCACCAGATTCACTCGGAGTTCCAATTCCTTACAGCAAGTTACAGGTTCTTACCTAGTATCTCACCTTTGAAACTGTGATGAATTTAATCCCAGTCTAGATTCAAGTCCAGATAGATTCAGGTCCAGATTCAAATAGTCGAGATTTGTTTTTGAATCCTTGAAAAGAAATACAACAGCTCAGGGATCGAGTCCCTGTCTGATAGAGAGGTTATTTCATTATAAGGTTCTCGTAGTCATTTGTACTGATTTTTGCCTGTTATTCTCATGCAATACCAAGTGATTGCTTTTGATCAAAGCATTTAGCAAAGCAGATTTTAACAGAGCACACTGTTGTGTCACGATCCATCTCGGGGTAAAAACATTCTTCCTTGCTTTCCTGCAGGCCAGGACAGCAGGAAAGTGGCCCTTGAAATGGTATGCCCCGGAGTGCATCCTCTATCACAAGTTTTCCAGCAAGAGTGATGTATGGAGTTACGGTGTGACCATGTGGGAGGCCTTCAGTTATGGGCAGAAACCGTATAAGGTAAGGCACACACGAAAGAGCAGGAGCAGAATGAGGAAAAATAGTTGCACTTTGGCTCATGGCTCGGGAGTTGGAGCAATCCACCACAGATGGATGTCTGAGTGTAGATTCCCGCTCTCCAAAGAGCTGATGTGCACTGCAATGTCTTGGTCCTTGAGTGAGTCCTCTCACTCTCAGACAGAGCTGAAAGGAGAGCGACTCACTTCTATTTTATGAAAGGAGCTAGTTAGACTGCTTGGATCCTGTGGCTTTCTGTTCATCGCAAGAAGAATCAGAAAACAAAATCAGGAACAGAAACAGGAATTCATTTGGGTATGATTCAAAGCACATCTTGCACATGATTCTTCCACTCACTGAACTGACTAGACTGTTGCTCAACCACTGCTCTTCCCAGGCTGGGGAGGAGGAGGTTGGAGGCCAAGTTGGACATCGCTGTTGGTTGCCTGGGTTAAAGATCTGGGGTGTGCTGCACACAGCTCTAAGCACGACCTGGTGCCAGCTCAGTGCCTGTTAGAAGACCAGTCTAATCTCTCTCCTCCCACACCCTTGCTGCACCAATGTCCACTAAAACCTTTTCCCCCTTGATCCTGCCCTAGAAAATGAAAGGCCCCGAGGTCATCAGTTTCATAGAGCAAGGCAAGCGCATGGACTGCCCCATGGACTGCCCGGCAGAGATGTACGCCCTCATGCAGCAGTGCTGGATCTACAGGTAAGGCTTTCCCCAGCTCCTCTCTGCTGAGTGCCAGTCAGGTCCACTGGGTTGCAATCTAAAGCAAATGGCATCTCCTGCCCTGGTCTCATTCACCAGGCCTAATGAATGACATACTTCTTTCTTTAATATCATTCCCCTCCTTTTGCCTGAAGCAGCCCTGGAACATGTCCGAGCCTCCCTGCCTGTGTCCCTTTCCATCCCAGAAGAAGTCTCAGTTCCTTATCTGAGCCCTGATACAACAGGGAAGCTGTTCTTTCCTAGGTTCATCTATTCTTGGTATCTTCTCCCTTGTGCAGCAGACAATTTTGTCCTTTATGATGCCTCCATATGTTTTTTTTTTTTCTTTTTCCCTCACAGATGGGAAGAACGTCCAGGGTTCTTCTCTGTGGAAAACACAATCCGCTCCTACTACTACAGTATTGCTACCAAGACAGAAAACGGGTCAGAGGCAGATGCCAAGTCAAAAGCAGCTCTTCACTGAGCTTTCTTCTCTGCTTCTCAACACGTACTCTGCTGAACTTGTTTCAACAAGTGCCAGTGGGACCTGGAGAGGCTCTTTGCAAATTTCTGCTTTAATCTCTTATGCCAGTTTTGTTTCTCAAGCAGTTCCCCAAAACTTGGCTCTGCCACAACGCACAGGGGAACTCAACCAAAGCATCGCATAGGAAGAGCTATCAATGACTTACCTGCCCCACGCAGGACAGTGCAGAGCTGCATTGTAGTTCCTTCCTACCCAGCTCCAAAACCTCAGCTCAGGACGGCCGTGCTTAATGCCTACCAGGCTTACTAAGGATGAACTGTACTGGCTCCAGCACACCGGGATTTCTCCAAATCCCCTGAAAAACGATCATTTCCCAGGAAACCACAAATACCACGTGTCAGGTGAGGTTGGTGTGTGCTGGGGCACAGGAGCAGGGGTCCCTGCGTGCCCTCGTGCTCTGCTGGCGGGGATCGCAGCAACGCGGGTGAGGAGCCTCAGCTGCCAACTCGTCCTTCGCCAGCACCTGCGGGTGCAGCACGGGCCACACTGCCCGTCACCTCCGCACCGCCACGCTGCCACCCTCCAGGAGCCACAAACACCGAAGGCCCCGGCCAGGAACCATCGCCCACCGCCTGGATCCCCGCTGGCCGCTCCGTGCTACTGAAACGTTTTGCTGTCTATGTCTGAAAATCAGCCACCCTATAAATAAATTCCATTTCTATTTATCATCATACGGCTTGACTATTGAACTACTGCAGTTCAACTACTGAAATACCACAATATTGAAATTATTGCAGTTTTCCCATCCTCATCTAGGGTCTTCTTCATTTATGGTTTCCACCCTCCTCAAGTCACCCATGAGGCCACCTGTGGACTCATCTCCGTGTGACAGTGGAGTTCCCTTGCAGGCATGCCCTGCTGCCTAGGATTGGGGTCAAGCAGCTCAGTTGAGTCCACTGTGGAAACTTAATGAGGCTTTTACTACCAGGAACAGCTCATGCTCTGGGGTACCCACCTTATGTTGTCTTCTGAAGATATGTCCATCAGCAGCTTGCTAAAAACAGCTCTTTGAGGATGTTTCGGGATGTAATGGAGCAGTTAATCCTTGGAGCCTTGCATAAGAGCAATGAAAATGAGAGGGTGAGGGGAAGTGGTGTCTTTTTATTTAATTCTGGCACTGTATGTAGCAAAACTGATGCTCCCTGTCCCCTCTCCCCTTAACACGGGGGACTGGTCTAGCAGGGTGAGAAGTGATGTGTAACCACAGCCCCCATTTCAGGACACTGTAGGGATACAGTGTCCAAGGGTCATGCTGTGGCACTTGGGGATGTTTAACTAGTGCTGTCACTAGTCATTGGGGCCACTTGGTCTGTGCCACAGTCCTGCCGTCGCTGGAGAATAACCACAATACTGGTTCCCTGCTGGAACTTTGTGTATCTTGCAGGCTTCAGCCCACCAACATGCACAAGGTTTTCTGAGCACCTCAGATGAAGAACTTACAGCCAGCAGAGGCTTTGTGGTGAGAACTGTCCCTCCTGAGTTGCTCATAATGCCGCACAGCAAGGCTCTCTGTTGGGACACAACTGCAGTCACAGGTGGAGTAATTTGTGGGCTATCTTGTATCGAGGGAAGGTTTCTGAGGAACAGAGGCAAGTTGCATGGAGCAAACGTTACGTGATTATTCTGCATCAGCACGTAGCGGGGGATTTGGACATGACCAAATGAGCTACAGAACTCTGTAGTTTGCCGAGAAAAAATCAGCAGTAATGTTTGAGGTTTTAAGAGCTTTTCAGTGTATTTCCAGCCTTGTGGTGATTTTTAGACCCACAGTAAAATTTAGAGGTCTGCTTGTTGCAAGCAGAATTGTCACCGGGGTTGCACCTGAGCTAGTTTTGAGGCCCGTTACCGTCAGCAGTGCAGCTTTAGTGGGGCAGACTCTGGCCACAAGCGCTGGGGAGCTGCGGGAGGTGAAGCTGCAAGCAGCTCTGTGGCTGGTGGGCAGTTTGGGGAGGTTTCTATGGGTTGAAGCTTCATACCTCAAGACCAAAATTACAGCTACACCAAAATTACAACTACACAAGAAACCTGTTGAAATTAAGTCCCAGAAGCAAAGATCTGTGAGCCTAGAATTTTAGTACCCCTGAAAGTTAGAAATAGCCTTTGGACTCCAAATCTGTAGATTTCGTGAGTTTTTGGCTTATTCTCTTTGCTTCTCAGTCAGTTCTGCTTTGAATCTGAGTTTAAAGCTCTGCCAACAGGAACGATTCTTGTTGTCTGGCAGGTTAGGAGCTGTCATTTGATTTGCCCTTTTCCATCTGCTTTATTGGATAGACCACGTTACTGAAAGTTACCCACTGAAACATGAAAAGTGAATAATACCCATTCTCGAGAGCACCCGTTATATACTGCGTCATCGTGAATGTGAAATAGTCAGGAACAGGAGTGATTAGAGAGGTATCCTTTTATACAGGCAGCGCTTTTAGAGAGTAATGTGAAATACTACCAAACCACAGCCTGCTTTGTTATGATTATTACTAAAGTTACCAAGCAGCAGAGAAGTATGAAACAGTATTTACTAATGTCACTCTTCCAAGGCTGCATGGGGACAGCGTGGCGTTCCTGGCAGCAGTTTGGGAGGTTTCTCTCGTAAATCATGCCATGCTCCTTCGGGCCTGTTTATTATCTCATTTTCTCAGTGCACATTCTGAATAACTCCTGTGGGTTAGATGCTGATGTACCAGAGCGACTTGAGATAAACAACTGAGTTCTGATTTAATCACAGCTGGTATCAAGTGAAAAAAAGGAGAGACAGCTATCGTCTGATATAGACTAACTTAAGGCAAAGAGCCGACTGGGCAAAACTTGTGTCTGTTGGAACTTTTGCATCTCAAATTCTCTTCCTGGTTTCACTAAGGTGAAGCTGTTTGTTTAGAAGTATGCACAAAATCTAGTATGTACTGTATGCTTCAATCTGTGCGTGTAATGGGAAAGGATGTCAATATTACAACAAATGAAGCTATTTAAGGCTACCCTGTGGGCTTCCGTGCGGCCTCCCCGGGCCTCCGTGCTTGGCTGGCCTCGAGGGCCCTGAGCCCGCACGAGAGCCGAGCTGAGGTCCCTGACGTGCCCATGTCCAGCACTGCCAGGCTGTATCGTGCCGCAGGGTGTCCCGCCCAAAGCCCAGGCCTGGCTCAGCGCCGGTGCCGTGAACCAGCCCTGTCATGGGAATCACGCTTCCATTTCCCCACATGTGCGATGACGGAGTCCCCAGGGCGCCTCCAGCCAGGCATCATGGGCATTTCCTCCACCTCGGCGCCACCAAGGCACCCCCAGAGCCACGGGTGCCCCCCGCAGTGCTGAGCGCAGCGCGGCTGGGCGCCGCTCCCCAGGGAGGCTGGGGAAGCTGCAGCCCCACCTGGCCACGGGCAAGGCTGCAGCTGCCGGAGGAGCTGTGGCTGCCCAGCCCTGCAGGCAGCCCGCGGGAGAGCGGGACGCGGGTGCTTCTGCCTCTAACCAGGAGAGTCTCCCACCTTTCCCACACTGGGCACCCTGTGTCACCTGTGACTGGCTCAGGCCTCTCCCAAGGGTTCTAGCGCCACTGGGGACACCACCAGCCCCTCACCATTGAGCTGTGCCCAAATCCTGCACTCAGGCTTCACCTACGCCTCCAAACACCCTTGCCCTCATGCCACTTGTCCCCATCCCTGTCCTTTTCCCTCAAAAGGATGAGCTGTGCCCCTATAAATACTTTATTGCTGCTGTGTTGAGGTGCACGGAGTTGTGAGGACATCGTCATAACGTCCCGGCCTCCAGGGCTGGCCACAGGCCCAGACGAGCGTGAGGAACGTGTGTGAGCAGCAGGTGCCCAAGCAGCAGGAGGGCAGCAAAGGGCCGGTTTGGCTGTGCGGGCTCAGCCTCCGCCCGGGCCCCAGCTGCTGCTGCTGCCGGTGTCCCTGGGCCCCGCAGTGCTGCCTGCTTGCCCGGAGCTCATCTGCCCTGCTCCTGCAGTCGCTGCATCTTCAGGATCTGGCACAGGAGCTTCTGCACATCTTCATCCATGTGGCCCTGGGGGCAGGGAGAACATCACAGGGGACAGAGGAGGGACAAGTGCCCAGATCACACCCCCACGCAAGTGGGGACTGATGCCCCCAGCCAGCACACTGGTCCCTTTAGCCATGTCCCCAGGCCCCCAGGGCAATGTCCCCATCCCCCAAGGTGACATGCCCAACTCACCTGCACTGCACAGAGCAGGTGGCTCCGGTACAGCGTGACCACCTTGCTGTGCCGCGTCTCCATCTCCTTCAAGTCAGGAAGAGTAAGGTGGGTCAAGCACAGGGCTGGAAGCTCAGAGGACTCCCAGCCCACTCCGGCACAGGTACCAGTGCCCCCCGGCTTCACTTCCCCTGCCAATACCCACCGCCAGCTGTGTCTCCAGGGTCTGGATCCTGGCCTGGAGCGCAGCAGTGTCAGGGGGTAGCTGTGGGGCACCCCGGGGCTCGGGGAGGGCGTTCAGGGCCTCCTTCAGCTTGAAGACCTCTTTGGAGAGCTCAGTGATCTGGCAGTGCAGAAGGGTTAGGGGGGCCCAGGGACACCGCCCCCCCACCCCTGCTCCTGCCCCGTCTCCACCCCTGGAATCCCTGGAATTCCATTCCACCCCTGGAATCCCGCCTATTGCATGGAAGGTTGCCAGGCAAACCTCCACGTCCGTGCCTGCTACCTCCCTGCCACAGCAAGACTACAGCAGGGGGGTTCCCAGCCACCTCCAAGCTTCCCCCCAGGTTTCAGTTTCAGCTTAGAGAGGAAAAGGGGAAACGGCCAGGGCAGCAGGTGCAGGGGGCAGAGGGGGAGGCCTGCATGTGTGCATTTGCATGTATGCAAATATGTGCAGATACACGTGCAAGTGTGAGCATTGAACTGAGCGTGCATATCTGCATGTGTGTGCATGTGAGGGACTGTGCAAGTGTGCACGTGGATGGATGTGCACCAAGGCATCCATGCACGTGCATACGCACGTGCGGGGGCCCGTGTACACGCATGCTTTCCTGTGCGTGCATGCTGCCCGTGTAACTTTCCCCCAAGATCCGGCAAACTCAGCTCACCCACTGCACCGTGACTGCCGCAGCGGCCTCCGCAGCCCTTACCTTCCTGTCCTTGTCCTTGACCAGGCGGGCCGAATCCTCGACGTGGCCGTGCTGGTCCTGGAGGCGCCGCGCCTCGGCCCGTGCCTCCTCCAGCTGCTTTTGCACGGCGGCCAGGCGCTCCTCGGCCGCCTGCTTCTCGCTCTTCATGAAGAGCGCCTGCCGCTGCACGCGGAACACCTCCTCGCTGGTCTTCTCGTGCCGTCGCGCCAGGTCGCCGAGGCGCTGCGCCAGCGCCGCCAGCTCCGCCTGCAGCCCAGCCTGCATCGCCTCGTGCTCGTCCCGCGGCACCGTCACCTCCCGGGCCCTGGCCAGCTCGGCCTCCAGCCGCGCAGCCTCGCGCCCCTTGGCTTCCGCCTCGGCCTCCAGCTGAGCTGCCCGCTCCCGCAGCGCCCGTGCCTGCTCCTCCAGTGCCCCGGTGGCCCGGGCGTGCTTGTCGCATGACACTCGGCCCTCGGCCTCCGCCAGAGCCCGCTTCAGCCGCGCCAGGGCCTCCTCGTGCTCCTGGCAGGCTACAGGACGAGCAGCCAGCTGCTCCCGCAGGGCGGCCAACTCAGCCTCCTTGCGGTCCAGCGCCTCCCGCAGCTGCCCCAGTTGGGCCATCACTTCGCTGTGCTGCTGTGTCAGCTCGGCCAAGCGCCGCTCCAGCACGCCAGCCTCTGGCTCAGGGCTGCCTGCTGCCTGCCAGTCCCGCGTCTTGGCCTCCAGGCTGCGGCGCAGGGCCTCCGCCGCTGCCTCCGCCTGGCCGCAGCGCTCCTTCAAGGCCTCCTTCTCCCGTGAGGCCTCCTCCAGCGACGCCCTCAGCGAGGCCATGGTATCCTCGGATTCGGAGCAGGCCCGGGGCCCACCAGCTGCCTCACGAGCTTCCAGTCGGCTTTGCAGCTCCCTCACCCACTGCTCCCGCTGCTCCAGGGCCTCCTGGGCCTGCTGCAGTGCTGCCTTTGCTGCTGCCAGCTCAGCACCGGTGCCCTCAGTGGGCTCCACCACTGAGAGGATGCCCAGCTGCATCTGCTCCCGCAGTGCCTGCACCTCAGCCAGCGCCTCCTTGTACTTGCTTTGGGTCTGGCTAAGCTCTTGGGTGAGCTGCTCCACAGTGCTTCTCTCCCCGGCTGCGCTGCTCGTCTCCCGCCCAGGGCTCGCCTCCCTGCGGATGCCGCCTTTGCTCACGTCTTCCTGCTTTGTGTGCATCTGCCCCTCATCCTCATTCTTCACCTGCCCGCCTGCCTTGGTCAGCACAGCCTTGCCCTTGGGCTGGCCATCCTGCAGGGCGCGCAAGGCAGCCTGCGCCGTGGCGTGCTGCTCCTTCAGCTGCTCCAGTTCACACTTGAGGGAGTTGTAGAGGCTGACGGGGACAAAGTCACCCGAGGTGGCCCGGTCACTCTCGTCCCTCTCGTAGTTCTCCAGGATCTGCCAAACGGACAGTGAGGCAACCCGAGGATGGAGGGGGATCAAGGTGGGCTGGACAGAGAGGTGGGCTGGGCACATTACCTGTATTTTCTCCCTCAGCTCCTTGTTCTGCATGGTGAGGGAATGCACCTGGCCCTGCAGCGTGGCTAGCAGCTCTTCAGTCGAGGGGCTCAGCGTCTTTTTGGAGAGCAGCAGCTCTGCCCCTGCAGGGACACAAAAAGCACGTGCTGCCATGTCCCAGAGAGGCATCGTCCCGTACCAGGGAGATCCCCCCATGAAATATCTCTTCCCCAAAGGATGCCCAGCCCCAGCAGACACCTGTCCTTGCAGGGGCCTCAGGGGGCAGCGTGGCCCTACCTGGGAACTCAAGCAGCTCTCCCTCTTCATCCTGCAGCGTCTCGATGTCATAGCTCGTGTTCTCCTTCTCATTCTGAGCACAGAGCCATGGGTGTCAGCACCCTGCACCTCCTGGGCATGGAGACAGCCCCTCCCCAGCGCGCTGGTGCTGCCAGCGCTGCCTGCTCCCACCTCCAGCGAGGACAAGCGACTTCGCAGAGCCTCCACCTCCTTGCCCAGGCGCTCCTTCTCACCGTCACGTGCTGCCAGCCGCTGCTCCAGCTCCTGGATCTGAGGAGGCAAATGGAGGTGTGGGAGCTCCTTCTTGACAACCCAACACCCCAGCAAGGTGCCAGACGCTGATGCTGGCAAAACCAGCCTGGATAGGGACCCCTCAGAGAGCCATAAACATCAGTTACCTCCTTGCTGGGCACTGCTCACTGGGCTCACCTGCTTCTCCATGGAGCGAATGGAGCCTTCATCCAGCTCTGCCCGCTAGCAGGACACAGACACATGATAGGGTTAACCACCATCCCCATCCCTCCCCTCTTCTCCATCCCTGAGGATGTAGTGGCATCTGTCCCACAATGCCAGTGAGATTTTGCCCCAGGAAGCCCCGTGGATGACAAGGTTTGCCGGTACCTCTCGTCTCTGCTTCTCCTGTAGCTCCAAGCCCCTGATCTTGTGCAAGAATTGGGCCCGTTCCTGCCGCAGCCTCACAATCTCCTCATAGGCATCCCTATCCTCCTGCAAGTGAGCAGCAGTGATGCTCCAGATCATGGGCCCGTGCCCTTCCCTGCCACAGCCCCACTCCCAGCCATGCTCACCATTTGGATGGGGGCAGGCTGAGCCCAGCCAGGCTTGGTGGCAGCCGCCCTGGCACCACGTCCTGCCAAGGGTGAGCCCCGCTCTGGGGTTTGTGGGGCACTCTTTAGCACCAGAGAAAGAAGGAAAGACTCCAATGGACTCCAGCTTCCTCACCCAGGCACAGAGCCCTGGGCCCACCCCCTGCCCACAGAGGCAGTCAGAAGGTGGTACTCAGGGCCACAAGGTGGGTAGAAACAGGCTGATGCTCAGTGCTCTGCAGGCAGCAGGGGCACAGGGGTTGGGGGGGTGATACCCATTCTTGCTGTTGCTTCATGCCTCAGTTTCCCCTCTGTGCAGGGGTGGCTCTAGGCATCCCACCGGGGCTGGGACTCATCTGCTGTGTAGCCAGCCCAGGGATAAAAATGAATCCTCCATGGGACCTGAGACCAGCTGGGAAGTGTCTCTACCACAGAGGGACACCTTGCACAATCCAGGGCGGGTGGCACCCACAGAAGCTACCTCAACTAATCACTGGCTGATCCAGGACGCAGGTTCAGATGCCCTCAGCTATGCTGGTGAGACCCCATCTCTCACCTGGCTCAAGGAGCCTGTGGGTGGCAGCGGGGCCTTCCTCTTCCTCGGGGTGCTGCTTTTCTCCCTGCCTGTGGACTGGCTGGGTGACGATGCCTGCGGAGACATCAAGGCAGAGAAGATTTCACATTTCATGTTTCACATCCACTCTCCTTCCTAACCCCACCCCACCCCACCAACATCCAAGCTCTCATCTTCCTCTCACTAGGGCCAGGCAAGGAGGCCAGCCCCCAGGAGAGGCCAGGCAGGGCCTCACCTGAGATGTCTGCCCAGCCGACTCCTCTTCTGCAGGGAAGAAATGTAGGAATGAGAAACACAAAGGTTAGAGGCTCCCAGGGGTGGTCGCATCAGGGATGCTCACTCACAGGGATACATGCATGTATGTGCATGCATGGGGATGCGTGTGCGTGTGCATACCTGGGACACATGCCAACACAGGGAGGTCTCCCACACATGCAGTTGCAGGGATGCACACCAATGTGTTCCCAGGGGAACAGGCATGTGCGTCTGCACATGCACACATGTATGCATACATGCACGCATGTATGCTTACCCACGCACACCTGCAAGTATATGTGCAAACATGTGTGTCTGAGGGCATAAAGGCACAGGAATGGGCAGATCCAAACTCAGCAAGCGTTTGGCACAGGATTGGGCAGAAACAAACTCAACCCCCCCTCGGCTGGGGACAGCATGCGTGAAAGCACCCCAAGCGCACGGGGTAAGGGTGCTTGTGTCCCCAAGCCCTGATCAGGGCTGACTACACGCAGACCAGCCATGGGTAAGACTGCCCTGAAGGCCCCTGCCTCAAAGCACCCTGTGGGGTGCAAACACGTGTGTGGGGCAGTCCCCCCTTACCGCTGGCCCAGGACCGGCGCTGCGCCGCCTCTTGCAGGAAATGCTGGATGAGAGCGTTGCCCGTGGCCAGGCTGTAGTGAGCCGCGTCGTGGCCCATGGAGTCCACCACAGCCACGTGGGCACCCGCGTTGACAAGCACCTCCACGGTCTCCACGCTGCCATTCTCGCAGGCCAACATCAAGGCCGTTCTGAAGAGGGCGGTGAGAGAAGAGGTAAGGGCTCTGGTCTCCTCCATCAGTCCCCTGTCCCCATCACAGCAGGGGCTCACCTCCCTTGCAGATCTCGGCTGTTTATTGCCGCTCCACGGTGCAGCAGGTACTGGCACAGCTCTGAGTGGCTCATCTTGGCAGCAAGGATCAGGGGAGTGAAGCCATCCTGGGCAAGGATAGTGTGTTTGCCCATCCTGGGCAAGAAGAGCAGCACCCCGGGAACCCGAGGTATCACCAACTGATAGCTGCTGCATCTCACCCCAGAAGTGGCCGTACTTCAGAGGCAGCCCCAGCCCAGCCCTTGGCTGATCTACACAGCAGCATCCCCTGTCTGGTGGAGCTTAATCACTGCAGGAGGACTCAGCCTCCACACAAGAGCAGATATTGGGCAGAGGGAGCTTACTTTGTCCTTGTTGTTCAAGGGAGCCTTGAAATCGCAGAGTATCTCTGAGCATGTGATACAACCACTGATAGCTGGGGAGAAGGACAGATGCTGAGCAGTGCCTCCCATGGGGACAGGATCAGGATGTCCTGGCATTGTCCCCACTCACCCGCATGGTGCAGTGCTGTCCGGCCGCTGTTGTCAGGCACGTCCACAGGGCAGGAAGCCTGAGGGAGAGAACCTGGCTTAACAGAGAATGGGGAAGAGCCAGCTGGACTGCCCAAGTCGGATTGTGAGGTGCTCCGGCTTCCTTGGTGGTGGAACAGCATCTCCACCCTCATGGCACCATATACCCAGGCCCCGTTACCTGCAGCAGCTTGCTCACACATTGCGGATGGCCGTGCTTGGATGCCAAGTGCAGAGCAGTGTAACCTGGGGAGAGCGACAGAAAGATGGGTTAGAGTCCAATGGAGGAAGTGGCGGCAGATGGACAAGTCGGGGGACAGATAGACAGGCATGCAGGTGGTCATCCACATCTCTGTGTTCCTTGGTGCTCTGGGGAGGATTGCTGGATGGTTGGGGCACCAGGAGAGCCCAGCTCCCTGAAGGGGCTGGGCCTGAGCAGGAACAAGTCTGCCCCAGTCCTGATCTCTGGGAACATCATAGACTAGTGTCTGGGTCCCTGTTGGTTGCTGGGATCTCTCCAGGACATGGTTTTGTAGCATGTGAGGTCCTCACCTCCATCCTTGTGGCCTCAGCATCTGCTGATGTGGTTGGAAGCACTGGGAAGCGCCAGGGGCCACAGGTGGTCTATAGCATTAGTCAGGGAGGCCAAGGTGGGGTTTTGCACTCACGGCTGTGCCCTCACCTGAACTGTCCTTGGTCATGGCATCCACACCATGGGCCAGCATGGCTTCGAGGCAGTCCACGTTCCCCCGCATGGCAGCCAAGTGGAACCTGCAGCAAGGTCCAGGGCCATCAGCCCCTGGTCCCCAACCTCGGAAGAGCCCCACAGAGCATCCAGTGATTCTGGCTTTGAGCAGAGAGGTTTGAAGCACCAAGCACCCTGTGCAGAGGCAGGCAGGGGGACATGGGAATGCAAGACAGCACTCACGCAGATTTGCCCTCTGAGTCCAGCTTGGTGGCAACCAGGCCCTTGCGGAGGAGGAGTGAGGTCACCCTCCCGGCATCATTGTAGTCCACAGCTTGCAGGAGCTTCTCATCATTCTTGGTCCAGTCCTGGCTCTGCAATGAAGCCAAGACAGGGCCATGACAGGTGTTCGATCCCCGAGGGCAGCTGGGATGCTGGGCTGAGCTAGGGTCCCCATCCCCATCTCTGCTATTTCCTTCCCATTCCCATACCCTGGGGTAGCCATCGCTGAGCCAACCCCTTTGTCAGGTGCCATCTGACCTCAGTAACGGGAAGGTTTAGCTGCTTAGGACAGGGCTCCCTTTCAGCTCCCTGAATTTAACTATGGATGGACTAGGCTGTGACCGGCTGTGACTTTGGCATGACCTCGTGCTGCTCCATCACCCCTGCTGTGGGACTTGATCCTGCCATTCCGCTGCCCCCACTGCCCTAGCTCTGCCCAGGCTCTCCCCATCAGCTGCGCACCTCATCCCAACCCCACGGCCACCCTGCTTTGCTGACACCGGAGATGGAGGCAGACAGAGCTGGGGCAGTCCTGGCTTGCTGTGTAGAGCTGGACAGCAAAAGTGGGTCCCTGGGGATGGCTCCAGTCTCCAGGGTCATGGAGGACACAAAGACAACCCCTGCACCTGCCCAGGATGGTGACCAGAGGAGGGAACTGATGCGGGACAGGACAAGGAAAGGCTGGGAAGAGCATGGGAAGCCCAGGGTTCTCACCCGAGCTTGTGGCCACAAAACCAGAGCTGGGTTGCGGCCGTGGGAGGCAGGAAATGGATGTGACCTCTCGGAGCCGCTCGCATCCTGCCCACTGCCAGCCCGGAGCGTGTGCCCAGGACAGTGCCAGGGCTCCCTCTCCTGTCACCTCGCAGCCCCCACTGACCCTGTCCTGGGTCAGAAATGAAAGCAGTCTCCCGAGGGTGCTGGTCAGGCTGGCAGGGCGATGCTCCCCGCTCTCTCCCCGGCAGTCATGCAAGGACAAAGCAGCTCCTAGCGGCTGCAGCCACACGGTGGAGAAGGGGACGGCAGGGGCCCGGCGCGGGGGAGGCGAGGGGTGGAGGGTCCGTGCGCAGTGCAGGGGAACAGAAAGGGATGGGGGTCCAGAAGGGGCCCCCCTGCAGGGGGCAGGGACCTACCGCGAAGGAGGCAGCGGCACAGAGGCAGATCTGCTTCATGGTGTCGAGGAGCAGGCGGCGGGAGGCCATGCACCCCTGGTCCCCCGCCCGAGCCAGGGCAGGCCAGGGCGCCGCAGAGCCCGGCTCGCTCCAGGAGCAGAGCCAGGCGCGTCCTGCCGCAGTGGGAGCTGGGACCCGCCTCCATCCATGCCTTGTCCCTCCTTCCCTCCCTCCTTCCCTCCCTCCTCAGCACCAGGAGCTCCAGCATCCCTGCATGCCTGCAGATGGTTGGAGCGAGGACAGCGCTGCCAAACACTGCGAGGCACTAGACCCCGTTAGATTGGGAGGGACTGGGAAGTGATGGGAGGAATCACCCTCCCTCTCAGGGTGTGCCCCCAAATCAAGGACAGGAGCACCCTCCTGTCACCCAGACCCTGAGCCAGAGCATCTTCCTATCACCTAGACCCTTGAAGGAGGGGGATTAGGACTTGCTATCCTGTCCTGGAGGCACAGACCTCAGCTCTCCCCACAGGCCTGGGGAAGGGTGAGGGGGACGGTTGTATCCCCAAGGATTGGAGACTCCCTTCAAGGAGGGAGCCCCAAAATGCAAACTGTTCCCAAGCATCTGTCCCCGGGTACTGCTGCCTCAGATCCTCAGTGCTGCACATACCAGGTGGGAATCCTGGTCCCATCCAAAATGAGCGGGCAACACCCAGACAGGCTACGGCCTAGGTCGGAGCGGGCTGGGGGTGGGCAGAGCTGCAGCGCAGGGTCCAGGACCCCAGCAGTTGCCGGGAGGACACTGGGGACTGCTCAGCCCTCCCCTGCCCCACAGTGCCGAGGGAGCCGGGCACACAGGGAAAACAAGACAAGGGCACCCCCGAGCGCAGCAGCTGCCGGTGCCCACAGGAGGAAAGGAAGACGCTCGGGGCTTTAAGCTGCACAAAAACAGAGGAGCTAAAACACAGTCACTTCCCTCTGACAGCTCCGCGGGCATCGGGGATGGTGCTGTCACCTCAGCAGGCTGACAGCCATGGTTGCCACCACCCGCTCTGATGGCGGGAGTCCAGGGCTCGCGAGGCAGCACTGAATTATTGACAAGTGTCGACCAGCCATCTCCACGGTGGGAACCCGATCACTGGCTCCGGAAACCTGGCAGCCCTCCCGGCTGCCCGGGGCCAGCGCCGGGGACACATTTCCCATCCTTTGATGCTGTCTTCCCTTCCCACGTCCAGGTGTCCAGGTGTCCGTTGGGAACCCAGTCCTGCCTCCGTGCCCACACACTCAGCACTGCCCCCACAGGTCCCCACTGCCCCCACAGGTCCCCACGGCCCCGAGAACCGCACTCACGTCCGACTTCTTGAACTTGGCCCGCAGGCTCTTCATGGCGCTCGCCCCTCTGGCCTGCTGTGCTGGACAAGGGAAACCACCGAGCAGTGAGGGCTGGGGTCGCTGTCACCATACGGGGACAGCCCCGGGGCCCTGCTTGCCGGCGCCCCCTCCCCTGCACAGCCGCCCCCAAAACCAGACCCACGCGAGCCGGGAGCACCCGGCTCCGGGTCTCACTGTCCTGCCATCCCGCCGCTCTCCGCAGACCCTTCCTCACCCTGCAGCTGCCCCGGGCCGAGCTGCCCCGTCCCTTCCTCGCCCGCTGCGCGGTGCCGGGCGGCGCGGGGGGGACCAGGCACCGCGCGGGCGTTGGGTTACGGCCGCCGCAGCTCCTGTTACACCAGGCCGCGCCAGGCGGCACCAGCCGGGCACAGGCTTGCAGGCCCAGGCAGAGCAGCAGCCCTGGGTGCCCATCGCCGCGCTCAGCTCTCGCAGGGTGACACTGAGCAGCCCCCGAGAGCCCAGGGTGAGAGGTGTGGGAGGGAAACACAGCGCACAGCGTGCTCAGAGCGGGTCAGAGGGGCCTGGGGCCAGTTGTCTGTGAGAGAAGAAGCCCCCATGCCTTCCTGCGGGCTGGGGACACCGTGGGACGGGGCGCTGGGGCCTGGGGAGAGGCCTGAGCGGGGAAAGGGCGAGGGCAAGGCGAGCGCCCAGGCTGCCAGGCACCAACATGGCGGCGCCGCCCTCGCCTTCCTACCTGCCCGCCCCCTTGCCCGGTCCGCGCATGTGCACTGCGCCCGGCGGCTTCATTGCGCGCTTCCGCCCTGCCGTGAGGATTGACAACAATGAAAACTTTATTGGTGCGGCGCGGGCGGCGCGCCGGGGCTGGGCCATGGCGGTGAACTACGCGGCCGGGCTCTCGCCGTACTCGGACAAGGGCAAGTGCGGCCTCCCCGAGGTGAGTGAGGGGCTGTGGGGCCGGCCTGAGCCGGCGGCTTCCCGGGGCTTCGCTTAACCCCGCCCGGGCGGAGCCGCCGCGGGCCGCCAGCAGCGACCCCCGCGCAGCCTTGTCCTCCTCGCCCGGCCTTGCCGCCCTCCTCCTCTTCCTCCTCCTCGCCCGGCCTTGCCGCCCTCCTCCTCCTCCTCCTCCTCGCCCGCTCCAGCCCAGCGGGCCCCTCTGTGCGCCCTGCTCCGTGTCCCCCTGCAGCCCCCGTCTCTTGCCTCCTCATGGCTGCCTCCCCGATCCGCCCCAGCTTCACGGCTCCCCAGGGCTGCCCCTCACCCCAGGCACCCCCAGCAGGACCCCCATTGACGTGTCTCCCCCCCCCATCGCAGCGGGGACCCCCGTGGCCCTGCCCTTGTGCCCAGCCCCGGTGCCCCCAGGGCCCCCTCGTGCGGAGCAGCCGCTGCGGCCCCGGGCTGTCCCTGCTGTGGCCGGGGGCAGAGCAGCCCAGACCTGCAGCCCTGGCAGGTCACCGCGCTGCCCAGGGAGGCTCGGGGAGCCCGCTTGCGTGGGGACCCGTCCTGAGCCTGCCATGGGGTGCTGGGATGGGACCAGACCCCCTCAGGGGACCGGGAGCATCCTGGGGAAAGGAAGGCCCGAGCCCATAACAGTTGCCCATGCCAGAGAGTAGGATGGGCGCGCAGCTCCAGCTTGCTCAGCACTGTGGGATCCCATTTCTTCCCCTGTGTTTCATGGCTCTGAGCCTCGTCCTGCTCGCAGTGCCCGTGGGAATCATGAGTATCAGGGGTCGGAGCATCTGGGCCGGCCCCAGAGGTGCTGCCTTCCTCCTGCTGCTCCCAAGTGCCCTCGAGCCAGGCTGCTTCTCTAGGTATCAGGTGCCCATCGGCAAGAGCAGTAAACACTCCTTTCTGTGTAAGGTGTTTTAAGCCCTTTGTAAAGGGGCTGCTTATACACTACTTTTTCTCTCTCCAGTTAAATACTTTCATCATTAAGTAATGTGAAATCCTGTTTACCACCTACAGTTTTCATTGTGGTTAAGAAAGAAGGTTTAACGGGTTTCTACCCCTGTTGGGGGCTGCATAGCACCTCTGTGCCCACCACGTTTTGCTTCTTGACAGATTTTTGACCCTCCAGAGGAGCTAGAGAAGAAAGTGCGCGAACTGGCAGACTTAATAAGGAGTTCTTCAAACGTGGTTTTTCACACAGGGGCTGGAATCAGTACTGCCTCGGGCATTCCCGACTTCAGGTAAGGACAGCGGCAAGGGTAGCAGGACAGCATGGGATGGGTGGAAGGAACAGCATCTCCTCCTGGGCCTTTGTACTTCCCATAAAGCTCTGGACTGTGCTCCCTGCCACATGCAGCAGGACGTGATCCCGTATCCAGCCACCACCTTGCAGACACTACCCCTTTTCTCTTGCAAGTTGCTTTGGGGCATTAAGCTGCACTTGCAGAACCTGCCTGTGTTCTGCTTGCAGCAAGGATGGAAATCTCTGGTAACAGATGACCTTCATTTAACAGAGTCTTGTTCTTACCCTGATAGGGTTCAAGATGCGTTTGCGTCTTCTCAGATTCTGTGGTCATTGCTCTTCTGTCCCCTCTGCTGCAGGGGGCCAAATGGCGTCTGGACTATGGAGGAGAAGGGACTTTCTCCCAAATTCGACACCACCTTTGAGAACGCCAGGCCCTCCAAGACTCATATGGCCTTGCTGGGGCTGCAGAGAGTTGGTATCTTGAAGTTCTTGGTCAGCCAGAACGTGGACGGCCTTCACGTCCGTTCGGGATTCCCACGGTACGGCTTGTCCTGCCCTGCGTCGGGGTTCCCTGTGCCTGTCCCTGCACCAGCCACTGCTGCATGGGTGTTCTTGCTGCCTGATTAGTGTGGTCCCCTGTGCAAGTACTTGCCAATGCCTGTAACAAAATGGGCCGTCTAGTTCTCATTTGACAGTGGGGCTTGAGTGTTTTGCTTCCAAGAAACATCCAGCTTAGAAGCTGTCTGTCTGTGGATACAAAGAGGAGGGATTGGGGTGCATTGGTGAGGGAAGGAGATAAAGCAGCTTGAATCAGGAAAGAGTGGTTATGGCAATAAAATGGGTAGAAATGAAATGAAATCAGCCTCAGGTGATGCTTCTTAGAAGCTTGCCCAGTCAGCCACCAAGGGTGCTCACAAGTGGAGCTGCACACAGTGCTGTAGTGCATTACCACCCGTCAGCTGAGCTGCAGCAGCTGACTGAGCTTCAAAGCTGCATTACACAACTGCCCGGGGACGCTAGTGTATCTTGTTGCAGAGAGAAACATCAGCTTCATGTAAGGTGCGTGCTCCTGGCAGCAGAGGCCAGGGACCAGCCCCGGGGCTGGGGTCAGCCACACGCTCCTCTCCTCTGCCTCAGTTCCCCAGCACAAGCATCCATCAACACTGGGATGAAGGCACAAGGAAGGAGACGAGGCATCCGAAACCTCTGCAGCTGCTCGTAGGCACCTGCATCACCCTGGTCTACCAGTGCGCTCAGAGCTCTCCCAGAGCGCTGCATTTGGGGATTTGCTATTCTAGGATTTGCTTAAACTGAGTTTCTTGAGAGAAAACTATTAAAGGGAGTTTAATGCGATGAAGCCATACCAGGATCCAAGATAGCGTTAGAAGATACTTCATCTCTAAATAAATTTGCCAGACTTCTCCAGGAGGACACGAGGGCAGAGAGAGTCCCACAGTCAGAACTGATGTGACTTACTGGTTGTGGTCCTCGGTTTCCGTGTCAGCTGTGGCGAGCTCGGGGATCCCGCAGAGCAGCGTTCCCACTGCTGGGAGCTGAGGGTATGAGATGCTCCGCATGTGGGTGGAGACTGAAGAGCTGCTGTGCAGCAGCCATCTCAAAGATGTCCTCAGAGGAACCTGCCTTTCCATTAATGCTAGCTGCCACAGAGCCAGATCCCTTCGAGAAAATTCAGCCCACAGTAATTTTCCATTTTCAGCACTTGTGCTTGTCTTATGAGCTGAACTGCTTGGAGCTGCCTGCAAAGGAAGGGGAGAGCAGCTAAATTCAAATAAGAAAGTGAAATAAGGGTAATTAGAATGAGAACAAGAGCATGAATGGGACCTTGGAGAAGATGCATCTCTCGGCTTCAGACAGTGCTGGCCAAGCAGAGAGCTGCATCAAAGTGATATTTCCCTTGTTCATTAGCTCCAAGTTCTACTCCTTGTTCCTACCACCTCACCTGTCTTCTCAAATTGAACAGTAATGATAGAAAGGCTGAGAAATAATCATGAGATGAGAACTGAGCTTTGCTGTCCTCAGCCTGGTGCCACTGGCTTGCACTCTGGTCTAGCACAAGCTCTGCCACCTGAGCAAAGCATGTATTTAAGTAACCGATTCTGAAATGGGATCAAAGTGGTTCAGTGTTGTGGGAATCAAGTCAGTCCTGTCTCTGTTCACCCTGGGGGAGGTTCTCGGTCATCCTGGGACTTTTAAGGAGAAGCATGGCCTCATTTTTTGCTAGTTTCTGCACTTTGAGGCTGGTGCTGAGTGTGAGAGGAGTTTTGGTCAAAAAAGCCCCTGTCCTTTCTGTGGGAAAAGGGCTATGCTGGAAGGGTTGTCAAGGGTGCTTGGCAGCTCTCATGGGTGACAGTATTCACCAATACAGGCTGGGGACTGACCTGCTGGAGAGCAGCTCTGGAGAGGGACCTGGGCGTCATGGTGGATGACAAGATGACCATGAGGCAGCAGTGCCCTGGTGGCCAAGAAGGCCAACGGGATCCTGGGGTGCATCAAGAAGAGCATCTCCAGCAGGTCAAGGGAGGTGATCGTCCCCCTGTACACAGCCCTGGTGAGGCCACATCTGGAGACTGTGTCCAGCTTTGGGCTCCCCAGGACAAGAGGGATGTGGAGCTGCTGGAGAGAGTCCAGCGCAGGGCTACAAGGATGATCGGGGGCCTGGAACATCTGCCCTATGAGCAAAGGCTGAGGGAGCTGGGCCTGTTCAGCCTGGAGAAGAGAAGGCTGAGGGGGGGACCTGAGCAGTGTCTATAGATACCTCAAGGGAGGCAGTGAGGAGGATGGGGTGGCCTCTTTTCAGTGGTGACCACTGACGGAACTAGAGGAAACGGCCACAAACTGAAGCACTAAAAGTTCTGCAGGAACTTAAAGAAAATTTTCTTGACAGTGAGGGTGCCAGAGCCCTGGCACAGGCCACCCAGGGAAGCTGTGGAGTCTCCTTCTTTTCAGATCTTCAAAACCTGCTTGGATGGAATCCTGTGCCATGTGCTCTGGGTGACACTACATGTGCAGGGGGGTTGGACTAGGTGATCTCTAAAGGTCCCTTCCAACCTTAAACATTCGATGATTCTGTGACAGCTGCTCTTGCCAGGTTGGTGGATTGAGCTAGCTGATGGCCAAGAATTAGAATTGCACAAGGACGGAGGAAAAACATTGCACGTTGAGGAAAGCAAAAGCTCAGATTATTACTGGACACCCCAAGAAGAGAGGGGTTCAGGCACCTTCCCCAGGTGTTCCCAGGCTCCTCTTCTCTTGCTCCCCTCTGCCTTTCCTTCCACAGGGACAAGCTGGCCGAGCTGCACGGGAACATGTTTGTGGAGGAGTGCGTGAAATGCGGCAAGTATGTGAGCCCCGAGAGCTGGGTGATGGGTTCGCTGCTCTCGCTGCAGAAGGCCAGAGGCCCGGATGTGCCACAGGGGTTTCTGTCTGACAGGGCTCTTAAGCAGAGTGTGTGCCGGAGAGGGGGTCGGGTCCGTGACAGCTCTGTCCTATCTGAATCCTAAATTCTATCAAGTAGTGGGGAATGAGTAGTTGGGGGATCTCCATCACCTGGAAAAAGTCCTCTCTGCCCTCAAATCCTCCTTATTGTGGTGAGGCTCAGGTGCCAACAGGGTCCCTGAGAACTGGAGAGACAAGAGGAGGTTGCTGCAATCTGGATTTTCCATCCTGGTTTGTAGCAGACCCTTTTGCCTCGAGTTGTTGCTCAGAGCTCCCTCACTGGGATGTTGCCGTAGGTGGAGACGAAGGCCCAAATCAGCACAGGACTGAGACCCCAAACTCTGTGTAGCTCTGAGCTGTCCCCTGCGTGCCCTAGTCGGGGGTGCCTGCAGTATGCAAATCTCTGCCACACAAGGCATCTGTGCCACCCGTCCACGCGCGGTGGCTCCGAACTGTTCTGTGTCCTTGTCTCGAATGCCGCCGTCTCTCCTGCATGCGCAGGCAGTACGTGCGGGACGCCGTCGTGGGCAGCATGGGGCTGAAGCCGACGGGCAGGCTGTGCAGCGTCACCAAAGGCCGAGGGCTGCGGGCCTGCAGGTACGTCTGTGCCGGGGGGCTAGTGTTTCCAGCTCTGTTGCTCCAAAGCTGACTATGTCCCAGCATTATCAGATGTCATGGAACTGTGCCAACCCACCTCTGATGCTGGGAGGTAAAAGGCACCCCAGCTCTGAGCCGGGCCAGCAAATCAGCTGGGGCCTTGAAGACTTTTGGTGGCAATGCGACACTAGCCACAAAATGCCTCTTGCAGGCACATCCTGCATTTCTCTTATCTGTGGAGTCATCGCTGCCAAGACCCACGGTCAGGCTCGATTTGCTCGGGCAGTGCTCAGCCAAGGAGGGTGTGAGGAGGGTTTGGGCTACTGGAGCCATCCTGTCCTGTTCAGCAGCTCTCATCCCACCTGGCAGGGGTAACGATCCTCTGTGTGTTTTTCTAGAGGGAAATTACGAGACACCATTTTGGACTGGGAGGATTCCCTACCTGACCGTGACCTCATGCTGGCAGATGAAGCCTGCAGGTACTGTGTTTGTGTCCCTGCGACCGGGGTGGCAGCCCAGGAGGAGCTCCCAATGCCTGCAGCTTGCAGGGGCTCCTGCGAGGCTGCCTGCGTTCCCTGCCCTCCACCAAGACCACAGCAGCCCTCGTACTGCACCTACCTGGCTTTGGTCAGTGTGTTTTGTGCCTCAGCTCTGGCAGGGAGCAGCTTGGGGGCTGTATCCTAGAAAAGCTGTTGTGAATTCTGGCCATGACTTAGCTTTACTAGCTTGGAAACTTGTAGGATCCAGGCTAGGGCCGGGTGAGAGCAACAGCCTGGGAACAGACACTTTCTAAAATTCTGCCCTGCGTATTTTGTCTCCACCTCACAGGAAAGCTGACCTCTCCATCACGCTGGGGACCTCTCTGCAGATCAAACCTAGTGGCAACCTCCCGCTGATCACAAAAAAGAGGGGAGGGAAGCTGGTCATAGTGAACCTACAGGCAACCAAGCACGTGAGTGTCTGGCCCGCTGCGCTTGCAGCAGTTTGCTCTGTTCCACCCCTTTTCCCTCACATTACCTGCTTCAGCCCTCATTTGGGGCAAACAAATGCACTGGACTTCTGTGGCTGAAGGGATTAAACTTTCAACTCAGCTTAAATACCTAGAAGTGCAAGGTAAATTTTAGGAGTAAAATAAATCCATCCGCAGAACTTAGTTTATCCTCTGTATCCCTCGTCCCTTTCTGACTGTGACCTGGAGGCACTTGCCCAGCTCTGTGCTGATGTGCCTTCTTCTGGGCTGTGTTTAAAGCCCGGTCCACCAGCAGCATAATGGGGAGTGGTGCCAGACAGCCCCACGGTCACAGTCTCAGTTCAGGTTCCTCTGGGGATGACGTGGGAGCCTTGGACTCAGTGTCCCCAGACACTCTCCAGGAGCAGCCGTTTGTCCCCTAATGCCATTCTTGCCCTTGCTTGCCCCAGGACAAACAGGCAGACCTGCGTATCCACGGCTACGTTGATGATGTCATGACAAAACTGATGAAGCACCTGGAGCTGGAGGTGCCAGAGTGGACAGGACCAGTGGTGGTGGAGAGCGCTGAGCTTGTCAAGCCTGAACAGCTCTTCAAATTCAACCCTGGAGTTCGGGGGCTGCTGAAAGAGGAGCCCATCTCCCAGTGCAACGGTACGGCTGGGGTGCACCCTGGCCTTGGGACCACACTCACGGAGCACCGTGACAGTCTGAAGCAGGAGTGCCCCAGCCCGGACACGGGACCAACAACAGCAAAGAAGATGAAGGTGGAGTCTCTCCTCACCTGACCCAGACTGTTCCCTGGCTGTCTAGACACTAGTCTGTGCCCCTTTTCCTACCAACTTTTTTATACCCTTAAATATTGTCATTTTTTTTAATGTAAGTATTAAATACACTTGAATCGTGTACGTCTGTTCAGCTGCACTCACCAGGCTGGTGAGGGTGATCGATCCTCTGCTTGAAACAGGCTGAGGAGGACCAGTTCCTTAGCTGCAAGGAGATGACAGCAGGGCCAAGCTGTGTCCTGCAGCCTCTGAGGGGCTGGAGAGCTGGGGATGCCAGGGAAGGACCCAAAGTTGGAGCAGGACAAGATGTTTTGCTTAAACATAGAGTGAGACGTGGCCTGAAGGAGCAGAGATCCAAGGAATTCCCCACATCTCCTGTGTTGTGCACCAGTGCCAGGTTCCTGCATGGCCTTGTACCTCTCCTTGAGCCTTATGTTCACAGAGAGTTTGTTCCTCTCCCTCTTATGAGGATTCCTGGGCTTTAGCAGTCCTTATTCCCACCTTATTCCCACTTATTCCCACCCTGGGAGGAGGTGCATGCAGGGTTTGAATACTTTCAGATGCAGCTGTGGCTGGTATTGGTTCTTAGGAACTTAATTCCTTGCCCTGCCATATTCTGGATGAAGGTAACTGTCTTCCAGCATCCTCTAATCCTCCTTTCCTCTCTCTCTCTCTTCAACTGGGGTTTGAGGGACCAAGGGAGAGAACATGGTGTGGTCAGACCTCCTGGGGGCCCGAGAAAGGGCTTTCTCCACATCCTAGCCCAGTGCTGGGAGCTGTGAGATGGTTCCTGTGCTTCTGGCAGTGCGCTCTGTTCCTCCTGCACCTCACCTGGGCACATGGAGGTCCCCGGTCATTATTTCTCCCCTGGCTCACCTCAGGCTCTCAACTCAGGCAAGTTATATATGGCAAGTTATATTTTTTTTTCCAAAATACCTTTTATTTAGAGGTGAAAATGAAGTTTTTAAAAAAAAAAACTACATTGCAATATCAATGACCAACCAGTCAATCCCTCGGTCCTCTTGTTCCCATCCTGGGGGACCCAGCATCTCCCTACAATTCCTGCTGTCTGTGGGGGTGAGAGTAGCCCCTTCTGTCCCTGTATGGCCTGGAGGAACCAGTTGCCTCTTCCCAGTTCACAGATAAAAGCTAACCAATTAGGTCCAGCCCCTGTCCCCGCCTGGAGGGGCAGCGCCAGCGGGGCTACCCCAAAGGCCAGTCCCATAGAAGATAGGGTGCTGAGCCACCCCGTTGCATCCCCCACAGTCCTGGGTGCTGCTTAAAGCTCCTCAGCCGGCTCCAGCCCCGTCAGCCCGCCGTGCCTGGCCTTGGTCCAGGCAAGCGGTGCCTCAGCACCATCCCTCGGTGTGGCGCCATCCCCGTCGCTCCGGCCGAGCGCCGCTGGGGCGAGCGCCCGCGTGTCGTTCCGGGGGGAGGCGCTAGCTGAGCGTGGGGGGAACTGGCGGCTGCTAAACGCTTCGTGCAGGGTCTCGGGGGCTTCACCTGGGTGCTCCGGCCACAGCGGCTCTGGGGGCTTCTCATCTCCAGGATGGGGGTGCACGTAGGCCACGCGTGAGGCTGCGGCGTTGTGCAGAGACCTGGAGAAAACTGTGTGCAAAGGAGGGTCAGGGTCTGTTCCAGCATCCCCTCCCCATGCCCTCCCACCTTCTTCTGGCCCTCCTCACCTCGGACTGGCCCAAAGTCGCCATTCGGCTCAGCCTTACTGGGGGCAAAGGGGCTGATGGAGGGGAAGACAATGAGCGCAAAGGAGAGCAGCAGGACCTGAGGACAGAGCAGGGTGTCACTGTGTGGAGAATTCGACTCTGGGACACAGTTTGCAGCAGAGCCGGGACGACATCCTGCCACCCGTCCCTGCCCACGTGTCCCTGCCAGAACACTGTGCTCCCTCCCTCCAGCCTCATCTGCTCCATCTCAATCCGTCTTCCATCCAGCCATGCTTATGTGCTTCTGTTCCTCCACTCTATCACACTCTCTATCCCATCTTCCATCCGTGCATTCATCCTTGGAGCAACTATTCCTCCTTCATATCACATCTTCATCCTTTTTTCCATTCACCCATCCGTACATGCATTTATCTACCCTTCCCTCCTTGCACACTGCTGCCCACACATCTTCATCTAGTACCTCCATCCCTATATCCCTTCTTCCCTCCCTTCAACCAGGTGGCCACAAAGGGGACTCGCAACCCAAGGGAGGCCGGGGAAGTTGTGTTTGGAGGGTTTGGGTCCATGGCTGAGGACACAAGGGGCCAACACACCGCAATGCAAGTGCCTGTCTGTGCTGCCTTGTTGGTCGACTGCACCACGAGGGCCTGGAGCTTCTTCAGCTGCTCCAGGAGGGACCTGGGGACACAGAGACTCCATCAGTACCCTGAGGTTTGGATTCTCCTCTGAGCCCCTCCTGCTCTGAGCAGGGCTTGCCCAGGAGGCTTCTCAACCCCCCATGCAGGCCTCACCCTTGGTCCCAGGTCCCTGTCATGCCCCTCTTGTACCCCTTGGGCACCTACGAGTTCTGCTTCTCCAGGTGCAGGACCTTCCTTTGCAGCTCCTGGTTCTGGGCTGTGCACGCCGACATCCTGGGGGACAGGGAGAGGAGGATGCAATAAAAGGAGGGGATGGTCCTGAGCCCAGCACTCAGCACCACCCAGCTCGCGGCCACCGCTGTCACCCCAGGCTGCAGGTGTAACACTGGGGTGCAGCTGGCCCATGAGCAGGCTGGTTCAGGGGTGTCGGGGGCTTCACCGGCTCTCCAGTCCATCGATATACTCCTTCTTCTTCTTGCGGCTCTCCTGAGCTGACTGCTTGTTCCGGATCTTCCTCCGGATCTTCTTCAGCACCCGCTCCTCGTACTGGGCAAGAGAGGGGGCAGGACGGCACCTTGAGCCTGATGGCCCCAGGGATGCCAAGGAGACCAGTGGCCACAGCACCCCGTGCCTGGCCAATGCGAAACTCACCTTGGTGAGGGGCAGCTGCTTGGGCAGGGACACCCCCTCCTTCGCCAGCAGCTTCTTCTCATCCTCTGTCAGCACCAGCTCCTGGCACTGCCCCTGGCTCTGCCGCAGCAAGGAGCTGGGCACCGGCAGCTGCTGCAGGGCCACAGATTGGTGACATCCCCAGGCTGCAGGGTCATCCCACCCTAGGGGACCACAAGGGCCACCAAGGCCCTGGGGGCAGCAGTGAAGCTGAAGCTGGGATGGAACCATGGTCCAGGAGGGGACAGGGATGGAGATACAGATGGGACCATGGCTAGGTAAGGGACAGAGATGGGGACAGGGATGAGACCTTGGTTTAGGAATGAAGATGGGATCGTGCTTGAGTAGGGAACAGGGTTAAGGATGGGGATGACGCTGGGATCATCCCAGGGAAGGCCAGGGAAGGGCACACAGGGACTCACAGGGTCAGAGCTGCCTGAGAGCAGCAGGTCCTTCACTGTGAGGGTGCAGGATGCAGGCACAGGAACCGTGGGTGGGTCCTGGGTCTCCTCCAGGTAGCAGCCAGGGTGCCATATGTCTGGGCAAAGGAGAAGCGGGTGCCATGAGCATCCCCGCGTCTTGTGTCCTGCCTGGCCTCAGTGCAGGACCCCTGCCCACCTGCTCCACACCCCTCATTCTGCCCAGTTGCTCCCAGTTCCCTGGCTTTCCCCAGTCCCCCAGACAGGCCAGCTCTCCCTAGCCTGCCCAGTCCCCTCCAGACCCCCCAGCTCTCCCACCTACCCCAGTACCCCCAAGTGCATCCCGCTCCCCCACCCCTCTCAGCTCCCCCAGTGAACCCAGCTCATCCCAGTGCCCTCCCAAACCCCAGACTGGTCTCTCCCCATGGCTCACCCAGGTCAATGGAGACCTCCGGGTGCGGGGCCCTGTGCACTCCCAGCACGGGCAGGGGCTGGCTGGGATCAGGGTAGGGGCAGGGGTTGTCGCTGGGCCCCCCATCGCAGCACCCTAGGGGACTGTCAAGTTGATCGGAGGGTGGGTCATCAGAGACCCCGCTGTCACTGGCAGCTGGAGACCAGCTGGGAGAGTCTGACGCCAATTCCCGGCAGCCCAGGATGGAGCTGAGGAAGTCCTCGCTGTCTGGGGCACGCTGTGGGGACAGGGACACTGGTCAGCGCGGGGAACTTGTGAGCACAGGGTGCCACAGAAGCTGCCCCGCCAGGCAGGCTCCCTGCGTCTCCCCAGCCCACGTGCAAGTGCCAGGAATGTGGTCGTCATGCCAGGTCCAGGCTTTGGGCGCTGGTGTGAGGCAGGACATCTTAAGGGGACTCACCGCATCCTCTTGCCAGGAGCCCACGGGCATCCGCAGCTCCACACCACGGAGGATCCCATCCTCACGGTCGAAGAGAAGATCCAGCAGGTCGAGGCTGTCGAGGCCACCCACGCTGGAGGCCATGGCTGGGGGGCGGCAGAATCCACCTGGCCGCAGGTGCCACCAACTCTGGTTCCCCTATGGGGTGATTGACCCCCCCAGCCCCGTGGTCACTGGTGGCCTCTGCACCTGGGACCCAGTCACCTCCCCAAACCACACGGCCCTGGGGCCGGGGTGTCTGAGGCCAGTCATGGAGTGGGTGCATGGCTGGTGCAAGGGACATGGGGGTGAGATGCTGGGGATGCGTCTCCATACTTGTATGCAGAGCTGTGCCTATGTGGACACGTGGAGGATCATGTGGATGCAGGTGACTGTACACATGTGTGACCATGCTGACACGTATGGCCACATGTATGGAGGAACATCTGCATCTGGGCATATATACATGACCACATGCATGTGTGTGCACACGTGTCTGCATGTGCATGGCCATGCAGCTGTGTGGGTGCATGTCTGGACATGTGTGAGCATGTCTGGGCAAGCCCAAGTTCTCCACATGTGCACATGTGGAAAGAAGAGCACACATGTGAGCATGCAGGTGTGTGGACTGTGTGCACACACTGCCTCAGGAGGCCGGGGTGGCTCTGCTGGGCCCCTTTCCAATGGCTGAAAAGTCCCAATTACTGTATTTTTTCCCCAAAGGAAAATGGCTGACCCTCCCCAAGGGCATACGCTTGCCTTAGCCCTGTCCTCTAGGGCAGGAGGAGAAGCAGCACCCTGACCTGGGCGCCCTCTCAGCTTCCCCAACAGACCACTGTGAGCAACCTGCTCAGGCACTTGGGAAGATCAGGTTAATCATTTTGGATGGCTAATGGGGCGGGGCTACTGTTGGCCAGCCCCGAGGAGGAGACTCAGTCCGGGTTTGCCAAGACTGCGCCAGTTATCAGAAACTGTTCGATACCCCAGACCCATCCAGTTGGCCCATGGACTAGGTAACAAACCAACTGATCAAACCTCTGGCTGACCAACTGGCCAACCAGGCAACCAGCTGGCAAACCAAGCAACTGGCCAACCAGTTGACCAACCACCCAACCAATAAACCGGCCGAATCAAACAACTAACCAATTAACCAAGCAATAAACAGACCAAATGGATAACGAGCCAGCCAACCAATTGATTGACTGATTGACTGACCAACCAGCTGGCCAACCAGGTGAAGAACCAGTCAAACAACCTGTTGGCCTGTTGCGACTGACCAACCGACCACCAAACTACCACTCAGCTGTTCCCCAACCCACCACCCCTCTCACTCTCCTGGCCTATTGATTGCTCACCTAAGAGCCCTTCAAGTCTGCTTTGGGGACATAGTGTTTGGTCAGATGTCCCTGGCACCGGGATTTATTACACCTTGCTCTGTCCCTGTACTGACAGAGGAGCTCAAGCACCCAATGGCACCCAGGACCTACCTGTGCTAGATCGCAGCCCTAGCAGTGTGCTCTGTGGAAGCCTCTGATCCTTCGAGCCCCCTCGGCACACAGGCAGAACGAGGCAGACAAGGGACGCAGCCTCCTCCTCCACGGTGTCCTGGCCCAAGTGGCAAAGTTTAAACTCCAACCCCACAGAAATAGCACCAAGGATTGCAAAATCACCTGGGCCCTGATTGGGGATTGGCGCTGAGTGATAGCTGGGCCACAGGGAAGGACCCACACCACCCCGTAATTCATTAGCTAAATGTTGTTGTCCTCCTCCACTAAGTGGGGGACAGGAGGGGCCGGGGTTGTTGGTGCAAAGTCCCAGCTGCGGCGACTGCCCATGAACTTTCACCCATTTCGGGGCTGATTTCCCTTTTTTTTAGGCCAGCGTATCAGCATTAATTGCGTTTTATAGGTGTTGAGAACAACATCGGGGGAAAGCGTGGACGCGGACTCCGCCACTTATCTCAGGTTCCACAACAAACGTTGGTGCCTTCTGCTCCTCATGGCGCCTGGGTGCTGTCGCCCGCCGCCACCGCTGCCCTCCGTGCTTTGGTTTTCGCGCTAAGGCTTGCAGGTTAGCCAGGGTTTTGACCCAGTTCCCTTGTGGTACCAGTGTCAGCCTTGTCAGCCATGGCACCCTCCATGCCTTAAACCCAAACTCAAGCAGAACGTTAAAAAACAAACAAAAATGAACAAAAATAAATATAGATCTCATGTCCTGGGCACTTGCAGCCCTGTTTTAGAGCTTTAATGTCAAGGCACATATTTACATAGTCCTGGGCATGTTCCTTCCTTATACAGATGAGGTCCTCTTGGCCTATAGAGCCCACCTCGACGCAAACAGAGCTCCTTCTCTCTGCAGGGCCCCCATTCCCTGGCTGGGCGATGTGTTAGACTCGTGGCTTTCCGCCAGCGGGCAGATCCTCTCCCGAGACACCTCTCCGTGGGGAGGGACACCCTTGCGGAGGGGAGGCCCATGGCCGGAGTCGGGCCAAGCGGCAGCGCCCGGCCACAGCGCCCAGAAGGGCAGGGAGGGATTTGGCGGGGAAGCGTTCGGCGTGCGCCATGGCCCAGCTGGGAGCCACCGGTGAGTAAGCAGCGTGTGACCGAGGTGGGGCAGGCAGGGCGCCGAGGACAAGGCCGCGGCCCAGCGCCCGCTCGCCGCCTGCGGCCGTTATCTCGCTGCACGCCGCCCTCTGATTAGGCCCGGCAGCCCTACCCAGCGGGGCGCCGGTGCGGGCCCGGCTGCGGGCAGGGACAAGATGGCTTGTCCCCACAGCGGTCCCCGGGATCGGGGCACCGCAGCAGGTCGCCGGGGCACGCGCGGGGGCACCAAGCTGAGGGGCTTTGCCCTCCGTGGTGGTGAAGTGGGGGCCCAACACTGCCGGGAACGGTGGCTGGGCATCAGGCTGCAGCTTCGCGCCTCCACCCTGGCAGTGCCATGGCAGCTCCCGGCCCCACCAGCCCCGCCGACTGCCGCAAAGCCCTGGCACGAAGCAGAGGCCGCGCAGAGCTCCCCAGGCCACGGCCAGCCGGCCCAGCGCCAGCCGGGAGCCATTAACTGCCCGTGACCCCCATGGGGCTGTGCCGAGGCCCTGCACCGGCAGCGCGGGGGGCTGCGGAGCGAGGCGCCGGGCAGGTGGCCTCGCGGGTCACCAAGCCCCCGGCCGCAGCTCCCATGTGGGGGCGCGGGCTCCTCGC
>VZSG01000735.1:368218-381245 GCA_013398315.1 Nothoprocta pentlandii
GGGCAGATATTGCATCACTGATCGCCGCTGCTTGCACATCCCTGTCAGCAGTGCAGCCAAGCCTCACGTCTCTCCTGAGCTTTGTTTTAGTCTCACTGCTCTATATCACCGTTTGGGCCTGATCATGCACAAGATGTTTTTCGTAATTCCCCCCTTCCCTGCAGTGCTGAACGTCTTCCAGTCAATGGTTTTAGGAAACCTTTTCCCTCTGGCTTTGCTGGTCCTCGTGCCTTCCTTTCTAAGCGATCGTGAGCTGTGTTTTCATTTTGCCTCTGCTGCTAGAGCAGAGGACAGGACAGACCCTCTTTACCAGGCAATGGCCTTGCAAACTCCTAATGGTTTCTTCTTTCCTCTCCCTGCCTTTCTCCAGGGCAAACCTAGTAGACCTTCAGAAGAAACTCGAGGAATTGGAACTAGATGAGCAGCAAAAGAAGCGCCTGGAAGCCTTTCTCACCCAGAAAGCCAAGGTTGGGGAGCTGAAGGATGACGACTTTGAGCGAATCTCTGAACTGGGAGCTGGCAATGGTGGTGTGGTCACCAAAGTGCAGCACAAACCCTCAGGGCTCATCATGGCACGAAAGGTAACGGAGGGGCAGGTACCTGCGTCCTGCTGAAGCTGTGATAGCGTCAATGCACTTATCGCACTCCAAGAAAGCAGGATTAAGTTGAGATCTCTCTGCACAAACCCATTCTCATAATGAACTGAGTGCTACTACTGTGAAATTGCTTTCTGTCTTGGTTGTCCGCTCTGGAGACTTTCTCCTGCTGCCCCGGAACGGAGGAGTCGTCAGCCCAGGGCGGCTGTTGCACATAACAGAGGGAGGGGAATATGGTTTCCTGCACCTTCTTGCCATACCTGGCAGCCAGGTCATGTTTGTGAAATGGGCTCTGCTCTGCCCTCCCAATTTGCATAGGCACCTCTTCATCTGGGCTGCTAATGACTGCCCCTGCTGCGCTGAGCTGGGTTTTGTGCAGAGCTTCTCTCCCCCGTCTCTGGGCAATCCAGACGTTTCACCCTTCGTTGGTCGTCTCTCCTGGGAGAGGCAATGTGCTCTGCAGCGTATCCCTGGGTTTTTGCAACGCATCTTGTTGGAAATGCAAGCTTATTCTTTTTTGATCATCTAAGCAGGGTGAAGAAAACGGGCAACAGAGTCCTAGCCTGTGGCAAACAAGGAATGAAAGTTGCTTGTAGGAGTTACAGAGAGAAGGATTCCCTGTGAGCACAGTGGCTTCCCTACTGCAAGCCTAAGCACTCCACTGCTCCTGCACAGACATGAGAAAATTGTGTGTGCTGGGCTTACCTCTCAGCTTCCATTTAATTGATCCCCCAGATAGATCCAAGCGGTCTTGCAAGCCTGGCATGACAATAGTTCTTCTCAAACATAGCTTTATGCGAGTTATCTCTTATTTTCATGACATGTAATAGAAAAGCAGATGATTTATCTGCCTATAAGAAAAGCTGGTGCTCAGTGAGGGAGAAGCCCGTGGTGATGAGACTCTTGATGCTGGCACTAACGGTAGATGCTTTTGTAACCTGGCATTATGTTTTCTAGCCTTTAAGGCTTCCCTACCTGCAACTTTGTTAGCTGACTCTACTTGAAGCCCAAGGAATAATGCATTTAGTCTTTCAAGTGCATGTGTGTGTGTGTGTGTGTATGTATATATATATATATGTTACTTTCTGTGGTTTCCTTGATACTGGAATGCCTCTTATATTCTTACAACTCCTACAGAGCTTGTGAAAATGTTGCATACTGAGTTAGATCTGCACCTAGCTTCAGAGTGATCTTTCTGCTCAGTATCCTGTGTGATCTCTGCGTTTGTCTCAGTTGCTAACAGGCTGCACAGCATGCTGGTTGTCTCCTTTATCCTAAATGTTTAGTTGGAAAATTAGGTCAGAAAAGAGCTTCCTCAAATGCATCTTCATTTCTTTCCAGCACTGAGGACATATTCTCATTGTTTTTCTTTTGTTGGCGGTGGGTTTGGGGTTTTTTTTTTTTGTTTGTTTGTTTGTTTTTCCAGGTACTATGATATTTTTTTCTCTTTCTTGGTAGCTAATTCATTTAGAAATCAAACCGGCCATCAGGAATCAGATTATCCGGGAGCTGCAAGTGCTGCATGAGTGTAATTCCCCTTACATTGTGGGTTTCTATGGAGCCTTCTACAGCGATGGGGAGATTTCCATCTGCATGGAGCACATGGTGAGTCCGCGTTCTTCCTCTGCGCACTGCTGCTCGCTACCTTCATGTTCAGAGTTGGTTATCCCCAAGATTGAAATTGCAGGCAAAATGGATAAGGCTGACAGGGCTCTTAAGCAGCAGCAGCAGCAATGACTTCTTGCTGTGAGTCCTGCAAGGCTGTACAGATCCTGCTACGAGCTGCACAGTCCTCCTTGGGTATCTAAACAACAGAGAAGTCAACTTTTTGGAAAGCGGAAACAGAGGTTTAGGGGCTGGCCAGGCGGAAATGTTGTAAACCAGTCACGCTGCAGAACTCCCTGAAGTGCAGTATGTGTTTTCTGTTGTCTCTGGCAGGGAAGAATGCTTTCTCCTCCAGACCAGTGCTGACAGCATCGTATTTGCATTGACCTCTGAGGGAAGTCATGCTAAAAACTAACAGCCTAACAGCAAGGAGTAGAGATGATGAACGACAGTATTAAAATAGTTTTCAGCAGGAGTCAGTTTTAACAGAGATGCTTAAGCTTAGATCATCAGAGATCCTTTTGCTTGTAATGGGAGGGTTCTTGGTTGCATATTGTTGCTGACAGCTGAGCTGGGTTGCTGTGTACCACTCCCACAGCACTTAACCTCAGTGGGCATGCTAGACCCTGTCTGCTTTTCCGCCGGGCTTTGAGTGTTAATAATTTCTTTGTTCCAGGATGGCGGTTCTCTGGATCAAGTGTTGAAAGAAGCCAAAAGAATTCCTGAGGAGATCTTGGGGAAAGTCAGTATAGCGGTGAGTTCCACTTCAGTCTTAAAGAAAGTGTTTTCTGAGCACTTCGTGGGAATAATGCTTGTCCTGCCATAGCAGGCTTTCTGATTTCCCACATATATTACTTTTCTGTCCTGAGCTAGGGTAATAGACAGTGATGCATTAATGATGGAAATGAGGAATCTATTTCCATCCACTTTCTGTAGCTCTGTCTTCTTGCAGTGAGAAGCACCATACCAAACAGCATTGGCCTTTCCTGGAAAAGTTTCAGGCATAGCTCTCTCGAGTAGGAAACTCAAGATTTATGACTAACTTGACGGGTTGTTTTGAGCAGATACAAACAACAGACGTTGTTCAGTCCAGTCCGTGGTGATAAACTGCAAAATCTGAGACACTTAGGTGCTACAGGGAGGCTTTCCTAGTGAAGCTACGCTGTGGCAGCTCATGAAGTTTATGCAAAGTGCCCTGCTGAAGGGTAAGCACTTTCCAGCTTCTTATCTCATCATCATTGGTTTTCTTGTAGGTTCTGAGAGGTTTGGCATATCTGCGAGAGAAACACCAAATCATGCACAGAGGTGAGAGGAAGAACCTAAAAATAACCTCTTGTGATACAAGAGCCCTAGATTATTTTTATCTAGCATTATGTTGATGCTCTTTGCTTTTGCTGTTCTCAGATGTGAAGCCCTCTAACATCCTGGTTAATTCCCGAGGAGAGATTAAACTGTGTGATTTTGGGGTCAGTGGTCAACTCATTGACTCCATGGCAAACTCTTTTGTGGGAACTCGGTCCTACATGTCTGTAAGTTCTTTTCAGCTTTTGGATGGGTTTTTACAACTTGGGTTAAATGCAACTTGTGGTGAGATTTAAGCACTTTTACGCTTTGTTGGGTGCTGTCCCATTTGTTTACCGTTTTGCTCCGTGTTTCCACCCTCACCTGGGGTGTCCTGTCTGTTTTGGGACACTGTCTGAGTATGCCTGTCTATCAATTATCACACTCTGAGGGTTAGACCAGAGGACACTCTTTCTGTATGATAGAAGCAAGAGGTCTTAAGGCGACAATGTCCTGTCAGGTTGTGTTTTCACAACCTGTTCTGTTTCACCTGAGCTGCGGCACTGCTTTCTAGTGGTTACTGCAGGGCAGCTATGCCCAGGCAGTGGTGGTGTATGGGGAAGGCCAGAGAGCCTTGCAAGGAAAAAAATCTCATCCTATAGATACTTCTAGTTTCTTCAGTTGGTGTCTGTGGGTTCAGAAATATCCTCTTCTCTTTCCTTAAGTAAAAACTATCCAAACTCAAGAAACGGAGTGCCCGGAGAAGGAGGAGGCACTGATAGTGATGCACACACCTCTGTTTCCTAACTTGCAAAAGGGATGTCAAACCTGTGCATAGGGCAGGTGCACTGCAGAAAGAGCTGGCTGTTCCCCCTCCTTAAAGTCCTACTCAGTATGTAATGACCCAGCTGCAGAACAGGGAAGAGTTTGGTCTGAAGATCTGCTGAACCTGGGTTATATGATACATTTAGGCTAGTGCTTTATATCCAGCCCAGTGTGGTGGCAGTGACACAGTGCTGCAGACAGTGGTGGGTAGAGTACCCCGTGCTCAGGGGGACTCTGTGCTCTGTCTCCTGTCCTTGGCTTTCCTTGCTATCAGATGCTATAACAGTGAAATTACCTCCCAGCTAGCGCTGGGTCCCCAGGGCTGCACAACACTGGGTAGGGTGGGTGCCTGTGCTGCATGTGGTCGTAGTTGGTGGCCAGCCAGGGGTTATTAGGAAAACCATTGGCCTGTGCTTCTGTACAGAGCTCTGAGCTGCCCTTGTATTTTGGGAACAGTTACTAAAGTACAGTTATAGTTAGACAGAGTCTATTTAAAAGTAGTGTCTTCTCTGTGCTCAGCCGTTGGCTCTGCACGGCTGACTGAAGGCTACGAGTATAGGTGACTTAGGTGGATTTTTGCAGGGGTAAGAGGCTAGGCTGGATTTTCTGCTTCTCCTCTTGGGAATTAAAAGGAATGAGCAGAAAAAAAATACATTCTGAGTTAATTGAGTTAATCAAATCTCAGCTCACTGAGATATAGGCTCTTACTGTGTACTCTGGACTCCTGAGCATAAGCAGCTCTCAACCGAGGCTGTTGATTAGATGCGTACAGGTGCTTTATGTTTGCACAAGACCTTTCCAGGAAGGGGACCTCCTCTCATGGCACACGTTTCCTCTGCTCATATCAATGCTTCTGGCAGCCTCCCAGAGCCTTGGGCCCTTGGAGGGCTCCCGATCGTTAAAAGCTTTTACGATTACTTCAGGTTTCCGTACAGCTTTACCCCTGCCGCACGTCAGCCCGGTGAGGGAAGTAACATGGCCTGCAAGAGCCAAACCTTTCCCGTGAGGAGTGTGGGGGCTCAAGGTGCAGAGTCTCAGTTCACTTTCAGGATATGATTTTTATATTAAACTGTGTACTTAAATACAGCCTCATTACTAAGGCATGTATTTTTTTTTTTCTATGGTCTTTCCTTCCAGCCTGAGCGGTTGCAGGGCACCCATTACTCAGTCCAGTCTGACATCTGGAGCATGGGTCTATCACTAGTGGAGCTGTCTATTGGAAGGTACCCAATCCCCCCGCCAGACTCCAAGGAACTGGAAGCAATATTTGGCCGTCCTGTGGTGGATGGGGCAGAGGGAGAGTCTCACAGCATCTCGCCGCGGGCCAGGCCCCCAGGCCGCCCCATCAGTGGTAGGGGCTGTCGTATGCATTGAAAACAACGCACAGATGTTGGGGTGAAGGGTTGAATGCTGCTTGTTGGCCGGGTTAGCAAAAGCCTATTTTAGATGAGGTTGTTGTGGGTGGTGTTTCTAGGGAAGGCTTTTTCATCACTCCTCTCTGCAAAACAGTCTTAACCTGTGCAAATGCACCATCAGAATCCACTCCTACAGAGGAGTTCTGTAATTCCTCATAGATAGACGTGGGATTCTGGTCTCCTCGGGGAGCTGAGGCTGCTGCCTTCAGGATCATGTGAAGGAGCAGATACGGAGCGCTCAACCAGGATGTATGAAGGGTTTCATGTTTTGATTTGGAAGGTGTCAGTTTATCAGGGCATCATGGGTTCCTCTTGCCCTTGTTGTGGCCCACAGAAAGACCCCCCGCAAGCAGGGTATCCATTTTTCTGTGGGATCCGAGTGGGAACTGTTGACCTTCCAAGGATGCAATATTCTTTACTGTCTATTGTGAGCCTCTCTCTTGGGGAGGTTTTAGGTGCCAGTGAGGCAGGCTCAAGCCATACAGCAAAGCCACCTCTGCCTAGGACACTACAGACCCTCACAGGTTGAACTGCACCCAGGGTATGAACGCCTTTGAGATGCAGTTGACGATGTCCCATGTCACTCCTTGGGTTCTGCCTATGCTGATGAAACACTTTGTTCAAGCTAGGGCAGCTTTACCGGGAACAATTTTTATGAGAGCTCTCCTGAAGCTATGAGACTTGTATAGCCCTCAGCATGGCCGTACTTGGGTGACATTGGAGGCTTCATTTGGGTCACTTGTTTGGAAGCAGAAGGCTCTGGAGCTGCTTCTAGTCTGCTAAGCCATATAGCCTGGTACTCTCCAGGCACTCCCAGCTAGGAAATAAATGTAGCCTGTAGGAGAGGTGATAGAAATCATGAATTTGAGAATAATGTTGTTTGTTTATTTGTTTATTGGGGGGTATTTTCTTTTGTTATTTTTCAACCATAAGTCAGTTCCCAGTTTGGTTGCCAGAAAGCCCCACAACACACGCTCTGTTTACTAGAAATGAAGCCCTTTGCTGTCCCTGAACAATATCTCACCGTTATTTCTGTCGTCTTAACCACACAGGCTATGGGGTGGACAGCCGGCCTGCAATGGCCATCTTTGAACTGCTGGACTATATAGTTAACGAGGTGGGTATTTCTTTGCTGCCAGGGTTCTCTCCGGGTGCCAAGGGGTGGCCGTGCCCACGCTGCTTACTCAGGATATGCTAAAAAACCGTTGCTTGCCACTTAATAAGAACTGAAGGTTTCGACAGAGCCTCTTCTCTGAGCCGCATTAAAATCTTTCCCTTCTTCCCGTTGCCTGCTTTCTCCTCCCATCTGTAGCACAAAAACACCTCTGATTTTGAAATAAGGCTGTGCAGATGGGAGTTCATTATGCCCTTTAAAACAGCAGCAGGAAAGCAGCAAGGGAGGGGAGCTCTTGGGTGTAATGACCTGTTCCTTCTGCAGTCAGATGTTTTGAACGTGCTCCTCCCTAGCTCGGCAAAGCACAAACGCTCCCTGTGCTCACACACCGAGGTGCCGCGTCCCTTCTCAGCTCAGGCCCTTTGAATAAGGGTAGTCTGCAAGCTGACCAGTGCTAAAATCCCAGGCAGAAACGTCTCACCTTTCATAGCAGGATCTGTTCAAGCAGCGAGTTGAGGAGTCTGGGGAAAGAGCGGCTTCCCCTTTTAAGGTGGTAGGAGTTGCCTTTAATTGCCGTTTTTTTTGGAATGGTTTCATCTGCCATAGGTGTTGATGGAACTCAGATTTGCAAGGTTGGATCCAGAGTCTGATGCTGCAATTTTGGACTCGCAGCTTTGGCAGTAATTCAGGGCCGTCACCCCCACCCCCATTTGCTCCCTGGTGCTGGGGCAGCAGTTTCTTGCCAGCGCTGCCATGTGCTGCCAGCGTAGAAATGGAAGGTGGCAGTTTCCTGGGTTCAGAGAGTAGTTTTCAGGAGAAGGGTGGTTTGGGAGCTTTTCTGTGTCTCATTGAAGTTGTAGGTGACGTTGTGCTTCTTGACCCATTAACACCCAGCAGTGCAGAAAACCTTTCTCCTTCTTTCCACAGCCACCTCCCAAGCTACCGAATGGAGTTTTCACACAAGACTTCCAGGAGTTTGTAAATAAATGGTAAGAATCACTACTCGCTCCCGAAGGTGGAGATCTGAATGTACTCACTATTGGCTCGTCAAGCTCCGTTTCCAAGCAAAAAATATGCAGTGTTCTCCACGCTCTTCAGGCAATTTCTCCCTCTTCTGTCCTGGCTGCAGTGTTGTGCTGGAAACTCCTTCCTTGTGAAGGGTTGGAATAAAAGCAGTTTATTCCTGGTTACATTTTTCATGCTATCCCTGCAACCTCCAAACCTAATCTGTGCTCCAGCCTGGCAATGAGACAGCAAGGCAGATTGTTAGTGGTCCTGTAGGTGCGAGTGTGATGGGGCCCTACTGTGGCTGGAGGTTTTGGCCATGACTTGGTATGCAGCCTTGCAGGCCCCAGGCCTACAGTTGATTTTTGAGACTCTCTGATACTGGGGCCCCACCTAAATACGCTGTTGCAGCCCCCCTTAATTGTGCATTGCAAAGTGGACACTGCAACGTCGTAATGCCTGAAAAACTGTAGGTCCTTTTCTCTGTTTGCAGGGGTCAGGGAGGGAGCAATTCATCTGCAGCCTAGAACAGATGGATCTTGCAGCTCTGCCTAAAAGCTGGGGCGTTGGAAGTGGTGCTTTCTGAGCCATTTCCATGCTTCTAGTCTCCTGGGGAAGGCAGCCACAAGGAGGGGTGGTTTTCAGCAAAGCTGGAGACCGCTCCAGACAGATAAGCGGCTTCTCACAAGAAGTGTCTCAGTGCTGGTTTTGCTCTTTTGTTCTTCTCATTTCAGCTTAATTAAAAATCCAGCAGAACGGGCAGATCTGAAGATGCTGATGGTAAGTGGGGAGAGCAATTTTCTTTCTACAGTGGGTGGTTCCAGGTCTGCAAAGTGCTGCCCCATCCCATCCCTCTTTGCCTCCCTTGCTCCAAAGCGCAGAAACTCCTCAGCGGAGGCCACGAGAAGACAAACAGAGCTGGGGAGAGTGACTCACTTACCTTTGATTCAAAAGTAATGATGTTATCTAGTCCTTGCAGAGTCTCTGCCATCCCTGCCCAGCAGAGCCAGGGATGGGAACGGTATGGCTCTGAAACCAGCCCGTTTCTGAGACGGTGCCTGGGGAAGGAGTCTGGCTTTTCCATGTTAGGCTGTTTTCCTCGGTGTGATGCTGAGCTCTAGCTGTGGGCTCCCTGGGCCTCGCTGCCAACCTGTCCAGGCCAACGTGCCCCTTGTGTGACGGTTGTCCTGTTCTGTCCTTCGTCTCTTACCCTTGATGGAGTTGTCCTCAAGGCCGCAGAGTTTCCTCCAAAGGGGCGAACAAGATGCCTGCATGGAGGGCTCTAGCAGAGCCCGCACCTTGCTCTTCCAGCCTGCGTGCAGAGGCAGCCTGCTCTGATCCTTGGGGAGGAGACTGGCCACGTTTTCCTCTCTATTAACTATTCATTACACCCCATCCACACATATGGAGCAATCGGAGTGGTGCGTACTCAGCGCTTGTGCCAAAACCCTTCTCGTGGGACTGAAAGTACTAAATACTTAGAAATTGCTCTCAATATGATGTTGCACTGCCTGAGAATGGCCTGAGCTGCAGCTCCATGGATCTGCTGGCTTTGGCACGGACCTGCCTGCAGCAAGGACCTGCCTGGGATTGGAGCGGGTTTCTCATCAGGCTGATGCCAGGCAGCAGTGTGAGGCTGTCCTGAAGGGTTAAGGGCTCCAAGAAGGTATTGTCGCAGTTTTTGGTGTTTGCTCACCCATGTAGGGAGTTGAGGAGGGTCCAGGGTGCTGCAGAGCCACCTTCCTCACCCTGCCTTGTTCTGCTTTCAGAATCACACCTTTATCAAGCGCTCCGAAGTGGAAGAGGTGGATTTTGCCGGCTGGCTGTGCAAAACACTGCGATTAAACCAGCCCAGCACTCCCACCCGCACCGCCATGTGACTGCCGAGCCGACCGCCTGGTGTCAGTACATCTGCCTCTCTGTCACCATTTCCTGCCCTTCAGTAAATGACAGAATCGCCCTTCTGCCTCGTCCCCGGCCCCTTCTCACCTCGTGTCCAAATGGCAAAGTAGCACCACTAGGAAACGCCTGCCAGCTGATGCCCCGCGAGCAAAAAGAGGCTTCGTTTCTTTGGGCTTGGGGGTTTTCCAGGCCTCTGCTCCAGCTCCAACGGGTCCCTTGGAGCTCCTGACACTTGGGAAACGTGGTGGTGCTTATGTTAGTTTTTTTCTCTTTTTTGGAAACATGTTCACTTGGGTTAAAAAAAAAAAAAAAAAAAAGGAAAAAAAAACACGTGTGCGCGCTTGCGTGTATGTGTGAGAAGGTGGCAGGGGCGTGGGGACAAAGCCCTACAGAGGTGTCAGCTCCTTGCTTTGTGTGCAGGCTCCAAGGCAGGTGGTGGAGCAGTGCGGTGCTGCTGTGAGCCCTGGGGCCGGCCGAGGGGCTCGTCCAAGCCCCAAAATGGGGCTGCCGCCTTGCACGTGCTGGCAGAGCGGGGCGGCCGTGGACCTCGCCGTGTGCGCTGGGGCCGCTGGCAGGTGCGCTGTGAACCCGCGGGGAGGTCCGTGGCGTTATTTTTAGCTTTGCTAACGAGGAGCGCAGAAGGGAATTCTCTCCCACCCTCTTCCAGCAGGTTGTGCCGGGGCTGCGTGCGCTGACCCTGGCAGCGCTGGGTGTCCATGGGCAGGTAGGGGAGAGGACAAGATTTGCATTTTTTTTTTTTTTTAATATGGTTGTTTTTAAAGCCTGTTATGTCATGCTCAGGATAGTGAGTTGTCTTGATCGGTGGGACTTCAGGCTGTGCTATGGGCTTATTAGAGAAGAGAAATAAGGAATAAGCTGCCCCATACGGGGCTTGTGAGTCCCGGCTGGTGCCCTCCGTGGCACGGGGCGCTCTGTGGGTACCGTGCAGGCCGGGCTTGTGCCCTCCTCCTTGCTGCCTGGCCCTGCGGGATTGCGGTGCTCGGTGCAGGGCATTTAGCAGGAGCTGCCGGAGGGACCGGGAAGCAGGAGGATGCGGAGGGGCTCCGCAAAGCGCTGCAGCCTGCTTGGAGGCAATTGAAAGGCACCCAACAAAGCTCAGTTCGCCTGGGCCTTTGGGGAAGGGGACTTTCTGGGAGCTAATGGGGTCTCCAGGCTGGGCTGACAATGTTTTCAGGTCCTGCTTTACTTCTGTGAAATTTTCCCCCAGGTGCAAACCCGAGCAGCCCGCTCTGCTCCGCAGCAGGCAGATGCGATTCCTTGCAGGGCTGTCCTGGCTTTGTATCGTGGCTCTGTCATATATTTAGACATATAAATGTATCTTCTTTTTTTTTTTTCTTCTTCTTTTTTGGAGTTTGCCAAGTGAATATATTGAATGTTTCTCTCCATCAGGGTAGACCCGGTTCATATTTCCTTAAGGGAAAGGACTTAAAGCTTAAATAATGTAAACCAGACTGCTTGCTTCTCACAGGCTTCTGCTTCTTGCAAGCTACCTCTAGCGCAGGGGGAATTTAGGTATGAGCCTTAAGGGCTGCCGGGCCTGCGGCAGGTCCGGCTTCATCCTCAGGTCCCGCTGCAGAGCGGGTGCAGGAGAGTCTTGAGGCTGGAGGTGGCCCCCAGGGTCCCATGGGGCTTGATGCTGCTTAACCACCCTGCTTCTTTTCTTGGTTGATGGAGAAACAAGCCATCGGAGCGACTCCCTCCCTTGCCCTTTTCCACGTTGCGGCACTGGATGGTGAATCCCTGAATGTGGAGGTGATGGAGCAACTGGAGTGGGGAGCAGGCTGCAGCACTTGATGCTTTTTTATTGTTTTTTTCCCCTCTTTCGGGACTGCTGCTGTTGCTGCTGCTGTTGAAGTGCTGTCCGCTCCGGCAGTCGTCTGCATTCCCATGCACGGCATGGGGTCCCCCCTGCTGCGACCGCCCGCCAGAAGCCGGGGGCGTCACACGGGCCCCCTGGCTCGTGCCTGCCGGGCTCTGTCACCCCCTGCTCCCTCCCTAGCCCCGGCTAGGGGCACAACTGTCGCACGGAGCTGTGCGCGGTGTGAATGGGGGCCGGCAGCACCATTTCCACAACAAAATGGGGCGGGGGGTTAGAAACCAAGTGGACTGTGCTCCCTTTCTCAAACCACGGCAGCCCCTCCACCACAGACCTGTCTCCCTCTGGACAACTTCCATATGTGATTTCCCACTCCCAGCGTTACCTGATTTCGATGCAGGTTATTAAGGGCTTTCTTTTTGCAGGTCCCGATGCCCACTTTCTCCCATCGGAGCAACCACTCTGCGCCAAAGGGTTGGGATAACCATCCCGCTCCGCCAGCGTGGTCGTGAGGGGATTTGGGAAGCGCCTCTGGGGCAGCTGCAATGCTTCAATTTTTGCCTTTGATTCAAGAAAAAAGGTAGGGACTGGGACAAGTAAGAAGCATGAGGCTCTTTGGGGAGTGGTTTCCCTTTGGCGCTTGGGTTTTGGAGAAGAGAGGAGACTGAGGGTTTGGTTGATGCAATTTTTTTTTTTTTTTAAACTCAATATTTTCATCATGGAGGATACAAAATTAATAAATAAATGGCACTTTACAATTGCAGGCCTTTGCTCTTCTCCTTTCTAGCTCAAGTGGGCTGTCAGACACGCTGAAGCGAACCTTGGAGCGTCCGCGGGCCCCGCAGCCGCCGGCGCCGCACGCGGGGCCCGGGCCGGAGGCCGCTCCCTGGCAGGAGCGGTGCCGTCTCCAGCAGGGAGCAGATCCTGTGGATCCACCGTGGAATCAGCGCGTTCGGTTCTGCTGGACCCAACTGAAACACTGAGCAAACAGCTGAACTGTCGGGGCCGCTCGGGGGCCTTGCCAAGGGGCAGGGAGTGCCGGAAAGCAGCTTTCCGGCGGGGGGCCCCGGCTCCCCGGGGCCGCGGCAGCAGAAAGCGAAAGCGAGCGCGGGGTGAGTGCAGAGTGGGCGCCGGGGACTCAGGGGGTGCCTGGGGCACCCCAGGGTGCTGCTGCTCTCCCCGGCCGGGCACTGCCCCTCGCAGCCAACTGTGCCTGCTTCCCCACAGCGCTCAGGGCCCGCTCAGCCTCCCTGCCCTGCCTCAGTTTCCCCATCGGCACGACGGTGGCAGTAACTCTGAGATCTTTGGACGTCTCGCAGCGGGTTGCAGGGCTCCGGGCTGGCTGCGACCCATGCGGGGAAGGTCCCCAGCAGGGCCCCTGGGTTCGCTCCTCCACCTCCCCTGGGAGTTAAGGGCCACGGAAAGGGGGAGAAACAGTGAAAGCCCC
>VZSG01000736.1:0-50739 GCA_013398315.1 Nothoprocta pentlandii
AAAATCTAGCAAGCAGAAATACTTGAGACTTTTTTTGGTTGACTGTACTCTTGTCCTCCTACTAATGAAAAGGGTCCTTAGCATAAATGATAATCAGGCTTTTTATTTTGGGCATACTTCACTGTATAATAATTATTATATATTGCACATTGTTATTATTCAATCTTAACTTTTTAATATTTAGATTCGTCGTTTGAGGATTGAAATAGAAAAACTTCAATGGTTGCATCAACAGGAACTCTCAGAAATGAAGCACAATCTAGGTATGAAAACAGCTGTCCAAAATAGTTTGTCAGCCTTGGTCATAAAAAGAAAATTTAAATACCTATGGTATCATGATACTAGAAATTATCCATATGAAGGATACAAAAGGTTGCAGGATATGCTGGACTGATATTAATCAACACATTTCCAGTACATATTCTAAGTCACTTTTCGCATCTTAGTAATCAACAGATTTTGTTTTAGCCTTGTGAGAGGAATTTACGTCTACATTCACTGAATTGTATGGGTAGGAAAAATGATGCTCAAATTGTGTTTATTGAATACACTGACTATAGGAAGAAGATTTCAATTGAGTGAGAAAAAGTCTCCTTAACCTGTGTGCAGTCCAAACAGCCTTAGGGCTGTGTGATATTATCCTAGTCCACCTTTTGTCTTTTTTTTTTTTTTTCCAGAGAACATCTAGAATGGAAGTGGGGGCCAAAGGTTGAATTTTTGCAGCTGTTTAGGTCCTTAAACCTTTGGTTTTTTCATAGCATTTGCGCTCTCAGTTCAGAGCAGGCAGTTTCTCCAACTCTGCACGCAGTCCAGTTACAGGACTCTTCAGAAATAATTGGATATGACAACAACTTGGCTGCATCTCACAGAATGAATGAATATCTAGGTGTGCTCAGACTTTAGAGAAAGATTTAAACAAACACTTTTAATAAAGCAAGCTGCAATTGCAATTCATATTTGCCCACTTTCTTAAGTTTTATATCAAGCTTTCTTTCTCTCACTACTCATGATGACTGAGGTATCCATTTACAGATAAATCAGTAGATTCCTCTTAGAACAATCCCAAAGTAAGCCTCATATTTAGAAGTAGTGGTATCATTCTTATGTTTCCCTATTGCAAATTCCATGTTTTCCTTTGTAAGAAAACGAAGGTACAGTGAAGAATAGATCTGCTGTTGCTTATTCATAAGGAAAGAGAATAAATAGGATTTTCCCTAAACATTTTGATTTTTCAAAGATAATGTTGGTTAATAGGAACTTTTTGTGTTTATGCTGCATCTGGTACACTGGAATTCTGATCCTTTGCGGAACATTTAGGAAAAAAGTGTTAAATAAATGGTAGGTAATAATTAAGAGTAAAAATGATGGTGGCAGCAGAAAAGGGGATGGAAGGAAGGTGGATTTTTTTTTTTTTCTTCTTCTCCTGGAGGTGTGAGTCAGAAATTCCTAAGCTCATGGAGTCTGAAATTGCAGTTATTTGCAATTTCATAATGACATTTAAACTTAAAAAAGCTATTGCTTTGCACATCGCTGTTGGGGAAAATATGCAAACTCCTCTTTCCTTTTCTCTTGGGTAGAATTGACAATGGCTGAAATGCGTCAGAGTCTGGAACAGGAACGAGATCGTTTGATTGCTGAGGTGAAAAAGCAGCTGGAATTGGAAAAGCAGCAAGCAGTGGATGAAACAAAAAAGAAGCAGTGGTGTGCCAATTGCAAGAAAGAGGCCATTTTTTATTGCTGTTGGAATACCAGCTACTGTGATTATCCCTGCCAGCAAGCTCACTGGCCTGAGCATATGAAATCCTGCACGCAGTCAGGTAATGTTGGTCTGGATTGTTTATTTCACAGAGGAGGAAATTCGGGTGGATAGAACTTACAGTGATCCAATATTCTTCATTTGCATGAGCAGTGATTATTTTCCACCTTTTTTTTTCCCCTTTATTTTAGCTACTGCAACACAGCAAGAAACAGATCCTGAAATTAGCACAGAGACACTAAACAAATCATCCCAGCCTAGTTCAAGTGTGCAACCTACACCCACAGAAACAGCCAGCACCCCCAAGGAAAAGGAAGGTTCAGCTGATAAAAGCAAAGAGAGTGTTACAGTGAGTATCATTGTAGTCACTTCAAACAAAAATAATATGTATCTTAAGATGTATCTTAAAACTACCTGTAAAGATATCCCTGGATCAGCCAGGAATTATTAACTATTTGCATATTTCAAAAAGTGTTTTTCTGGGGCGTGAGATAGGAAATTGTGGTTTTGGTTTTTATTTTCTACATCTTGGCAAAAAAAAAGAAAAACCTCCTTCTGTCCTCTGGGAACACCCTTTCCCCTCCACTCATTGCCAGTAAAACCTTGTGTTGCCTTGACTCATCCTTCCAGCCAAGGGGGACTGGACCTCTCTCTCTCTCTCTCTCCAGGACCCATCAGTGTAGCTTCTGATCTGGATCTTTCGATACAAGTTGCCTTCTGATAAGCAATACTGACTGCAGCACTTCCAAGCCCTTCTTGCCTGGGGGTTCAGAGGCCAAGCTCAAGACCTGCATTCAAATCAACTTACTTTATCACAACAGACTGCCACTAGGGTACCACAATGTTCCATAACACTGATACAGCAATTCACCTGGATCTACAGTTAACGGAGCAGTGTGCAGTTACGAAAGCCTCCATAGCATCTACTCTGATAGCATTCAGTAGGCAAGGATGAGCAAACGCTCTAATAAAAGGGACTTAACATTGCATATATAGAAAAATGTTTATAGAAAAGATTCTGCTTCATAGGTAGGGCTTGACTATTACCAATTTCAGCAGCATTTTTCTTCTGCCCTTGCAAGATTTATTAACTGAAAAATTTTACAGGGGTTTGATCTTTCAGACCCTTTCACATGATCGCCCACATCGGTAGGAGCCTGTTGTATTTTAAAATATTAAAAGCAAACTAATGTTTTTCAGTAGTATTGTGATTCCAGCATGATGTCTCACTGAGATAGTCCTCTAGAATTGGGAAGCATAGTAACCTAGAGAGCTGTGTTCATTTCTTGGCACTTCTGGTACTGTCTGGTGTTAGATCTCTGGATGTAACATGTCCTCCAAGGGAGTAACTTGGGAAACGGTTTGAAGAGGCCAAGAAGGATGTGCTGTTCCACCGGAATGTGTTGGTGAAGATGACTGAATTTCTCTGGCTCGGTCAATGTTCATGTGCATTGTTTGTGGCTGCACATCCTTTCTATTTTGGGGGGAACAGGGGATGGGAGAAAGCCAAATTACCAGGACTCCTGTCAGGGATTATTCCAATTATACAAATCTGGAATTGCTTTCACATAGGCTGAAACATCATGCTGTATACATTGATCATGTTCATAATTTGAATTTTGCTTTCTTAACAAAGAAGTAACCTGTGAATTCATTAAGATGCAAATTTTTAACACAAACCAAACATCCAACATAAATTTCATATAATAATAATAACTAGGTGGAATTTATGTAAAAGCTGAGACTTCTACTGAGGTTGCCTGTGCTGTCTCTGCAGATAGCAACAGGTGTGACAAGCAACCAGCCTATAAAACTGGTCCAGGTACCGCAGACCACCACCTATATTCCAACTACTCAACCCACAATTGTAAGTACAACATCATCATTTAAAGTCTGCAGTAGCACTGTTCCTGGCATTAAAATTGCTCAGTATTTCTGGGGGGTTGTCTCCATCTGCTGTTCTACCAAGATATGAATTCACTGGTATAGTCTCAACTTGCAGTGCAAAATGTCTTATTTTGCTGTGCAACATTCCACCCTTGGCATATCTTTCATTTCATCATTGATTATAACAGATTCAGACGTTGGCATTAAGTAGAGCTAAGGCACTGAGGACAGTCAGACTTCCATTTTACATTATTATGTTAGTTATTTGTCCATTTCATGTACTTACTTGACCACAACATCGATGTAAATATGTAGGATTCATCTTAAATATCTTTTAAATATCTTTTTGTCTGTGGTATCCTAAAATGATTTGCATAATCCTGAGCTATGCTTGATATTTCTGTGACATCTCAGTAACTATGAGGGAAAATATACATTCATCAGTAGTGCATCTCCTAGGCAGTCTTGTACATTAGCATTACAAAACTATGAAAAATAACATTGGGATCAGTCCTGTGGTTTTTTTTGTTTTGTTTTGTTTTTCCATTGAAAACTAACCAAGGACACTCGAATTTCCTAACATCAGTCACCAGTGATGGGACAGAGTAAGTTCATTTTTTGTGTTTTAATGTGCTGTAATATCACATTTTTTTTTTAACTGGTCATGTTCTGCAGTGCTTAGCTCAGAGGCAGCATGGGATCTGAGCTGACATTCTTCTTCCTCAAAATAAAAATGCTCATATTGCACTGGTAACTGACCTGCATGGCCTGTCTCAGCAGTGGGTTCTACGGGAGAAGCCCATTTTTAGATAACTTCAGTTCATTTTCTGACTGAAGTTAAATAATTTTCATACTGTGATTGTGAGGCCTAGTGTGCTATAAAAAGTTATTTTATATATATATGTATATATACACGTGTATGTGTATATACACATACCTATATATGTGGCAGGTGCAGCATACATGAGTGGATGTGTATATATATCTGTGTACACACACACACACACACACACACACACATTTAGTAATTCACAATCATCACACTGCATACTAAAATGTTTGTGCTTTTAGTGGGTATCATGATTTTTTTTTTTCACATTCCTAACAGCATTTTAACTCAACTCATTTTATCTCTACTGAGAACACTATGCATTCACAAGATAGGCCCTAAATTACTTGGACAGAGTTGCTATAACAACAAGGTTTTATATGTATTTTTAAATCAATAGCAAGCATCAAGCAGGTTAGGTTCTTTGTGAATAGCTGAGAGGTTTTATGATCATAATATGGTTTCATGTAATATTCAGAAAAATGGCCATTATCTTGATCAATTTTCTGTAATACAAAGCATATTGAGTTCATGTAAAAACATAATTGGAAAGTTTTAAAGGTTTCAGCTTTTATTTGTGCATGTTTAAAACTTTGTACACATATTTGCATAAGTCTTGCACAGCTACAGACACCTCTGTACGCTAATGATTGCACGTGCAATTTAAATAATTTTAAACCGTAGTGCATGTTAATATGTATGCAGAATGTACATTTGTGAAAAACTGGCAGAGGTGGAAAAATTACCTCTCAGGGAATGATCCTAACACATTTAAAGAGTCTTGCACATTCCATATCCTGATCACTATAAGAACTGAAACTTATTTTTCATTTGTCTGAGTGTGTATATTTAAAAGGTCACTGTGGCAACCTGAAGTTCCCCTCGTGTAGTGCTGTAATGGCTTTTATAATGGCTTCTGTAGGCTTCAGTTTGCACTTGGTTTCCAACTAGGAATTTCTTTCTCTGAACAACTTCCAGTAAATCTTCTTTTACCATTTCCATTGACCTCTCTCTACACATCTGAAATCCTTTGGTTAACAAAGAGCAGTAATCTTGAATTTATCTAGAAAATTGATTCCCCATTTGTTTTTTACTCTTTTTGTGGTTAAAATACAGTCAAAATACTTATTCTTCATCTTTGCATTCCAGGGCATGGAATAGTAGGTAAAGACTTTGCCATAGAGGCACTGATAAACACTCTAGGCTGTAATATCAGTAGGAATAGCCACAGCCTTTGTTGGACATCATCAAAACACTAATATAGTTTCTTAAAACTGTGGGGAAGCATTGGGCTTCAGTGAGCTTGTATTTCTTCCATATTCTTTGGAATTTTATGCTAACATCACGGGAAAGGCCTGTGCATCCCTTTCAGATTCCTCAAAATCTCGCTTCTTGATTCTTCCACGTTAAAACATGTGAACTGAAACGGATGCATTTGTTTAAACCCCAGGTGTGCATCAGTGGAACTGTATCAAGACATATGTGCAGTTTGTATGGGACAGAATTGCTGAACCTCCTCAGGTTTCTGGAGGAAGGTTAAGCTTCAGGCTCAAGGTTAAATAAATCCTTTTCCAGATCTTCCAGAGTGATGTGACCTTGACCGAATTGTTTAACATTCTTGTGCCTTTGTCTCTCCATCTGTAGGATCAATACTATAGAGTGAATCAATTACTATAGAGATGTCCTGAAACTTCCATTGTTAAGATTTCTAAATCATGATCTGTATGATGAAAGCGCGAAGTTTATTATATATTAGTATTTTTGCAGGGAGTACAAGACAACTTCCAGTGATGCTGATGGTTTTGTTAATGATTTGTGCAAAAGTTAACTTAAAGTACTCTTTTTGTTCAAATGTTTTATGTTCTCTTCTATGTCAACTGAATGCATGGAGGAGTTCCTTTTGATGAGAAATATTTAAGTAATGTGTAATGAGAATATACTTTTAAATAAGGGTATTTTTGTACTCCTGTTTGATTTGTCAAAACTTTTTCAAATGACAAAGGATTTTCTTAGCCCTTTCTCTTTCCTTGTGTATTAGTTTTGAGCAAATACATAACTGGATTTAATAACTATGAAAAGCTAATTCTCCAAGCATAGGCAGAGTATGTACAGTACCTATAGGACCACTTTCCCCTGTAATGATAAGATAATAGTAATAAAAAAAAATGGTTTATAAGGGAAGTCAGTAAAACACTACTCTCTGTCTCAGACTGAGGTAATACTGCGGTAATAAAGGTATTAATTCTTGCACAAAATTAGAGCTTGCTCTGGATTTTCCCTGGAAAATACATCTCTCTTTCTGTGGTCATGTTTGTGTGACCTTTAACATAACAATATGTTTTCTCTTGGTTTTAATCCACAGACCATTCCTGTAGTGGTAAGTCCTTCTGCTGGGACAGTGGCAATGAGAACTGGAGTTCAGTATGTTCAGACCACAATGCCAGTCCAAGTACGAAGAGTCTAACTGCTAACAAGAAGCCCATACAATTGTTGGAATAAAAAAAAATCTCTCTAATAGAAATGTGAAAAATAAACACAGTTCTTTGGATTAACCTCAAAGGTTCAGACTTTGGCTTTGTATATGTGTACAAAGCATTTACTACACTACATTAATGTAAAGCATTAGCGCTGGCTTAAAAAAGCAGAGGACAGGTAAGATCCATGTTAAATCTATGCTTCTTTTGTAAATAATGTACAATTTGTGGATGTCATTAAAGTTAGAGTACCATCTCCTTTTTATATTTGTATTGACTTTAACTTATAAAAGAATGTTTGAAGTTGGTAAAGGAAGGCTTAAAAGAGCCTTATCAGAAGCTAACACTGAAGACTGCTCTTGGGGAAATTGCCGTTGAGCATCAGATCACTTCATGTTTGGTAATCAGGAGAATTTGAACAACTTGATTTACATTTGGATTGAGAACAATTTCTGCACTTTGAAACTCTATTAGAATTTCCTTTTGTGCAACCAAATGAAGAAGTGTAACCCTTCAGTTAATTCTCTTAGGCAAATTATGACATTTCCAATCAGTGGACCTGCAATACATAAAGAAGGTATTTACCTTGTTTTTTTTTTTTTTTGTTTTTTTTTTTTACATTTTTTTTTTTTCAGTGACTAGACTGTTAAAATTTATATTGTTTACAGGAAACAAAATTTCATTCAACCTAATATCAGAAAAGTGGGAAAGAGTAATACCAGCTGGTGGGTAACATATTCTGATCAGTGATATCAAAAACAAGAAAAGTGGAGGTTTTTCCTATGCTTCACAGTTCAGTGTGGCTGGGTTTGGGGTTTTTTTGTTTGTTTTTTTTTTTCCTTGTTAGTTTTTTGTTTGTTTTTGTTTTAATCCTCTAGAAAGGACTTTGTGGTGTTTTTCAAATGGAACAAGAACTAGGTGTGGAGAAAATTATGGATCAGGAAACATGGGCAAAGGACTTCTGATGCTGGGCCAGAGCATGTATTATTTATATGATGGAATTTATGTTTTTATGTAAGCATGAAGCAGTACAGTATGAGAGAAAGTAACCCATGAAAATGCTGTCTGTTACACTTATACTGTAGTACCATTTTGTATGTTGTGTAAAACGAAAGCATTGAACAAAGCAAAGGTGATGTATGTATATGAGAAAAATAATTGTATGATATCATTCCAGTACATTCTGTTGTACATTTTAGTCATGTTGATTTCTCCCATTGTTTATAAAAGAATGCGGTTTGTACAGTCTCCAGCTAGTACCCATATTAGAGGGAAAAAAAGTATTAGAAAAAAAAAGCGAGAACAGAATATTCGTGAATTGCAGTTGTGTCAAAAAATAGCCTAGCTGGCCTTATTTGTGAAGCATAATTGCTTTTAGCATATGGAAGTATTTTTTCACATTTTCTTTGTATAAAATTTGTATTAAACTTAAATATCTTTTTTGATGATTGTGTTTCTTTGTGACTGATACAGGTGACACACACAATATGCTTTGGGTTTCTCCAATTTTTCAAGAAACGTCACGATTTTTTATTAAACTGATTTAGAAAAATGGTTTGTGTTCCTGGATTTCCAGTTTCCTTCGGTCTGGACAAATGTGTATTTCTGCATCGTGTCCAGATCATAGTGCTCTGTGTTAGGGTGCTCAGTCTCACATGTGTGAGACTTGAATCAAGCCCCTCAAATTGGGAAAGAGCAAAGCAGAGTGGGCAGTGTGTAAACAAGCCATGTAAGTATAAAACTCAGTAGCATTCATTTTCTCTCAGCGAATATCCAGTGTTTATGGTGTAACATTTCACGTGATGTAATATTTATTCACTCCTTGGATTATGGTTGTTCGTTGTATCTTTTGCTCTAGAGCCAGGGCCTTGTTGGGCTTTTCACTGAGGAAAGGAGAGACCAACACCAGCATTGCTTCTCCGGGCCTCTCAGCTCAAGGTTTCTTTGTTCTAGACAGTATTTTATGAGCAAAAGGCAGGAAAAGAAAGCTATAGTGGAAGCTATTGTTCAGAAAATACGTACTGCCCTCAGAGCGCCCTGGGGTTTTGCTGTAGCCCCCAGAATGGCATGATGTGGATGGACGTGCACGGGGTCAAGTTTCGGAATAGGCATGTGATGTTACTGTGAGGATGGGGGCAGCTGCTGCTCAGTGCCCCGGCTGGGTTGCCCTGGTCATGTAGGCTGAGGTGCACGGTTCAGCCCAGGGGCCCGTCACCACCTCTGGCGCATCTGGGCTCTCTGCACCCAGGCCTAGAGAGGGCTTAACAGAGGGGACACGTGGAGCAGGTAGGTGCCATGGCAGAGCCGTGGGCTCAATGGGTGCCTCAGTTCAGAGGGAGCGCTGTGAGCTCTGCCCTCAGCGCCTAGTCTGGGCTCGTGTCCTGTTCTGTCCCTTGCACAAGAGGCAGAACCACGAGACCAAGTCGCTCTTAACACCTGTGTGCATGAGGGCAGCCCATATGAAGATGCAGACGGGGCTATCCTCTCCTCTAAAACGCTTGTGGAGCTGCTGCTTAAATGTTGTCAGGTGCCAGTCTTCTCTGCTTGCCTCGTCTGTCCTGTTTTCATAAAGGAATTGCCAAACACTGAGGTGTTCTTTTTGTTGTTTTTTGTTTTTTTTTCCTTAATGTAACATTCATCAAATAAGGCTGTTGTGATGCGAGTTGTGGACTTTACTAAACGAGTATTTTGCTACATGACTCTGGAGGAGGACGGAGGTTTGTCCCCATTTCTGCACTGTGGGGTTTGCTGTGAAGTCCAGCTGCCCTCACGTGGTTAAATGTGAGAAGTGCTGAGAAAGATTCAACTTAAGAAATAGGTAAAGCAAAAAAAAAAAAACTTTCTTTTTTTTTTTTTTTCCCGTCATCCTCATTTGTGAGGTGTATTTCACAGCTATTTTCTTGTAGTTTTTCAGTAGCAAAGTGCTCTTATGCTGTGTTTTGATTGTTGGGAGACATGGCCATGGAGGTTGGATGGGTGGAGAACCTCTCAGGGATGAACTTGACAAAAATATTTCTTAATTTCAGTTTTTCACCTGCGGCGGATGTGGCGCAGCCGGCCGTGTGATGAGGAGTGCCCATGCGCACCAGACTCGGAGTTAGGCTGTGCTAACAGGGTGAAGGTTCTCAAGTCAATATAGGGAAGCAGCTCAAAGGTATGGATGGACATATGGATCAGGTAAAGCACATAGATGGCAGAAGTGTAGCTTGCTGAGCCATAAGCAAGGGCAGAATTAAGCTTTGATGTGCTGAGAACAAGGTTATCTTGGAGAAAAAGGGGCAACGTTAGTGATTCCCTACTGACCTGCTGTCTCCAGTAGGCTCTAGCAGTGAAGGGACATGCAGTTCAGGAAAGCCTGGTGCTCTGCTGGGAGAATTCCCTGGAGAATTCGCGCCCCATTTATGAATAATTTTGTTTTGGTTGTAGTTTTTTGCAGCTAGTGTTACTCTGTTAATTCTATTTGCTGCATTCCCTGTTTGCTGAACAAGAGCTCTTCCCAACTGACTTTGCACATTTCCAACAATATACAAACAAATGAAACCTGAGAAAAGGTGATTAATCTGCAGGGGCTTTTCTCTACTTCATTTTTACATGCTGACATATATGCTTTGCTTTCTATGAAATTTATTTGCTAAAAACAATTTTTATTTAGAGTCCTGGCACACAGGAACACATCACTCAGCCACTTTTCAGAGAAATGATGCTCTGAGCTATTGTGATAGATGCTTGCACAGTACCAGCAATGCAGCAGTGACTGTTTCCTGAGGTAAAGGTGTTTGTGGAGCCTTGGCCTCTCCCTCAAGGTGTAACAGTGCCGCACACGATGAACGAGTGGATTCGCTTCCTTGCTACCTCTCTCTACTGCCTTTACCAATGAGGCCCTGAGCCTGTTGAGGTTATTTGGGTGCCGCAGCGAGGATTAACTGGCCAGCTCAGCAGAAATCCTAGAGCTGAATCTTCTTGGTAAATACATTTATTTACACAGAAATAAATACGCACAGCTGCAAGAGTTGCTTGCACATGCTCTTCCTTTGCAAGACGGGTAGGATTTGCCAACTGTCCTTGTCCTCTCCCAGGGGCCGTGGCCCCTGAGCGGCTTCACCCTGCCCCGGCCCAAGGCCCTGGACGCGAGGAGCCCCTCCAGTCCAAGCCCAGCTTGACGGGGGGAGGGCGAGTCCACAGCTATCACTGCGTCCCAGGCTGGCTGGAGAGAAGGCAGGCCCTCCAGTCCCCAAAATGTAAACACTTTTATTTAATGCCTTTCACTCATCACAAGGGATTTTTCCCCTATCCCAGCCCCACACTCAAGATGGCAGCATATGGCACCGTGCAGACACATGCACAGTCCACGTGCCACCTGTGTGAGGTTCTAATACACAGCTGTAGTTCTTACCGACAATTCCAGGTGTCATTATTAAATGTACACGATAGGATTTTTCTCCAGCGTTGTGCTGGAGAAGTTATTAATTTAGGATGGCAGGACTTTCCCTACCCACCCACCCCAAAAAGCCAGATTAAAAACACAGGTACAGAGTTTAATACCAGAGTAATGAGATTAGTTCATAAATTAAAAAAATACAAAAAAAAAAAAAAAGACACATTTTCACTCTTATTTTCAGAAGGTCCCATGTGCTAGGAAGCAGTGCACAGAGCGTGCTCAGATTCCTTACTATATCCTCTTCCCCCTTCAAGGCAAGAAAATGGGTGAGCAGACCCAAAATTTCCAGTCTTCAGGTTTGTTGGTGGTGGCAAAAAGGCAGCATCCCCAGGGGGTGGTCTGAAGACTTTTCCTTGTTCAAAGGAAGAAAGGTGTGACACAATATTCTTTGGCTGCAAGTTCTTCAAGACTTCCACCTGAATGGCTCTCCTTCAAAAACAAAGAGAAGCTGCAGCTGCTGTGGGGTTTTTTTAGTAAGAAAATGCTGAGGAATGGGTGGAACTCAGGTAACAGTTTGGAGTGAGGCCCTCACAGTGCTAAGACGTTGGGGTCAGCTACAAATATTCAAGTTCCAAGGCGTGCCGAAGAGCTTCCAGGTCGGCGTGACAAGAAATTCTCCAGAAGGGCATGTTGTGCTAGAGCAAAACCAAAAGAGGGATTTTTTTTTTTTTTTTTTTTTTTTTTTTTTTTTTTTTTTTTTTTTTTTTTTTTTTTTTATACTAAGAGCAGGTGCCCCCGGGCACGGAGCTGCCCCAGGCCGGGAGGCTCCTCTCAGAAAGGCCGGGAAGGAGGGGACAGGGCCACGCGCTGACGCCCTGCGTGGCTGGGGCACCTTGTGAACACACGGGCTGCTACACGTGGTGCCCTCTTATTCTCCCTGCATTAATCAGGAAGGGTTCCAGAATTACAGCACCACTAAAAACAATTTCCATGCCACTTAATAATACATTATACAATATCAATAATACATTATTACCCACCCATTATGTCTACAGTAATATGCTATACAGGAATCTTGACTCTGCAGCAAGTGCCAATATCCTTTGCTATAACCCATACTCTAAGGCACAGATCTATTTACTACTCTTGAAAGCTCTTGTGAGGGCATCATAGACAAGTAAACGGTGTGTCTGTATACACATATAAAAAAAAAAAGAAAGAAAATCACAGAATACTGAAACATAAACAAAACCTGTAATATCAAAGTCAAAATGCTTTCTAAGAATTAATTTCCTTTCCCACTTAAATGGAACAGTAGCTCAGAGTGTATTTTCTGGTAATACAGAAACTGGTATCATTGCTCAGATCAGTTGTTCAGGTGCAATAGGATAATAACCGGTCTTTGAGGAAGTTAATGAATTCTCATTTAACAACTCTTAGGTACTTCCTCAGCCTACCTGTTTTTCACATCAGATTTACTACGTTAAATCCAGACTCACGCATTAGCAAATGCTAATCAGTCAGTTCCTCCTGCCCTGTCTCCTGTGGCTGGATTAAACCTGGAAAGGGCAGCTGTCTGTGAGCTACTACCTCCTCAGAGTTGGAGCGGGACCCAGTTCAGGAAAATTGTGTAGATGCTCTTGGAAAATAAGACTTGCATCTGAAAAGGAGGAAATACCAGCTCTTTTATGTTTGTGCTGTGAGATGACTGAGGGTCAGTGAGCCTTAGGCACCAGACATTACTTTCCTTCCAGTGTGGGAATCATTTCTCTCCCTCACCCACCCACCCTCCCCCCCTTTTTTTTAATAAAGATAATTAAACTATAAACATACTGCCACAAGTAAAAAGCCTGCACAAAGCTTTAGGCAATCTGTATTTCCTAGACAGATGATTCTGATGAAGGAAGCTGCTCTTCCAAGTGCACCTACCTGTGCTAAAACAACACACCCGTGCCTCTAAATGTGGAGTTCAGAGTGTCTGTTTACACTCCTCTAACGTCCCTCTGGTATGTTGCCTATCAGTGAACAAATATTTCCTTGAAGCTACTTATCAGTGTGTGCAGAGGCAGCAAACACAGACAGCTGAAGTGACTGGAATCCACTTCTCCGTAATTTCTCTTTAGAGGAAAAAAGTTATTTCCTTCTCCCACCCCATTCCATGGTGGTTATTAAACCCATTCCATTAAATTATCTATTTTTCTTTCTTTAAAGAGAAGAAAACTTGCCCTGCCAGCCCCTCCTGTTGTTCTGCTTTTACAGATTTATCACTCATCAGACAGGAGAAGAAAAATGACCCACTAAAATGGAGATATTATCAGTGCTGTCGGCAAAACAGTGAAAGGTTCTGCTTTTCTTTTTTTTCTTTTTTTGTATAAAGCTCAGGTGTGTAGCAGCCTTGACTAATGATTGTCATCAATCAAAGGAGGCGGCAGCCCAGCAAAGAATGTGCTCCATTAATGGGAGAGCTGCTTAGGCCGGGAGACACAAGCAAGAGGGCTCCTGATATCCTGCCCATAGAAGATCATTGAACCTTCCCACTTCCTCACACTGCCCTGAGCCCGGCAGCCTTTGATGCACTCCTGTGCACTGACCCTCTGCCTTTGAAGTTCGGCACTGGGCTGTCAAAAGCAGCAGCCATTATCACTTCATTCCCATTTGGATTCTCCTCTGAGACTCCTTAACCCTTCATGAACTAGAGAAGTAGCTACAGCTGTGGCTAATTCTTAAAAGGGAGGCTTATTATCATTGTTTCCATTGATAAGAGGTAACAAATATATAAAAGAGAACATTTCTGAGGCTTCAACGATGCTGTGAGACAGAATTCTGGGGACAGGGCAGGTGCTTATTGCCTTGCTTGCCGGATCCCTTTTTTGCTGAGAGGAACCTCCCTCAAAATGGCCTTTCAGGTCCTCCAGCACAAAGTTCAGCAGCACCACTCAGCTGCTGTGATAGAATTACTACACACCACTTGAGCTGCAGCAGGTACTTGGGTGCCTATTAAAAAAACTAATCCAGCCAGTTCCTGCAGCGCCGCTTACGGGCAGCTCTCTGCACACCGAGCAAATGCAGCTCGGCCGCATTCCCACGCGTGTCGGGAGCGCAAGACCCAAGGTGCACAAAATAGTCAAGCTGCATTTACTGTAATGACTTTAGGCCCTATGACCCCACTGGATAACATGCATATATAGCATGGATATGTAGATATATTTAAAAAAACACCAAAAAAATCTACGGGTTTGTAATTTATAGCAGTAATGTGTATAGAGTAGAAGTTGACCCTGCTCACTGATCTGAGCACACGCATGGAGTTTTCCTTTTCATGTGTTAAAAGTCATCATTATTAAGCAAGAATAAACCCAGGAACACATGGCAGTATAGGGGCTACCTAAAAACATTGCACTAGCTGCTGAGGTGGGAGATTTACAGTAAGGAATTTCTCAAAAAGTTGTTGAGTATTTTGCATATGAAGAAATGAGACCAACTGCAAACTGTTTCAAAGGGAAGGAATTTCTTTACAACTTAAATAAACAAAGGGCCACTGAAATAAAAACTTGGAAGAATCCAGGATGGCATCCACCAACTGTACCTTTTTTGCTCCCTGTTCCTCTTCCACACCATCTCCTATTACAATATACACGGCTTTTCTTCCAAACCTTTGCATTATCCTTTCAAAACAGCTCTCTTTGCCTGAGCAACAGAAGAGAAGACACATTTGTTACCTGGACACATGTGGCAGGTAGAGCTGACGCTGCAGCTGAGAGCTCGTTAGCTTTGCCTCTACATTCCTCATTTTCTGTTGAAATGAGACCCTAAGTGAATCTCCACTCAAGAGGGAGACTCTCTATCACATGACAGCTACTAGCACTTTCTTTATCAATTAAGGACTTCCAAGTGCTGCCGGAAGTTTTCCATACGCTGAGGGACATCCGATCCTTTGCTTGGCCCTACAGTTTGCTACCCTACAGGGTGAAGTGACAGTCATGGCACTCAGTTTGGAGAGGCCTTTTCTGTTCACTGCAGTTGCAGCCAACCCGGCAAATGTTCACCACTCACAGAGTCTTCCTAAAGTTCCATCCCTCTCCCTTAGAAACAGGATCCTGACTGTGCTTTTGCAACAGGTTGAATCCGACTGTCTTCCTCCTAGCTGGATGCAGTGGGGCATCCTGCATGCCAGAGATGCTCCTGAGAGCAGTTATCATTAAGGCTCTCTTACCCATGGAGATATTTGGGAAGACTTAGATTTTCAGCAGTCTGTACTAGCTTATACATGAGCAGACAGGCTGTGAATTATGGATGTGCCAACAGCGCCAAAAATAAAGCTCATATGTCACTTGGTGCAATCAACTGGACAGACCTGTCTGATGCAGGGACAAAACTTCAGTCAATCATTGGCTGAGGCCTTAATTACTTTGTTCTTACCTGTTTTTGTAGCACTGTAAATGTTTTCAATGGGGAAGACAGTGCCCAGTCCATAGAGCAGCACTTTTGCGAGAGCTGGTATAAGCTGAGTTGTGGTGACCAACACATTCACACAGTTAGACCTACAAGACAGAAATGTGAGCAGGAGTGGCCATCTGTGCGTCCCTCTCCCACTGCGAGCTGCAGGACGGCAGGAAGCAGAGCTCCCAATCACTGCGGGCTGCGCAGCCCGAGGTGGACTCCAGTACTGGCCACGTCACCTTCATAAATCAGTGGAATGGCAAAAAATCACAAAAGAAAGCAGCAGTGATGCGGTCTTATTGCATGCATCCATTTTGTGGGAATTCAGACACTGCAAAGTTATGTCCATGCTGGTTTCTTTGCATGAGCGTTCTCAGGGACCTTTTCTCCCTTTCTATTCTCTTGGAAACCTGCTCATGTATCAGGTGTGCCACAAATAATGTAGCCAAAGACAGGCAGGAAGCAGGACTGCATTTTCTTTTGCTCAGTTCATCATCTTGAGCCCACTCAACCCTTGATAATACAAGTCTGGCAAACACGTGCAGACAGGCCTCCCACAGGCTGGGCCAGCAAAGTCCCATAAATGTGTCTCGATTTGTTTAGACGGGGGAAAAGAGGGAAGCAAAGGAGATCCTGGATCAAGCCTGTAGGCAATTCTTTAAGCTGTTCTTACCGGGAATGTATCAAATTCAGAGCCTTCAGAGCATGTGTGAGCCAGAGATCAGTCAGCGCTTCAAGCTCTGCTCTCAACTGCAGCCAGGTTTCCCTCTTAGGAGCACCTATCAAACCTGCAGGCAGGGAAACACCTTTCGTAGGCGCAGAGAACCGTGCGCGGCACCCGAGGGTGCCGGCCTCCTGCTCTCCCCAGCGGCGCTCCGTGTCCAGCCCTTCCCACCGTCCTTCTCCCATTCCTGGCAGGGAGCTCTGCCCACCCCAGCATCCTGCTACGCTATGAGTTCTCCTGTGGAAAAAACGTGATTGGGTTGGTACTTCCTGCCTATTTACTAAACAACCTGGAAAACTGGGAAAATTCCTTCTCTGCTGAAGGGATTCTCTAAAGCTCAGACTTTGCTCCTGACCCAAGCACCACAGCAGGCACCAGTGAGCAGCACCGGTTCAAGGCTGGCGGCTGCAAAACTTGCTCAGCTCAGAATGAAGTGTCCAGGCCGGCGGCCTCGGTGCCTCCCCCGGAGTGTGTGCCCAGCAGAGCGGCATGGGGAGGCTGCAAGATGAAAGGCCGGTGGTGACACTCACCGCCTACGTTGTTTTTGTAGGTGTTGTACATCTCCTTGACGCGCCGGTAGCGGAATGCCAATTTCCTCATCCAGTCGACTCCCCCGTGAACGCCCGAGCCCAGGCACAGGTTGGCGCTGGCTGTCGAGCTGTGGAAACCGTCTGCGGAGAAGTTGTACGTGCTGCGGGAGGGGGGAGAGGGCACGCGATCAGCGCGACTACAGGCCATGACTACAGGCGTCGCCCTTCCCGCAGGGAGCAGCGACAGCCGGTGAGCTCCGCGGTGACAGGCGGCGGCCGAGCCGAGCGGAGGCGGCACCGCACAGGAGCAGAGTCCGTCCTGCCGCCTCCTGGGCTTCCGCGAGTCACCGCGAGGTGCCACCCTGTCCCCGTGCTCCGGGGCCTCAACACCCACCTCCTGATTTACTGCACAGCAATTTCCCCTTCCAGACAGCCCTGAGGCCACTTTAATTCTCTACTAGAGAATTCAGATAAGAGTTCAAGTGTGTAACACACTTCAGTCATCTCAGCTTCATTTCCCACGCAGACAAGCCCTAAGCAGCACTCCTGCAATGACTGTAACCATTTAGCTGGGGGTTGTCAGAGGATCTAAGAGCTGCTCTTAGATATTGGCTTTTCTCACTCACTCAGCGTGGGCCAGTGCAGTGATTTATTTGACAGAAAACTCAAATTATTGTTTTAATTACTGGCTGAAGAGCTCTGCAGACTCACCCTCTTACAGGCTGCCTGAGCACAGACATGTGGGTCCCGTGCATTGCAAAGCATGGACCTGCACTGCAGTTACACTCAAACCTGAATGACGTTCCCTGCACCAACTCTTTTCCCTAAAACTCTTATGTTGTGTTCTATGCTGCTGCTGTAGCAATTTATATATCCAGTTTTTATACCAATTACACAACCATAAAACCAGAAATCATAAAACTGCGAGCCCTGCACATCTCACTCCTGCACCAGCTACCACAGTGTTGCAGGAAACACTTCAGGGAAAGGAATATGTAATTGTACAGAGGGAGCTTTTGCAAACATGATGAACTTGGTTATACACAAAATATTTAGTGCAGTTTTACTACAAGTTGCTACCACTGACAGCAGCTCGCCTTGGCAAGATCCTCAAACCTTCCTACCAAACCCATTCATTGCAGATGAGCAAACATTTCAGCCTCGTTTCCAGAGACACGTGTGCCTGTTTCGGCCAAATTTGCTTGCAGATGCACTATCATGTTCATGGTAGACTGTGCTTTTATTCTAGCTTCATGCTCCTGTAGTTTATTTTCTGCTTTCCCATAGGTGGCAGGAGCCCTTGGTGTAGGGTATGAACATGACAAGTTTCTAAAGCACTGGCACAGCCTGAAATGGTCCAGTGGCCCCTATGCCAACTGGCTGGCCAAATCACACCCAAAACTGGTGCTGGCAGACTGCAGTTCAACCTAACTTTAAACATATTTCCCGAAGATAGCTCAGTGCCCAGCCCTGCAAGGGCTTGGCAGGAGACACAAGCACTTTAATGTGCAAAAGGGGACTGGGTGCTGCTGTGTGCTTGATAACTGCAAGGGGTACAGAGCCAGGGAGGGGAGCGAGCACGCGGGGATGCGGCCACGAGCCATCGGTGGCCACTCTCCAACAGCTGGGGAGCGCCTGGGCTGCTGCTCCAGCCTGGACACCCCTACCTTAGATCCTGTCCATTGTCATCCGATGACACATCATCTATGTGGATCTGGTCACAGTCCTGAGAAGCGTGTGGAAAAAAAAAATCACATGTAGAAGTAAATGAGTTGCAAAAGAAACCCTGCAAGAACATGTTTCCTTAATGAAAATGACTGTCAGGTCATACTGCGAAGAGGAAGCCTTCCACGTTGCCAGCACTGACCAGCACAGTCCAGCTCCTTCCTCGTTACACACAAGCATCACACAGCGCTCGTGCAACACACCAACAGAACAGTGCGTGATCTATAGCTACCTAAGGATGCAACAGCTCTGGAACAACACAGTGACTGAAACTGCTTCCTAAACAGACAGCAGGAAGAGAGATGCTTGCATTCTAGTCTGGAAAACTATGTTTTTTTTTTTTTTTTTTTTTTTTTTAAACTATATGCATGATAAGGCATCAATTTGGCAGCCTCTTCCCCTAGGAGAAGAGCACGTTGGACAGGAGGTGTTTGTCCACACAATTTCAAGCAGGCATCTGCCCAACAGAAATTTTCAGAGGCACCTGCCCTGCTGGCATTTTCCCTACACTTATGAGGGTGTCGAGCACCTCTGACGTGCCAGGGCACTAAGCAAGGCACCTTTCACAGCCCCTCACCACAAACAGAGCTAAGGAGTCATGTGTGACAGCAATGAGGAAACCCACACACAGGAAATTTAAACTGATTATCCCTGTGGTGCCACGCTGGCATGAGGCACGTCCCGGAGATCTTATCGGCCAACGATCCTCACCGTTTGAGTGGTGGAGGCCTCACCTCAAAAACTTGAGATGTTGTTTCTATGGTTTCTTTGTGGGAAGAGAAAATCGGGAAGCTTCCCCTAGGTCCCTTCTCCACAGCCCTTGCAGGTGAAGATGTAACACGAACTCCCTGCATTTGGGCTCGCTCGTGAGGACATGGAAAGCGCAGCAGGTGCCCCAGGTCTCCTCACCAGGAACAACTGCAGATAAGCACAGCCGCTGCCCTCACCCCTTTCAGTGCCCTGCACAACCTGCTCTACCAAATGAGGAGTTTTGTAAATTACTTCCAATAAAGCTCTTTCCAAAACGAAAAAAAATCCCGAACGAGCAACCAAGCTTGACATCCAAAGCACACTGCCACAGGTGCCTGCGATCTAGTTCTGTCCCCGAATGTGACATCTGCTGCAGTGCTTACAGGGGGTAACTCTCACAAAGACACCCAGTTTTACCTTTGACCCCTTATAAAGCCCAGCTGGGGAGTCCGCTGTGCATGAGAGGAGCTGAGGGCAGCAGAGCTGCTCTCTGCAGGCCCCTCTCCCTCTCCTGCCCCTTGTTTGCAAGGATCCTTCGCTGCTGAGGGCCCTGCTGGGACCCTGCTGCTGCGGCAGCTCCGCTGCCGTCGTGCAGAGCATTAAGTCAGTGGAAAGGTATTTGTGGAGGGATCTGCTTTTCTCATCTGTGAATGAATTGTTCTGTACACTGAAGTGTGACAACAGTAGCTATCACATTTCTGACTTAATAAAATACCATGACACTGGGTGAGACGCTACCTCATAGTCCGGCGGCTGAGCCTCTCGTGTTACTGGGCGAAACGCAGGGAAGCTGCTTGCAGGAAGAACGCGGGCCGTGTTTCACTGCTTGGTTACGAGGCTAGTTTTTCATTCTTGCCAAGTTCCCTTGAACTCCCAGCGCGCGGGGAAGCGGGGCAGGGCTCGCGGGCTGCTGTGAGGGAGGGCCGGCCTGTCCAGGCGCACGGCAGCAGCGGCAGCACTGGGAGCCGACAGTGCCGAGCTGCCCGCAGCAGCAGTGCCAGGCACCTGCACCCCCAGCACGGGAACGGGGCGCGTGGGTACCTGCTTCTCCAGGGAGGGTTCGCTCGTGGCCAGCAGAGCCATCGGAGCGCTCTGCAGCAGCCCCTTGCAGCAGAGCGTGGCAAGTTAACACACCGGTGCTGCAGAAACCTGGCAGAAACCTGGCAGAAAGGGCTGCTGGCAGCCCGCCCGTCACCTGCTGCGCTGACAGCCTGTGCCCACTGCAATCACCCCCTCCTTATCTTGTTAATTTTGCAGTAGGAGAGCAGCAGTGCAAAAGGCTGCCCAGCATTTTCAAAGACAAGTCACCTGTGCAACAGCACTCTGCTGCTCTGCAGTCTTGGTAAAACATATAACGTGGTGCATAGCTCCCCGGCCCGGCAGTACCAGAACCCCTGGCAGTGGCTGCTGCTTTGCACAGCACTGCAACCTGCAGCCTCCACAGTTAGGCCATTGCTCTATTGCTAACACAGGGTAAGAACCGATTTCCCACCCTGGAGTGACACCCCCCAGCTCTCCCCGGGCACTGCCTGTTGGGAGCCAGCGGTGCCCCTGGCGGGGACGGGAGGGCTCCCCAGCTGCCCAGGCACTACCATTGGTGCCACCAAACCTCTGTGTGGGTGACAGTCCCCAGCAAGAGCCCTCTGCTCCCGTCTATCCAGGGCAACTCTCCTGCCTGCCGCCTGCGCCTGTACAGCTCAGCGTTGGACCACATGATGGTGCTGCCGTGCAGGGGAACCTCTGAGGCTCCAGCACTGCAGCAATCCGGTGCTGGTTTTGTTCCTAGGTTTTCTTCTTTTTTTTTTCAACATATCATTCATTGCATCTACTTCAAGAATAACACCTACTGACCTATCATCCTTAAACATCACTTGGTGACTGCCCCTCCTTGAAAGACTTTTATTTCTCATGCGAGGCCAAGGCGCTGGACGGCTGCTGGACACAGATGGACGGCTGCTTTGTGGCTCCTATTGCTGCAAATTCCTCCAGGCAGAAATGGCCCTTTTTGCAAAGCAAAATTGTGCAGAGGACATTCACCTTGCAATTGTCCCTCATCCCTCATTGTTTCCTTGAATGCGCCCAGGTAATACAAAACACCTGAAGTTGTTTTTGATTTGGAAAACCTACCAAGCACAGGCAAAAGCGGAAAACTGAAATTCTGGGAGTAGAAGATGCTCTCCTCTTTCCAGACAGCTGGGCAAGGTATATTGGCTAAGGACCGAAGAAGCAGAGCAGGTGGTGAGATAAAGTGAAAGTTGTCTCACGAGGGCCCTTCCCGGCTGGCTTCTGCTGTGGCTGCTGCAGAACTACCCCGGTCTCAAAAGTTTCTCATCATTTTTGAGCCATCCGGATCCAGTGGGGCTGGTTCTCCCCACAAGGTGCTTGTGCTGCCACTTTACCTGACAGGTCCACTGGGGTTATGCTCAGCTGCCTATTCAGCTGCCCAATTTGGTGTTTCCTCTACTTGCTAAGGAAAGGCAGCAAGGGAATAAGAGACTCCAGCACAGCAGCAAAATTGCTTCCACTTCTCATGCAGCAACAAAACAGCACTAGCAACAGAAGTGTAATTTAGAATCTGTGTAGGCCAACTACTTGGAAACTATCCCCTAGCACCCTGGTGAATGGATTTGCCCTTGCAGCACCTCCTCTCCTCCTGTCTGGGATATGGAGTCCAGAAACTTTGCATTTTTTCTGAATGCTACTTGGAGAAGCACTGCTAAAATCCTGGTCTTCACAAGACTAGCTTTTAGTCAGTTACCTAGGCCTGTTGGATGAAAAAGTCCCATTTCTCAATGAATTTTCATCCAGCTTTTGCCACTCAAGGTCTAGAAATCACAGAAGAAAAAAAACTTCAAACTAACTTCTTATAATTAAAAACTTTGCTCTGCTCCAGTGGTTAAAGAAGAATTTGAGAGGCCTTGGGAGACCTAAGGAGTCTTCTAGCAGCCAAACCTGTTACAGACTGACAAATGTGCAGAATTTGACCAAGGCCAGACAAATTGCTGCTTTATTTTGCGTTTTATAGTGGTAAGTAAAGCCAGGAAAATTTGTTTTAATATGATTTGCACACTTAAATCTTTTATAAACAGGGAAAAACTCTAAATTGGCGTGAGATTTCTAAAGAGGCTTTGGTCAAGACACATCAAGATCTAACGGGTGAAAAGTGCTGGATTTTAGCATACACTCCAAAAGGTTTTGGCTTTGCAGACTGTGCACTTTGCAGACCTAGCACTGCCCCAGACAGAAAGAACTTCTTGCTCTTGCCCTTTAGTGCAGGAACTCCCCCCAGCTCAGCCTCTCTGCAGAACTGAGCTCCCACTGGAGCAGGGACCAGTCTTCAAACCTCTGCACTGGCTCACATTGCTACGTGCCCCCTAGGATCCATGCTAATTTAGCTTAATAAAATTATTAAATAGCAAATTTCAGGAGAAGCAGCAGGAATGCCCTCACTATTAGATTTAGTAAAACTGCCAAAAGCCATCATTGTTACTCTGAATCTAGAGAAAAATCCTTACAAAGGAAGATGTGAGAGGGAGAATATAAGCAGCTACATACCTCCAGGTCATTAAAGAACAGATGCGTATCTGCAAGGTTGAAGATCATTTCTTCCATCATCAGACCTATCCGCACAGACGTTGTAGTGTCCTGTTAGGAAAAAAGAACATTTTTTCCCAGTCATTTGGACTTTCCTTTTTGGGGAAGAAGGGCATGGGGTGGGATGTCTTAGAGCAAACACAGGATCTACAGGTTCCTGTTTCTGCAGATACATTCATTAAAACCATTTATTTCTCAAGTGTGTCTCAATGGGATTTTCCCACCCTTCTTTTGCTCTTCTACATAACCCAGTTCTGCTCTTTCAAGGACACCTATGGCCCCCCCTTGACCCGGAATAGGCCTCTTCTTTCAGAGGAGGATAACAAGAAACTTTACACCGAGGTAGATACAGGCGTTAAGAAAACATCCAAGACGAGACCCTGCTCACTCAAGGGCAGCTTAGGCAGCCCGCCCCGGGCCGCCTGGCGCGGCTCTGTGGCGCTGCCAGCCCTCCCCTTGGCCAGGCGCTGGCTGTCCCGCAGCTCCCACGTTGCTGGAACACGTCCTTCGGGCTTAAAAGTATGTGAAAACGGAGGTACAAGCAGCTCCAAAAAACCTTCCACACACCCTTAAGCACGTGTGAACTTCCTCACATCCCGGCTTGCTCCTACCCGAGCTGGTAGTTTATAGAACCTTAGCTGAATTGCCCCGTATAGTTGTGCTACCTGTAGCCTGACCAGAGCTCAGGACTTCCAAAGGCTGCAGATCACGGATGAAGGAGCTGCCCTGGGGCGAGCACAGCTCTGCTGAGCCGCTCTGCACGTCCCTGTGCGGGCCCAACATGTGGGAATGCTCCCAAGAGACCTGCTGCATCCAGCCTCTCACGCAGCTCCACTTTTAAATGAGTCTCAGTCCCATCTCCACATCTCTCAGGCCCAAACGCAGCCCTTGGGTAACCCACCTTCCTCCTCTACCTGCTGTGAAAGCCCAGAAGCGCCTCGATGCCAACAGGCTCTGCAGCAGCACATTGGCTTAGTCATTAAACACTCCAAAAACGCAAGCAAAAATAATCTGCGGTTAATAAGCTGTTCACCCCCAGTGCAAAAGCCTTGCGCCTGCTCAGACTAAACAGACAACTCAAAAAGGGCTCCCACCACAGGCCTTTATTTGCAATTCATCTTCATTAGGACAGGGATCTCTCATCTTTATGTTTATGTGGGTGGTTTCCCCTCCACGGCAGTTACAAGCCCTGCTAAAACAAGGCAGATTTATATGTAGTCTTTCCTCTAATTTTTTGCAGATTTCGGCAGAGCTCTGTTATTTTACCACAGGCCAGCAAGGCATTAGCCGAGGAGCTCTAGCAGGGCACACAATGCTTGGGGATGAGGACATTTCTATTGATCTACTTGTTTGCTCTAGAAGTCTCTGGGCTTAACCTTCCCTTAACCCTCCCAAATCTCCCGTGAAGCCCAAAGGCACTTGTGGCCGAGCGCAGGGATACCAGGACACCCGTCCATGGCCCTGTGCAAGCGGCTCTCCATCAAGTTTTACTGCCCAGGTGTAGCAACACAGGGGAGCTGTTTTGGGAAATATCTGCTGCTAGGAAGGAGCGACTTTGTAAAATAGTTTTTAATGAAGCAATTTATTTTTATACGTTTCAAGGATCATTTGCTGTTAAAACCTCTTTTAGGAAGTCTCACTGGTTGGTATCTGTCATTTATCCTCTAAATTTTGTCTTTAGCCATATTTGTATTAATCACTAATGGAGAGTAGAGATTGTTTCCACAGTGTATGAAGTTACCTTCTCTTAAACCAAACAATATGGGGATTAAATTGTACACGAGGGGGGGAAAAAGTCTCTCTCTTGAGATAGAGAATGTGATGGAATGAAAATAAAACAGAAAAATGCACTTTACCACCCAGAGGGGAAGCCGTCTGGGGAAATGATCTGGCGTTGCTGCGCTCTCAGTGCGGACATTTCCTCCACAGCGAGGCCCGCTTCCAAGCCTGGAACGGGCTGATAAAGGTAAAAGGCAATCGGTGCTCTCGGTGCACAAGAGAAGCCAAGTCGAGGCTCCGGGGCAGCTGTTTATTGGGTCTCGGCTGCATCTACAAGCCCCTGTCCCAGGCTTGAGCCCCACTGGGCCCCAGGCTGAGCCCGTGCAGACCGGAGAAACAGGCCTCCAACTCCAAGCACGGGGTAAACAGGGGAGACGGACCAGTGGGAAAGCACAAAACAACTCGAGTGTTTCAATCAACAAGCTGCCAAATTTCTCTGTGTGGTTCGTAAAGGATGTGAAGGGGAACTGCGATGTCGTTCACTCAGTGATAAGGGGAGAGAGGCGCCTTCCGCACTGGACGTCCTGCAGCGCCGCAGCGGATGCCCTGGCAGGGGGCAGACGCCCATGTCCGAGCAACACCCCCTGCTCCGTCCCCAGCGATGGTCCCTGCTAATCACTGGACCTTTCCCTCGGCCGAGAGGTGCACCCTGTGCGAGCACGAACCAAGGATGGGAGGAGATGGAACCTCCTCCTGTAGCCACCTCTCGCGCTGCAAAGGGATCCACCTGAGAACCCAACCCTGAGCACCTGCTCGGAAGCATGAGAAGAGCGGGGTCCTACCCCCTTGCTAGTCCCCACAGAACGCAAGGCAGGGATGGAAAGCTGCTAATAAACTCCATCTGCAAGCACCATCGGTCCGGGAACCCCTGCACCCCTCTCTGCAACACACTGCCCTCGGGGCTCACTCCACACCGCACTAACCTAGTCCTTGCATCCATTTACATTTTAAAATTACAATTTGAGACAACGTCTCTACCCAAAAGCTAGTAACATCCCACCTAAAATTAATTTTGAAAGCACAAAATCTTCTATCAAAAGTTTATTTCAGCTCTGCAAATGTGGCTTTTTCTTCACCAGTACTTTAAAGATAAAAAACAAAAAGCTTAACCCGCAGCACACCAAGCAAGCTCTCCAAGGACTATGTCTGCTCCCACCCACATCCCAGGGCTTGCGGGAAGGCCCAGGCAGAGTTTGGGTTCAAGCTTCCTCCTGCCCTTAAAGAAAAAAGAATAAAACACAACAATATACAAAACAAAGCCCTGCTACTTTAATACAGCCCTACTATTTCCACCCAACCAGTCTCAAAACCCCTGCCAAATACCTGCTTGTGCTGTGAGCAAATAATTGCTTTTCTACAAGGAAGTAGGTATTAATTAAGAGCATTTGTCAGACTGCCATCCTGCGGGGTTTATCTGGCCCAGGTGTCAGCCAGAGGTGAGGGCCGGATTAAGCAGCAATCACGGGCTCTCCAGCCAAACCTCCTCCCATGCTCAGCCCTTGATAACAACCTTGTCACCAAAGGGGAGAGTTTAAGAGTTTTAATTGAGTTTAATTACTTGGAAAGGCCTGAAAAAAAAACCTTTTTTTTTTATATAAAGTAGTAGGAAAAGTTCAAGCCCCAAAATGGAGAAATATTTGTAAAGAAATGGTGGGCCCTGCTAAGCGGGGTGCAGGGAGCCCAACGGCCCCGCCGCGACAAACACTGGGGACTGCTCCCAACACACAGTGGACACAGCCGACCGGCTGGCATTATTTACTCCCCTATCTCCAATAACAGGCTAATAATTGAGAAAGCGCCATGTCTAAAGCAACTTTTTTTTTTTTTTTATTACCTGTGGTGATTGAATGCTGTTTTAATTTAATTTTAAAAGGCATTAAACACAAGGTTTAGCCTCCAGCGGGCGTAAAAATCTCCAACTTCCTCAGAAAATCCTTTCCAAATTGTATTCATCTCGACTTAATCCACGATCTACCGAGTGAATTAGGCTCTGTTTGTTTTGAAAGCCCGCGTTAGGGCGTCACGAGGCCCGCGCTTCCCCGGCCGGGCCGCGTCCGCACCCCGCGCCTCCCATCTGGCGAAACGCAAGCAAACACAGCTGAGCCGGGCAGAAACGGGGCGGTTTTCTCATCAGAGAAATCAAATAAACAGATGTCCCGCCGCACTTGGGCTCGCGTTTGCCAGAGGGACGGAAACGCCTCGCACGAGGGCAGGCCGCGGCCGGGGCACACGGAGCTACGTGACCGGCCTCGCGGACGGCGCCTTCCCGCCGAAACCTGGCAGCTCCCGGGCGAGTCTGCGAGGGCCCAGCAGTGAAATGGGGTTTTGTGCCTCCTTATTGTGCACAGGTCTGGCCATGAGGAGCAGGAACCTCCCTCCACTGTGATCAAGCTGCACGGTGCCTCTGTCAGCGCTGCTGTCCGAGTGAGATGGCAGAGGGAAAGGCAGGAGCTGCTTGAAGCATTCTGTGACAGCAGAGAAAAGGGATTTTTGCCTTTTTTCAAGGCAAATTTTGGCAGGAGACAGTTTCTTACACATAATTTTCTTAAATTTAAGTCAATGAAAGATGCTGAATGATCTCAGAAGATGCTATGCATAGAAAGGGGATTTTTAGAGATCGTAACGCTGTGGATGGCCTGCACTGTCAATCCCACAAAATCATGTGTTTACGCTGACCTCTGCATTTTGTTCTTTAATTTGGTGCTAAAATTAAACCCTTTCTATTTGGTTCCAGGATTTTAGAACAACAGTTCCACCAAAATACAAATTTTAGTTCTGTATTTTACCTCAATCACAATCCAGTTCAACACTAACGTCCACTGAAGTTTGCCCAGAAGGGTAACAAACACAGAATTAAACAGCACATGCTGGGAAAACACTGGAAAAAGCACAAAATCCTGGGGAGAATCCACACAAATCTCTTAGTAAGCGAAAACAACACACCCAATGCCCCCTTTTTTCTCCATTTTACTCCTTTAAAAAGTATGAGACTGAATCTATCATACAATATATAAATTTCCTTCACTGAAAAGAGATGCAGAAATATTTTTTTTAAATGCTTTGACGACAAAGTTTACGGAGCAAGCTTGCAAAGTGCTCAGGAGTCAGGGAAGGGGGAACAGACGCGTGGTTTTCTTTGGCACGGGAGTGCTTGCAACCTCTTTTTTATTGTGTCTGAAGTTAATAGCATTAAAAAAGTCCTCCTGCACTGTGCCTCGCTGCTGCAAACCAAGGCCAAAGGCCCCACGCGCGCCCGCTCCCGGGACAACGGAGCGTCTTCCCCGTTCTTCCCATCGCGTTTTGTCCACGGCTCTTTGCAGATGGGGAAAGGGTTGGATTCATCCCCATCGAACATGGGCTTTATTAAGCACAACTCAGGGGATTAACAGGGCTAGGGGCGGGGGGCAGTACCTTAAGCCATAGTAGTGGCCTATGTCTGTCGTGGTCTGCAGGCGCAGGGTGAATATTCTGCACCCACACGGCGATGGGAGGGCTGCAGAACAGGTTTCTGAATCCTCTCGAACATAATACCCAGGGCTAATTGGGTCTGGGACTTTTTCTTCTTTTTCCCCTTCCCTTAGCGAGAGGGCCTCCCGCCGAGGAGCGGAGGGCGGGAGGTTTCGCCGGCGCGGCCGCCCCGGCCAGCTCGAGCGTGACACGGGCGGCCGCCTCAGGGAAGCGACACGGGGCCCTCTGCAAAGGGAAGGGCGTCAGGACCCTGCACGGAGCGTTTTGCTCCCTGAGGAAGGTTTTCAGGACAGCTGCCTCCTACCAGGGCCAACAAGGAAGAGGCAACAGGCAGAAACTTCAAGAACCGAGTCCCGAACCTTTGAAACTGCAGTTACCTCCCTGTCTCCTCTGCCCAGAAAACCCCCTAGAAACATCCGGCTTTGCCAGCTGCGCTGCCGCTTCACCGAGCTGCGACGTGGCGGCTACAGCGCGCCATGGAGAGGACAATATAGGGACTTTATATATATATATATATATATAAAGTCCCTATATTGTCCTATATATATTGTCCAATATATATATATTGTCCTATATATATATATAGGTGAAGATTATATAATGGTGAAGATTATATAAGCTGGCACTTCTGAAGAACGCGCAGGGAACCTCTACACGTGAGATCAAATTCAAAGTAGGTACTTCTCTAACTAGAGCCAGGTGAATCCATTATGAAAGAAAAAGTTGGAATTTTATGCCCTGATATTAAGACTTTACTTCGAGATTAACACTTCCTACACTACTCAAGCAGGAAATTCAGAAACTCTCTGAAGCTCTGGCTCACGGCTTCACCTGCGCTTGATGATTCAGCTCACTTAAACATTTCTGAAGTGCGTTTACTCTTTAATGGCTCCCAGGACAGCCTGCCTGAGAGGCTCTAGTTCTCCCTTGGTTTAAGGGCTGCTCCAGAGCCCGCTGAAGCCTCAGGTTGTCTTTGGATCAAGCTGTTAGCCTATAATGCTTTCATAACACAACCATTTCCCTTAGAGAAAAGCCTTGCGGAATTTAATACTGATGAAACAAACGAAGGAGCAAGAAAAATCCTTCTGCAGAAGTTTCTCCAAAAAAAGGCCTGTGATAAATTAGTTAAAAAGGTGATCTGCTCAAATAACAATGAAAAAAAATTAAAAAAAAAAGCAAACAAAAAACCCTTCTTTGTAGCAGTCTTTACATTTGTGCACTACATCACACAAGTTTGTGCTTCCCGATCCAGCCTTGTTCTTGCTGCTTTTTGCCGGCAGCTCACTCTGAGCATGCACATATACACTTATGCTTAGAAAAAGGAAGCACTTCAGCCACCCTGGACAACACGGTTGAGCAAAGCCCTGCCTGGAAACACGCGCCTGCTTTTCCGAGGGCCCTGCTGGAAGCGTTAGCAGCCTTCCCACCGCCGCAGCAACTTCCACACCACAAACACCCTCCTATATCCTTTACAACCACGCACATCTAACAGCGAACAATAAATCTATCTCCCTAATTACACGTTCAGCTTGTTATAACCGTCGTAAAACAAGTACAGCTGGGAAAGCCATGAAATGATGTCAAATCATATTTCTGCTTTCTTGAGAGATGCAGGCTTATTTTCCAGCCTCTGACTGTTCAAAGCCATGTGTGGAAACAGCTGCCAAACAGGTCATCCACCTTTAATTAGGTAACGATATTGTCTTTTTTCCTACCCATTTAAAAGTGTTTGACATTCCGTAATTCAAAGTGACTTAAGTGTTTATCGTGAAAAAACTGCTGCAGGAGGAAACTGAAGTACATGGTACTAAATCCAAGTGCCAACGTTTTCCCTGTAGCAGCCAAGTTCAGTCTGTTCAGGCACAGAGTTACCTAAATCCTTCACTGTATCCAAAATACCCAAAGGGGACAGTTGAGCAAGGGGTGTCTAAAGGCCTGGAAAAAGGAGGGCTGCAGTGGCCCTGTGGGAAGAAGTGCTGCTATTCCTCCTGGCAAACTGGGCTAGGAAGCACAAAAGCTCTGCAAGAAGCTGTTGGCCAAGAGTCTGACAAAATCGTCGGTCTAACCAAAAAACACGTTACCTCACCCAGGCTGCAGCTGCTCGTGGAGAGGAGCAAGCACGCAAGTGCATCGCGGTGTCCCACCTAGCAGCCCTCCAACAACAGCGGCTCTTGAAAAACAAGAGGCTACTTGCAGCACGAAGGGGAAACAAATTAAATATTCACATGTCAGGAGGAAATACCACAGGACATATTTATATGAGTGCGTCTGAACAGGATTGGCAGCATCTGTTTGAAAAGCTGCCTTATTAGCTGCCCCCACAGTTCCCGATGCAATTTGGCTGGACAAGCCATAATGGCAAAAAAAGAGACAAATCAAATTTTACCTTCCCATATCTGGATGCAAAGGTTCCCGTGAGTAAGGAGTGAAAAATAATTATCGTCTCATCCAAGTCCCACACAAACACACGCTGCGATGAGAGATGAGGCAGGGGAAAAAAAAGAAACAGTGGCATGTTAGGAATCAGCTTAGTGAGGAAACACGTACGGCAGCTTTGGGAGGCATCGGATCGCATCGAGCCCAAGCAGAGGTGCCTCCTGCACACCCACCTGGGAGGGACACAGCAGCAGCCCCCGACAGGGTGCAGAAGGGAAAAGAAAAATCAATTTTACAAGTGACAAATCACCCGAGACGTTGGTCCCACAGAAACCAAACCATGATACTGGTTTCACAAGTTCTACCAGCCCCAGTCCCAGCAGCGTTTCCATTCTGGCGCTGGGGCCGTCCCCAGGCTCCCCTTGCCTGCTGTGCCCCGCAGGGACGCGGCTGCCTCACCTCAATCTCGTTGTCCGCCGGAGGGGAGGGATCGGTGCTCCGCTTGGAGCGCGTCCGCACCTTGCCGTCCATGCCTCGCTGCTGCCGCTCCGCTTCCGCGTCCTTCGCTGGCGTCGTGGAGTACTCCCCTGTGGTGAAGGGCAAAGGCTTAAAGTTTGCATGGTGTCGTTACAATTAAAGCAGGAAATCTGTCAGTAGACAGCAGTGGATGCACAAGAAAACACGCTCAGGGAAACTTGCTCTATTCATGCCCATAGATGTCAGAGAAACCACTGTTCCATTTATTTCAGCTAATTTTTCAGTCCAAAGGTCTGTGTTAGAATAAGTTCAAAAATAGCTGAGATTACATAGATAATTTTTAAATGTCACATTTTTCAACTGAAAGAAGCATCTTTTTATTTCCCACATCCCAACTTTTCCAAGAGAGAAATTAGAAACATGATAGAAAAGAATACTAGAACCTCTTAAATATTCATTTTTTTTTAATTTAATGAAAATTTATGGTTCAAAAGATATTTTCAATTTCTATTTAAAAATATATAGCCCTAAGCAACTATTTCACAAGGATAGCAGTCAAGATATAACTGAGAAGAAACAAAGGTAAAGTTCCATGTAAAATGTATCTGTTTTTGTTGGCTTGGGTTTCACAAATCTGTCTATATTTCACTTACTTTCCACCACATATCCTTTTCAAAGATATTTTTCTTTTTGCCTTGCTAAGCTGCAACCTCCCAAGCTTCTTAACACAGCCACAGGCTTCTTCAGAAAAGCCTGGCTTGGGGCTAAGATGCCCGCTTGAAATCTCCTTTCCTCAAAAAGGTTGAGATAATATCTCAAGACCAGAAAATCCTCCGATTGCTTTTAGAGCAGTCAGTGATCACTTCTTAAAAAAAAATAAAAAATATTAGCTTATTTTTCTTTTGGAGCAACCACAGATGTTCACATTTGTTCCACAAGTCAGCAGACCTGCACTGGGCGTATATCGTGCTCATCCGCAAGCTATGTGGTGTTCGACACAAACGTTACTGCCTGCCAATGAAAACTTCAGGAGGGAAACGATATGTGAAGGCCGCGTTCAAACGGTGCATTGGAGGATAATAATCCATCAGTAATTCCATAAACCATTAAAGCTCTGAGACGTTCAAGAGTTAAACACTCAGAGGCCAAAAATGTTGAAGGTTTAGGTGCTTCTCCCTGTGGAATTCATACAGAACTTTCAACTTAGACAGTATTGATATCTTTTTGTTTTTTCCCCCTCTAAGAAAGACTTTCTCTTCCTGTACTTACTATGAACAAATAGATTATGTGCAGTTGTCAGTGGTGAATGTAAATCTTGATGGAGATGTGGGCTGCAAAGTCAGCATACGGTGACATCTGGGGCATTTTCAGAGTATGGCCATTTGTTTTGAGTTCCCCAGTGCTACCCACAGTACTGATCTGCTTTTTTATAAGCAATTATTTTATCTTTCTGTACTGCCTATAAATAGAGGAGATTAAGCCATGTACACTCATGAAAACCACACAGGTTGGCCTTAGAGAGCCTATATTTTCTACATGCTTCCCTAAATTTTAGGTAGTACTCTGTGACCTGTTAAGCGTCAGTAATAAGTGCTGGGAAATTTGGTTTATCTAGGTAAACACTTACAAAAAAATCCAACAAATAGAAAAGTACTTACAAAAAAAAAAAAAAAATCCAACAGCAAACATTAAGGGCACCTACCAGAGAGCGATTCTGTGCTCTGGCTGGTGATATTGTGGGACGAGTCCTGTAGCGAGTAGGTGGATGTGGGGATGGTTGACGGGCTGATGCTGTTTGCCGACACATAGGGAGAGTTGTAGGAAGAGCTGTAATACTGAGAGTACTGGCTCTGCGGAAAGCTTGGGTAGGAGGAGTATTCCTTCAGGGAAAAAAGAAACACGGACCTTCTGCACATCACAGTTTTCATCTCATACACAAACGTGCCAGGCCCTGTGCACAGCAAGGCAGCGTTAACCCAAGCACGCAGCAAGGCCAGACTGAGGAACCCTTTCGCCGACGGACTGTGTTTTAGTCACTTTGGAAATTACATTTCTGCTTCTCCTAAATACACTCCTGCTTTATTAAGATCAGCTGAATCAACAAGAAGTCAAAAATCAGGAAAGTCCTGTTTTTTCTGTAGGATTTTATTTATCACCGCTGACACTTTCGGCATTACAGGGTTCACCCGTTTTAAATAAGAGTGAAGTGGGGTGGTATTTTGAGAAGGACAGCAGAGCAACGTGCAATCTCCATGTCAACCCTATACCTGAGAAACTAGAAAACAGCCATGAAAAGTTGGTGAGGGAGGGAGCACAACAGGCTGCATTTTCCCATGATCAGCACATTTTCTGATCAGCTGTTTGAATGGCTTAGAAACGTGAAAAAATGCAGTAATTGTTTTGCAGAAATGTTCATGCTTGAGATTTTCCAGCTAGCTCAGCAACAACTCCATGCCCAAATGAGTGTCCTTGCCTATAGAAATAGAAGCTAATAACAGGAGGTGGGAGTGAGCTTAGCGAGCTGCACTGCAGTAGCTGAATCAATGCAAACAGGGTGTCATGATCTCCTTTTCCTGATTTTAAGGATCCCGCAGGCAGTTCACCCCACGCCCCGTGGGCAGGCACAGCATTGCCAGCACTGCCTGTGGCCATACCTGGTGCACAGCGCCGAATCCAGCCGAGTTTGCCAGGCCATTGGCTCCTTGGTAAATCCCTGCTGTGCCTAAGAGAAAGAACATTACGTTCATAAACTATAACAGGAATCAAAGTAGCTCTATAGATTTATATAAAGAATCAACAACAGTAGATAAAGTATTTGTACTCAAAGAAAGAAAAATATCAACAACCCTCTAATATTGCCATTTCCAATTTATCCTCCACAGTTGTTCCAACCATTTATCCACTCATTTCCCATTCTTTCCCAGGTAACAGCACTTACTGCAATAATTAGAGAGGGCCTTGAATGGGAAAAGCAGCACTCATTCAACATGGGGCAGTGCTAGGAAGCCTCTGGATGAGTGATGCAAACACGCCCTCCCATTTCTGAATGCGTACTGCCCATTTCCAGAGGACTTTTGCTTTCTCAGTGGCAATGGCATTTCTTCCTGACCTCTGAAGACAGCCCAGCACCCCAAGCTGCAGCCACGTTTTACATTCACTCTACTGCAGAGGGACCAGCAAGCGATTTGTTTCCATCTACGTTGGTAGCACAGTGTCAAGCAGTCGCATTCAAACTCCTACTTGCAAATCAGAAACAACCCTGGGATCTCTCCCCTTGGATCTTCTCCATATGGAATATGGTTCACATCTGTGTTCAATCAAACCAGTTGCTAAATGTCACAATGCCCTCATTCACAGGTAGCTTAAAGAACATTTAGCTGGTAATAAAACAATCTGGATCCTAGAGAAGAATAGCTCTTCAGATGTACGGCACTGTAAATGTTCCTGTAAAGAATATATATCACAGACACACTTGCACACATAAAGGCCATGCATATGCTGTATATATTCAGTGCCACAGCTTTTCCCTGCTAAGAAGATGTAGCCCTTCTCTGAGTGTCTAAGGGCAGTGTTTAGAGAGAAAATTTTGTGAGCTGATTGATGTTATATTCCTGTTCTTCATAACAGATGGATTTCATTTGCCATCTTCCCCCTCATCCCCTTTTTAATTCAAACACTTCGTAATCTTTGCCATGGCAAAGGACGGTTTCAATGGTGTGGGAGTGCACTGTGCTCCTACAAAACCTTTCATGACATTTTCTCCTTCATCTCAGTTTCTCCATTTCTTTCTTTCCATCATTGCAACAACAGGCTACTTTTCCCCCACCAACCTTCCCTCTCTTCAGACAAAGAAAATGAGAGTGCAGGGTTATGTCCAGTATCTTTAGGACTAAGCTTTGGTATTGCCAAAAAAACCTTTCTTTCAGCAGCAGCGTGTGACTGCGGAGTGCACCACAGGAACCCCAGTGCCTCAAGAAGCTGTGGAATGGTGAGAGGACAGACCTGTGGAGTTCATGTCAGGCTCGTGGGAAGCTCCGAAAACTGGGTCTGAACCTTCCTTGCATTTCAGAGGTCAGAGAGGATCTGCCATCAGAGAGGTGTTCCCTCAGACTCCCATACCACTCAAAAAAGAATAAAGTGCTATGCTTTGAACTGATAGTTCACATCTACATTATTTAATGAAATAATCAAGAATCAGAGGGGGAAACAGCCAGGTATCAATGCTGTTGGACAGTAGGACACTTTTATGGCTACTTGGGTAGGCAGTAACAACCAGGAGCCCAAGAAAACCCAAAAGATGGAAAGTTGGGCTGGGGCACAGCAAGCAGCTACCTCGGACGCTTCTGAATATGTCTGAAATAAAGCAGTGAACTACGACCCAGGTGTTTCTTCTAACTTGTGGATGAATCATACAGTGGTTCCAGTGAGAGTTCTCTCAAAGGATTGTTTGATCACTTAGCACTAATAAAATAAATGCCTACAGGGTTCAGTTGAATTGCATGCTATTTTATAGGACTGCCTATAATGGCTTGTATATTCTTACATTAGCAAGCTGTTCCTACAGGAAACAAAGTTGACTATGAGTGATGCAAGGAAAGGCCCTGGTCTAACTCCCAGCAGAGCGTGCATTACTCTACACTACGAACAACATCTGGCTGAAGACTTGCATGGTCACTCAAAAGACTCTTTGCAGTGCTTTAGCTCTCTGACAAGCTAATGTTTCCTGCAGTAAATATTGCCTTCTTCAAGCTGCTACTTTTTCAGCTAGAGGTTAAGCACTCATCAAAACTACCTCCCACCAGCTATACTCCAGTGCCTTGTAAGGTTCCAAATCCTACAACATCTGCCTGCATTTATTGGGCAAGAAAACTCATAAAATGTTGCATGGCTGTCAGCTGTTGAGGTACTTCAAGACTATCTGACCTGTTAAAGGAGACGAAAAACTCAACCCATATGTACACTGTGGCATATTGCTCAACTGTTTGCCATTAGGTATAATGAACCCTTCTCCAAAAGCAGTCTTATATTTCTGTCTGGAAAGGCTCCGGCAGGGAAGAGCACACTATATCAGCCCAGATAAAAAGGGTGCTGCTGCAGTGTTATGGCACGGGACATCAGCAGCATCTATTAACACATACCACTCCCAAAAGTGTATGGAGCCCCCCTGCAGATAATGCTCCCACATAGGTTCCCTTTTAAAATATGTCCTTGGTCTCCCCTGCATTCCCGCTCAGCCCTGCGAGCCTGACCAGGTGTTTGTGGGTAGTTAGGGTTGATATAAACCACATTTCACGGCACGATTTTTCTGAGCCAAAGCTCTTCCCCTGCTGCCGGGAGGACTCGGCCCTCAGAGCCTCAAAGGGCTCTAACAAGTGACGAGCGGCGCAGGGGGAGGGCCTGGCTTTTACCATCCTTTGGAGCCCGGGCACCTGCACAGCTCGATGCAGCTCAGCAGCAGTGTTGAAAGCGCTGGGATGGTTTATTTTTACTCTCAGGATTTGAGCATGGGGAAAGCATTTCTGTTTTATTATTTCTGAGAAAGTGTTCCTGTTAACCACTCCTGTCAAAGGATGCTGCTATAGAAGCTATAGAAGGAAGCCACGCTGGATTGCCTGTCAAAATAAATTGCAAGGAAACACTTTGGGCCTAAAAGTGCACATTGCAACTACATAATTTGTTTCTGCACAGTGTCTTATTGACAAAACGATCATCAGACTTGACTTTATTTGGGAGGCTCCTTGGAGGCAAAAAGAATCCTCCAGCTGCCGCTTCACCCGGACACAATCACCGGACAGACCCACTGATCGGTAACAGGACACAGGGAAGGCAGGAGGGATTTGCCACTTCCTGTGCTATCTCACGCTTAGTGGTTGAGAGATGCCAGTTCCCAGGTCAGTATTAAAATTACAAACCCTACCCAAAGCCAGGCAGGAGTGTTCCCCAGCCCACAACACCAGCCTCCGGCCGGCACGGCCTGCACTAACAACAGCATACCCAGCTCTCGGCACGCACCAACATCACCACAACCTCCCCTCACACCACTGGGGGCTGCATTTTGTACCAGACCTCTATCGCATGCAGCGCCTGCACACGAGATACAAAACCCCAAGCACCAAGACTGCACAGCACCAAAATTCCAACATCTCCCAACTTCCAAGTGTTTGACTATGCAGGGTAAGTTTTTTGACGCAGTTTTTTTTAATACGTAACTTTATACTAACTCTTCTGTTGCCTTCTAGTCATTATCAAGAAAACATTATTAGGTGTATCAAATCAATTATGCAGCGAAGCTCCTGTAACATTTTAGCATATTCTATGCCAGCTTCATTTTATGCTGAATTACCAAAAACAAGTTGATAATTCCCCTAGCTGTTACCATCCTTTATTGCTTTTTCTACTGCAAAAGTGGTAAAAATAAAATCACAAAAAGTCCCCCCAAACATCTCTGCAACATTTCTACACTGACATTAGAACTGTATGAAAGAGGATAGAGAATTTTAAAATTTGCTGCACATCCTCCATGCAATATATATTGCACAGCATTCCAGCCCCTCCATTCTTCTTGCAGATAATTCCAAAAAAAGCAAAACATTCCATGTAATTTAATTCCGCATTTAGAAATTCAGCCGGTTCTCAGAATTCATTAACATACAGGACTACTCCCTCCATTACAGAGCCTTTTGTAAAGCTGAAATGTGAATTGCAAACACAAACTGATACAAGCACATGCCCAACTCTTAGTCACCAACCTCCCTCTTACACATGAAAAGTCTTCCTTTTCCTCATTTACTTCTTAATAGCTATTTAGCTCTACTCACTTGAGAGGCTGAACTATGACTTAAGATTGCATAGCAGAGACTTATATTACTTCACAGGAAACAGTAAGTATAAAGTTTGACTATTATTCATAAATTTTCCTCATCTCTTTCAATTATAGGTTTTAAGCACCCCTAGCTCTAGGAACGTCCACACTACTGTCTACTCTTTCCCACGTCCATTTAGGTTTAGTAACCGTCTAAAAATATATTTTAACGTCAATGATAGGATTTCTGAAAGGATGCACCAAAATAGTCTGCATAAGCAGCAACAGGACATCTCAGCACAGAGGTTTCTGCTTGAGCAGCAGTAGCGCAGACCGTTGCAGCTCACAGTGCGTCACTGTCAACACCTTCGCCTCTCCCCAGGAGTCTCCTCTCCGGGAGGACGGCTGGTTTTAAAGCAAAGTAAATGCATCACGGTCAGCCCTCGGTGTTTGGAAATCTTTGAGAGGGCGACCGCGCTGTTATTCTGGGGGAACTTGTATTTACACTGTAAAAAGTGAGGTCTGACCTCTCCTGAAGAGAGGCCTCTCGCTGCTGAACTCACCGTGCAGCGGAGCACAGCTCGGCTGCCACGGATTGGGGCTGCCACTAACGCAAAGCAGCTGTGGAGCACGAGCAACGAGAGGGGCTGCCGCGGCTCTCCCCAGATTTTAATTTTGCCCATCACAAGTGTCTGAGTGACAGTTTGTCCAGAACATTTTCTCCCTCTGTTCTCTGAGGCTTCAGAGGGACTGGCTATCTGTATGCCAAAGTGCAATCCACATGTCTCAAGTGTAAATGGAAATTTCCTCATCTTGCACATTTCATCACTAGGTTCTTAAAGAATCAAGCCTGAAGTTAGACATGCCACTTCCTCTGCAAAATTCACACATGCAGAGCTAATCATTTGTGCCAAATGGATATTTACAGATTCATATTACATACGTAGCACACAAGCTGGCACACAATTACAAGAAATTTAGGCATCTCTGGAAAAAAATATCTACACTATCCAGATACTCACAAGAGCTGAATTGTTTCCAGTATAAGAGAACAGTTTGATTAAATATCCAACCTTATTTTTTCTCAAGGAGAACAATTCATTGGCAATTCATCCCACAAACATAAGCAACATATGTAATTCCACTTCAAATCAGCACTGCACATAAAAAATCTGCCTTTTACTCATTATTTGACAGATAATCAAGATGGTCGCACCAAAGAAAATAAATGCTCAGTAGCGCAAATTTCAGTGCATAGGTCATTGGCCTCACATTTATTGCTGCACTGAACTCAATGCTGCCTTGCAATTCCTTGGCAAACGTGAGTTATCCCAGTTATGTAACTGAATTTTCCTTTGTCATTTAAAAAGTATTTTGTGGGTAAATGGATTTAGATATGAATAAAATAAAATAAAATAAAATAAAATAAAATAAAATAAAATAAAATAAAATAAAATAAAATAAAATAAAATAAAATAAAATAAAATAAAATAAAATAAAATAAAATAAAATAAAATAAAATAAAATAAAATAAAAATAATCCTACGGTAGTTAAATCTTTTCCTGGCCAAAGACAGGATCTGCAGTGGTCTTTGGCCACAGTTGTAGCTGTTGTGCAATTTTACATTTTACAAGTTTCATACCAGCTGCCACTTCAACAGTAACAACTGAGGAGCAGGGAATTGTGCAGGAATTAGTGACAAGCTAAGAAGGGCTGGCCTGATGTGCAGTAACGGGGCAACCACGGGAAGGTCTCCCCTGTGCTGGCTACACGCCCTCTCTGCAGAGCTCATGGTTTTGTGCATTAGCTAACACGCTGGCAGAGTTTTCTCGTAGTATTTTACATAGCTGATTAAATGATTTATTTAAGCATTTGATAATAATCTTGGCCCTTTATACAGCCAAATTCTGTTCCGTTACAATGACTTGAAGCTTCTTGGAAATACTCCTTCCAAGTCTATAAAAGACCAAAATTGAGAATGTTTATGGGACTATGGCCTTAGTCCCCTCTTCATAACAAAACGAAGGACGGTCAAAGCATTAGGGAACGGCAAGTGGCCAGAGCAGAGATGGGGCTACTTGCTGGCAAGACTGGATGGAAACGCTGCTTGAAGCTCCCAGTGCTTATACACCACCAAAAGAGCAGTTTTCAATCCCAAGAGCCTCCTCCTCTAGCAATCAAGGGTACACACACCTGGAAAAGTTTTAGTTTCTTAGTTTCTGGAAAACTAAGACCATTCCTAATAGGCAAAGGGTGCCACAGCCCAATGGCTGGAGAAGGAATGGGTAAAAAATGTCTTCAGGGCAGCTATAAAAACAAGAGGGCTCAGGTTTTCCAAGAAAAGTATTTTTAACTGAAACATTCATTTCATGTTCTGAGTGGCTATTTAGAGCTTGGTAAAAATGGATGAAAATTAAGAATTACCACAAGCTGCAGAAGCGTGTGGTTTTATGAGTCTTTCTGATCAGCTCTATAGGGCACAGTACCACAAATAAGGAGATACACAAGGGAGATTTGGTTGGAAAATATTAGTTTTTTTCTTTGAGGCTTGGAACTATTCAGGTGTGATTATTTTTGACAAGTCAGAAGTATAAATTGGCAATTAAAATCATTACTTTTACTCATGTACCTCAGTGATACAGTTTTTATATATGTGTGTGTGTATATATATATATATATTATCTTTTATACATGTACATGACCTGTATCAGATATTTGCCTTCTAACCCTTCTACATTTAATTTATTTTCATGGTATGGAAGCATGAAAACAGATTTCCCCTTCTGGCTGTCTGTAAAATATTTTTTCTCTATCTACCATAAGCCTGTCCTATTCTCATCACTGCTGTTCAGCGGATTCTGTTCCAGCTCAAGATCCGTAATACAACTGATAACCAGAGTTAAAGATGAAAAGCTGAACCCAGCCCAAACACAGCTGCACCACCTGCTTTTGTAGTGGAAACGAACAGACATAAAGGAAAGCAGGTTCTGGCTGGAAAAGCATCATCTTACCAAAAACAGCCACCAAGGAGGAGAGGCCTCAACCTCACGTGTCCATCTCGGCCAGAACTTCTGCTGAAGGGACAGGAGAGCTATCAGCTTTTAGGGATTAAAATTTTTTCCAGAGTGCCATGGGACCAAGTTCCTGTCACCCAAGGGGTCGCTTAGTGTCCTGACTAGTGTAATGCACTTGTGACATTTTCCTATTCACCGGCTGCACCACGGAATTGTCAGCTATGGGGCTGGAGAGGATTTGAGGCCCTGCAGAATGTGCTGGAGACTCGTGGTCTAACCAAGTACTCCTCTCGGCAGATGACTTCATTAGTTAGCTCTGAGGAGCTGGTGCTAAATGCAGGCAAGCTGCAAAGTTATTCCACTTACGTGCTTCAACTATTACCGTCTTACAGTATGTGTTGAAATTAGCTTGAGAAAACAGTTTTTCCGCCTATATTAAAAGGCAAAACTGGCTAGCTCACCCTCCCGACAGTCCCTTTCCTTGCTGAGCCACCACACACATCCCTGTCCTCAAGATCGCCTCTCTCCCTGGATACAACATAACAACCATTTCGTCCTTGAAGTGGGGGAAAGACTTTTAAAGTCTCCCTGAAATTTGATTTTACAAAAAGATATGAATAAAACCTTGCAGCTGCACTAGCCTGTAGCCCAGAGTTGTTTCCTGGGAGCAGCAACACGGTGACCAAGAGGACAGAAGCAGCAAGGACACACATGGTGCTGGGCTGGGCAGCTCCATGAGTGCTGGGGAACAGTGCCCATGTCCCGGGAAGCGCAGGTGCCCGTTCTTTGGGAGCAAGCGGCACGGGAAGCCTCCAGCCATCTCCTCGGGCCTTTCAGCAGCACCCAGCAAGGTAAATAAACCTCACGGTCAGGGCGCTTCAGCCTCTTCTGCTCTTGAGCATGGAGAAGGGTGGGAATGTTTGTTTACAACAGGAAGACACATTTAGTCCTACTCCGTTTGCCTTGGCGTAGACACCTGCCACTTGCAGAAACTGTTTTCTTTTGTTTTCCTTTTGCATTAAGGGCTTAGGGAGCTGGCTGAAGTGATCTGCCTGACACAAAAATCTGAACAAAATGAAGTGATTTCACCTAATACCAAAGCATTGCCCTAGGGAACAGTATCTGGAAGCACTTGGAGCGTGTGCATGCTCATCTGCATGTGCATGAAGCTCCTCCCGGGCTGTTTTACAACACGCACGGTTGTGTCAGTAATTTCTGCCAGCGTTAATGTTTTCAAGTGCCGAGGCACAAAATTTGCTTCTCTAAACCTCTTGATTGAGTACAGGGGCCACCTTAAGAAACTCCAGTCTCAAGTGAGCCAAGAGTTTGCCTCCTCAACCAGCTCCCAAGATAACACAAAGCACATGTGGAGCCAGAGCATTTTCTGGGGAAACAAAATCCAACAGAAACCTAGACAGGAATATACCAGTCATAGAAGGCTGCAAAAGATGCCTGAGCTTCATCAGTCGTGGTGTTACAGCCAGGAGCATCTGCTCAGCCGGTAGCTGGCCAGGAAGGAGCACGGCTGCTGGGGCTCCGAGAGCCCACAGACACAGCACTGCAGGCCTTCAACGAGGCAGCAGCAACTCGTGACACCCCAGGACTGCTGGAAATTGCAAGCGACAGTTTTCCCAAAGAGGATTTCTGCTGCTAACTGAGCATAACATGGTCTTGGGAGAAGGAGACATTCAAAGAGTAAAACTGAAGCCAAAAATCAAACCCCTTTTAGGGGTGGGATGGAAGAAGCTTGCAGGCAACTCCTTGCAGGTGAAGAAAACCAGAGGCCTTACTTTCCAAGTTGGACACATCCAACCCAGCTGCCTCCAACATATTCTGTCAAGGACCCAAGACACAAAAATCACCTTAGGTAACAGACAGGAGCTCTTGATGACATTAGCACACCAAGAATCAGCAGCAAGTCACCCTGCAGTCCTCAGCTTTCCAAAATCACTTTTAGTATAAAATGCTTTTCACTTTTTTTCTCAGTCAAATAACTGTTCTGTTCACATCCAATATTAAGCACTTTCAAATACAATGTGCTGGGCTTAGCAGGAAACAAAAAGCTTATTTTTTACTATGTTTTAGATAAGTCCAATTCAAATATTGAAGGGAAATCAGGGCACGAGGAACAAACCTTCCATTCCTCACATCGAAGGTAGAGGCACAGAGATGAAGTGATATTTTAAGGACCTCTCAGAACAAACTCATTATACTTCTCAAGTCTAAAATATTGCTAAAGCTATGGCTTTGATCAATAAATCTTTGATTATGCTTTATTCTCATCTGTCATTATGCTAGAATTGGTCCTCATTCTTTGCAGGACTCCAGGTTCCTGAACAAAAGGCTCAAACAAATCAAATCCCATCCTGCTAGAAATGGACTAGAATAAAATGACACTGTTTTTATATATTCCATATTTTATTTCAGTTCAGATTTAAACTCTCGTAATTTTTGTGAAGCTAGCAACAGAGCATTGAGTTTCAGGAGATTCTTCACATGAATATGATTCTTCATGTTGTTAAATGATCAGAGAAGAACTCCAACTTCTATTTTTAGGAAAAAAATGCATTTTGACCTTCAAGGTTGTATAACAAAACATGAAAACATGTTATAAACCTCAAAGCACAAGGCACTGTCCTTGAAGCCTCGAGGGGGCTCACTTCATTATTTTATAATCAATTATTATTTTGACAACAGTCAAAAAACAGTTATTCTAAACTTACTAAAGCTCGGGAACCTTGGGGGAAAACAGCTGCTTTCAGCTCTGCTCAACTTCACCTCAGTAACCTTTAGTTATTTAATGGTGTTGGTATTTTTGGGGTTAAAGCAGGCCAATATATTTTGACAGTTATTACTTATGTCTCAACAGTTTCAGTGGTCACCGCAGTTCTACCAGGGAACAGCTTGCTCAGGACAGCTCAGGGCAGCAGCTGGCATCGCTGTTTGTGGGAAACTGAAAAGTATCTCTGCTTTGTTTCCACTGAGAACCCAGGAATTTACATTCCCACAGCAACAATCCCTGCAAAAAGACAAAGCTTGAAGTGGTGGTATAAAAGGTTTTTTAAGACACACTGCTGCAGAATCCAGTACCTCACCCAGGAATTAATGCTTTAATGAACAAAACCCCAAGGATCCCTCTTCACACAGCCTCGGCCGCCTGCACTATGTTGATTTTTGCTCTAATTGCAAAAGACGAGGACCAAATCTGGTGCAGGAGCCGGTTTCTGCCAGCTGTACTCACCGTGCACCTGGTAGGTGTAGGGCGCCTGGCCAGCTGCTGGCGTGCCGAAGCTGGAGCTGTAGCCAAGGAACCCGCTCTGGCCCGGCGAGTGGCTCAGGCCCTCTTCTGTTTTGATGCCTTCGGAGGATACAGCAGGAGCCAGGAGCAGAATGGGAAGGTTTGACACACAGAGGTAACAGAACAAGTTTAGGAATTCACAGTATTTCAGCTAATAGATAATCACTTTTTTTCCTACAATTCCTAATTTAAAAGAAAAAAAAAGTAGCATAGTTACACAAAGAACTCTCTCAAATAACATAGCCAAATACCTTAACCACAAATTATTCAAGTCAGCTATATTCTGCATCCACAGCCGAATTAATAACTTTTGCTAAAAAACACATCTGATACTGTTTTCAGAAACAACTTCTTTTGGAATTTATTGCTTTAGAATTAAACTCATTAATTAAACCCATTCTTCCAAACAATTTTCATGCGAGTAATGGTTTTGAAGGCAACAGGTACTGCAGTGAACTAACCTCAAAACTTTAGTTCACATCAGAGCTATCACTTTAGTTCCATGGTGCTTTCAGCTTTTGCAACAAAATATTTATGAGTAAGTCATACAGAAAGATTCTCACCTATTCAGTTAGATGCAATATTCAGTTCAGGAACAAGAGGTAAATCCCGAGGCCAGAAGCTTCTCATTACAAAAATCAGGCAATTAAAAAATCCCAACAAATTACAGGGGGAGAGGCACTAGCTGAATTAAACATTGCAAGATGAAACCTTTGCTGGTGTGAAAGGGGTTGATATTTTATCCCAAGTTGCTGCTGAGATCCTACAGCTGTATTTTTAAAACGAACAGCTGAAAGGTGCCTCTTATTGTGAGCTCCTTGGGCACGATCCTGCGCTGCTTTGCATGCGTGTTTGCACAACACAACAAGTGGCCACACTGCATGGGCTGTGCAAAGACCCCAGTGATGCTCTGCTCCCTAAACTATGTTCTTCCCAGGCTGTTGTCATCTTTTATTATTTTTAAGGCAAACTTGTCAGTAGACAAACCAAATGCACCTGCCTGTTGCCAATTGTGCTGTTTTCTAGCTCAATGGACCTTAGAAGCAACAAGTCTGCATTTGCTCATGTCAGGAACAAGGTTCCTAAATAATCTTTTCTGCTAAAATTGCTTATTTTGGCTTCAGGTGGGATTAGCAGCCAAACAATTTAAGTTAGAGCTGCAGGAGGCAGGAGTTTCCGTGCCCGGCTGGGGCTGCCTCGCAACTTGGGGAGTTCGAGAGCAGGTGGAGACATCGCTTTCCGGAGCATCTCCTGCTTTTCACACACATCAGTGTCGCACGCGAAAGCTCAATCTGCCCCAGCTACAATCAATCTGGGCATTTTTGGAAGCCGACAAATTGTTGTCAGACAGTGAAATAACTTAGCACCAAATTAATTTCCTCACACAGGTCTGTTTTGTCTAGAAACTGGCCCAGTTTTGTTTTTGTGCTGAAAAACAATACTGCTTCATTGTTCTTCGTTGTCAGCCAGGTGGAGTTCTTCATACACGTTGGGTGTCCCCACGAGGGTACATGCCTGGGGGTGGGAAACACTGCCCAAGGACGCTAGGAGGTCACCCACAGGATTTATAAGCAGCATATGGGTCTGACAAAAGCACGGCCCAAAAGGCTCTGGGCCACAGCAAATGGCTGTGATTTTACCTGCTCGAGCAGGACAACTGCTATGAGTTTGCCTTGGAAAGAAGCCAGTGTCTGCACACACACCAGGAGCTGCAGAAAAGGGCCCCGGCTCATGACTCGCCAGCCCTGCCCGCAGTGCTCAGCCGCTGCCAAGCCAGTTTCCCTGGCCCGAGGCATTGGGGAATTGCCCTCCGGTGACAACCTGTCAATGGCTCCAGAAAACCTTCGTGCTGGGAAGTGATACTGTATTTGCAGAGCAAATAAAGGTGTTTTGGAGCTTAAGAGCGACCAGGAACCAGCCACGTTAACGCCTCGAGGCTCAGCACACACGGGATCAAGTGGGGGTGAGAAGCCCAAAGCAGCTTGGCGAGAGGAGCTCCTCTTTGGTCTTCAGGAGGGCAAAGATATTCCTAGTTCTCAGCGTTTCCACACAGAACCACCATCTAAATACAAGGTGTCTTCCAAAACGAAGACACTTCAGCATCTCACCATGCCTTACTCTCTGCTGGGGCTTTTTTTCTATAATATTACACAGTAGGTTCTTTAAAATAGCTTATATCATTAAGCTCAAGAAGGAATCAATAAAGGCAAAGTGTTTTACCTAATTTTAGCCTAAATATCTTATTTACCTAAATATCGTATTTATTACATGAAACTGTCTTGGCAGCAAGTCACAGGAACCCTCACTATATACTACTCTTCAATGGTATGTCTTTCTAAACCTGAGTTTCTCATACTGTCTCCTACTGCCTCCACTGACTACTGATTGCCTCCAAATCTAGTTTGCAGAACTATAGCTCAAGACATCAAAAGCTGATAGACACTTTAAAGAAATCATATATATACATACATACACACACACACACACACACACACACACACTTGAATTCAGATTTTCCTCTAAGCCTAAGAGGTTACTGCTAGGATTGCAATGACCTTTCATTTTAAAGTAAAAGCTTCAGACATATTCTAGGAGGAAGATGATGCACTCAAGGATCACAGGATGCTGGACTACTCACCATAGGAGGGAATCCCATAGGGCTGCCCTGGAGGAGGGTAGGCTGTGTAAGCAGCTGCTTGCTGGAGTCCCGCGCTGTACTGAGTCTGCCCATATGCTGCCATTGCTGGGAAGGGCGGGACCGTCACTATATGGGGATAATGTCTATTCAGAACAAGAAAACAGAAGGTCTAAGGCAATAGTCACCGTATGTGGTTTTCTAGAGCACAGTAAGATGCTTCTAGTGACTTTTTCATAAAATAGTACTCTTGGGGTGATGGGGAGATTTGGGGAACTCTCAGTTTACTAGAGAAGGGCAAATGTTTGTTTCCATGTACTGTTTCTACTATCATCTACAAAGATTCAATTACCTAAATGCATGGGGACTTAAGGACTGTGCAAAATATGTGCAAACCACTTAAAAAAAACCCCACTACAGTCTGATCTGGACTCTTCATTTTGGGTTTGTCAAACTAGTGTCATGGGAAACCTCTGACATGTTAACATATTCCACTATGGTCACTCATACGCACACCTATATTTACAGTGTTTCGCATTCTCCAGGGCCTGAGCATGAGCACACAGTACTTCTCTTATTCTATATCTAACAAGATTAAGAAATGGCCATTTCCTTGGAATGAGACATGCAGGAGAACAGGTGGAAGGACTTACAACACATGCATTTAAGAAGACAGCAGTCCCCGCAAAATGACTTCTCAGAGAAACAAGGTTTTTAAATTAGAGAACTTGGCAGGAGCACTCACTTTGTGGAATACAGATGGAGAGGACACTGCAGTGCTGTTTTGCTGTTACCTGGAAAGCAAAATTGACACATCTTAGATTTCCATCATAGTCTGTTCTAGCGCCAAGCTTATACCACTGCTTTTACAATTGCTGGTTTGCAAGATTTAGGCAGATATTTAATAACTGATATATATTGTTTCTCAGGTCCTAGTTGGAGGCTTTAGATGTTATTTAACTGCGTAAGTAACTGCATAAACAACAAAACAGCCTCAGAAATATCAGTAGGATTTGCTAGCAGTAATAATCACATCATCAGTTTAACGGTTCAGTGTTTCTCCATGCAGGCAGAACATCGGTACCCGACTGTCCATTGATGGCACCACCGGCCCTTGCATCAGCTGGTGCCACCCACCATGTGATGTGTGCCGGGGGATGCAAAGCCCCATCCAGGCACAGGAGATGGTCCCTCGACCCCAGGCACAGAGCTGAGGGGGACAGAGAGGCTCTGCAGTGTCTCCCCAAGCCGCAGGCCCCCACAGCAGGCAGGAGCATCCGCAAGGCTCCTCCCGGCGCACAACCCCAGTGCTGCAGGAGTATCCTCCTCTGGAAGGCATCCGGAGCTGCTCTTTGTTCAGCAGTTTGTAGAATGGCAAATTAAAAGTTTGAAGCATATTTTACTTAATGAAATATGCAAATACCTAAACAATAAATATACTTTTAATCTGATATGACTTTTAACTAAATTTAGACACATGCTTATCTTTGCATGCCTTTTTATTGGAAAAAACAACAATCATGTATGAGCTCTTAACTAAAAATATTCCATATAAGATATTATTGTCTTTTTAGAACTTTAGTAAAACATGCAATATCAGTAATGACACCATGGAAAAATGGCTCCATTTCGAAGGAAACAATTACATCTTATTAAAAGACGGAAATATTTGAAAATGGAGACAAGTCCTTTTTATCACAAACTCAAAAGTATTTAGATAACCTCACTCAAAATTAACAAAATTCAGAAAACATCCACAGACTCCTTTCTCTGTTCTCTCACATAATTGGGAGTCTATTGCTGTCTGCTACCTGGCACAACATGATAATTCTGTATCTCATGACAAGCATCCATAGTCACGATGCACGTGCCTTAATCAGGCAGTTTCTAATGCCTCACAAACATGCACCAAAATCCCCCCAGGCTTCTAGGAGCCTGGGAAGGAAGGGTTAAGCATACTCGGAAAAACATAATAGCCAGGGCCTTCTGCTCGCTCCTCTCCAACAGGAAGGCTGACAGATCCTGACCGCAGCAAACAATAGCTGGGATTGTGCTAGCAAAAACTAGTTCAGCTGCATCACTTGCCAATAATTTTTTTAACAGATTTAACATTCTTCTGTTTCCTTTGCTGGAGGAGTACGATGGGGGATAAAGGCGGCAGCAGGAGGAAAGGAGCAGATAAGTCTCCATCAGAGCCTCCTTGAGCCACCAGAAGATTTCATCCCTGGTACCTGCCAAATGCCAAAGTCCGGAGCATAGACAAGAGGGCTGCCCAGGAAGGACACGAGGACCTGCAGCCACCTCCTTTGATTAAATATACAGGTGCATCTACATTGCACTAACCAAGAGCAAGCCGAACGGGCAGCCTACCTTCTATGTCATCTGGAGCCGCGGCATAGGCGTTCGAAAGGTTGAGCTTCAGTCTGTCAGGGCACTCTCTATTTACAGTCAGGCTGGGTGATATCACTAAATCTAGCATTTCCTTATACCTGAAGGAAAACAAAGGAAAAATATAATTTATTCATTAATTATGCATGCTTACTAATGATTCTTTTTTTTTTTTCCTAAGAGTATAAATATTAAAGTTGATTACCTAAACCCAGGCTTCATATAAATTCCACATAATAGCATTCACTAAAGTTTTCATCAAAGGGAAATGCAGAATTAAAATGAAGTACTTGCTCCCTTGGAGATTACACCCATCTGATTAAAGTCGTGCTTTTCTTCTTGGATTTTGTCATCATAAAATTCAATTTCCTTATCTCTTAAATACTATCAGGACAAGAAAAGGCACACGAGTGCCCAGGGAAGCTCCTGAATTGTGTATCACACGCTGAAAAGCAGACTGAGGGCAGTTAGCAGCATTATCTGTCCCCATGGCAGTAAGAAAGCTCCTACAGGAGGCAGGAGCAGTTTAGATACCCAGACTAATCCCAGTAACTTTCTGATTTTCCTTGGAAAACTGATCCCAACTAAAATGTCCTGGCCGTTAGGTCAGTGACACCAGCACAGCCCTTTTCATACAAATAACCTTGTACAATTTAGCTGGAAATCTCAGAGGAATGACCAGTGTCACATAGGACTCGTGTTTCCACGGAAAACCATGCTTTTGAGTGCCCTCCCATGACTTTCACAATATCGAAGGCACAAAAGCAATTCACCACACAACCCAAACAGAACAGCCAGGTCACTATTTCAGACTCTACAGGCAGAACAAATAGGTGTATTCATCTAAAAACCACAGTGCTCAATACACGTGGTTAAGTCCACATGGACACCTTTTCAGAAGAGGGCTGCAAAGACATTTGCTTCAAAGAGAGTTGCTTGAAGTGTGAGATGTTTTGGGTGCCATCCAAAACATGGCATTAAGTGTGCAGATTTGCATAGCTATGCTTGAAGTTTGGAAGAAACCTTCAGTCATATTAGATACGCACGACAGACGGGCATGATGATGTTTTTTTGCAAGGCAGGTTTTCCTGGATAATTTCACCCTCGAAATGTTAGGTAGAAATACTGCAGTTGGGTTCCCCAAAACACAGTAGAAATACTGCAGTGGGGTCACTGTTTGGGACACTAGAAACACTAGAAACGTATAAGGAAAATGGCACTAGTGATGCTGCTCCACAGCTGCCCTCTCGCGAGAGGGTCTCAAAGTGCCCCAACTTCTGACACGTCCCTGCAAGCCCTGCACAGCTCCTGCCCTGGGCATGGAGCACAGCAAGGCATGGGTGGAATGAAGGCGTGCAGGGGTCACTAACGGTGCCCACAACCACTGCCCATGCTACCAACTGCACCAAATGCA
>VZSG01000736.1:50826-75912 GCA_013398315.1 Nothoprocta pentlandii
TTTTTTGTCTTTAAAAATTACTCCCTAAATGACTCAATTTAATGGTCGAAGAGGAACTGAGGAGTCCCAACTTTCATCCTAAAACAAAAAACACATCAGAAACCTTACCCGGGATCCCAAGGATGGACACTAACAGCAACAGAGTCAGCTACGTTTCTACCCATCACCTACGTGACTCTGTGCATCCACACGGCCACCTCAGCGGTGTCAGGCTCTGTTCAGTTATATTTACTCACAGGAGCTCAAAGGTGAGCGCCAACATGGCTCCTCACGGTGTGAAGGAAGAATGCAAAGGAGGTCAAGCGCCCTCTCCACAGGGAAGGCCGGAGCTGGCGCAAGCTCCAACTGCTCCCAAAGATGGCTGCCCAGGCTCCCATTGCCCTGTGGGCTCCTTCAGGAGCCATCAGGGCTTGGAGACCCGCACTGGCCCCAAGGGCTGCGAGCGGGAGTCCTCCATTTCAGGCCCATCTGCGGGCGCCTTCCCAGCTCTGCCTCTGCTTCATAGCAGGCTCCAGGCCCACTGGATTACTTTGTTCAAATCCTCTGGCACCAAAATTAAATTTCCCTCACACTATTGAGCAGGCTGGGTTCAGGTTTTGTGAAAACCAGGTTTTCCTTTCCACTGTGAGCAATGTCTGACCTTCCCCCCGCTTATTTCCTTCATGCTACACCTGAACAGGAGAGAAGCAGCGCGGTCCCAGATCCTGTCAGGCCGGGATGGCCGACGCTGTTTCTCAGATAACACATGCCCTTCAGCGCAATCCCATCACTCACGACACTGCCCAGGCTGCTGCCAAGTGAAGGGGAGCAGATGTTTAAAGGGAAATGATCTTTTATAATGATTAATGGCCTCTAATTACATCATTGCTTAGAGATTTCATTTGCTACTCTCTGACTGATGATTTTGCTATTAGTTTTATTCACTTTTGTATTCACTAAGTCATGACACACTTCCCTGTATTTGTCCTCTACCCTTTTCCTACTTTTTTTCAGCTTCCATTTTACTTCAGAGTAGTTATTGGTTGCATGTGCAAACAGGTAACTTGCCTCAGAAATGCCTGTCTGGCGGCGCATGTCACGTACACGTTTGCATTAGCGGCTCTGCCTGGTTTGCACGCACCATTTACCGATTTGTTCCTGTGCATTTCTTGCCCATGTCCTTCTCCGCAAGAGTTGCTGAAATTCCAGCTTGAACAATGGCAATCTAGAGAAAAATCTCTAGTGAAATAATGGAACCTGGATGGCATTTAATACAGTAAATGACTTGCTGGAGCACAATCAGTGAACGGATTAGGTCTTTGTTTGCTAGCTTTTTAGAGCAAAAACAGTTGCTGGCTTGAGTAGTATACAGTAAATCAGTAATAGTTTGCTGAATATGAGCTTTTATTAAAACCAGCAATGGCAGCATTCAGCATGTTGGGCTGACAGACATCTGGAAGAGCTTTTGGCTTCTACAATTAAGAAGAACCTTGTGTGAATTTGGTGCTCAGCTTTTTCCATTAGAATCCCCTACACAAAACCCAATATTTTGCCCTGAAACTTGGCCTATAAAACCTCTGCCAAGAACAAACTTTTTTCTTTACTTTAGGAAGGAGAAAAAGAAAAAAAGAAAAGCCTTTCCAGTCATTCTGAAGTTAGGAATGCTAAATTAAACATTTTAAGGTTTCAAATTTTTGATTGAGGTTTCGGGGTAACCTACAAGTCACATTTTATTTTACTACAAACTTATGAAGGCAGCGACTCCAAGTCCCAACTCAAAACACTCAGCCACGAGCCCAAGATCAAGCTGGAGAGCAAGCCCCCTCACAAGTGCAATGCCGACACGGGACCTGTTGAGCACTAGATGCTAATGGTGATGAGAAACAGAGGGCAACTTAATGGATGTTAGTTTGAAATGCCAAACCAGGACTCCAGCCTCGGTGTTGTGGGCAGATGCCACCACACATCAGAGATCGTCAAGAGTCTGCACTGATATCTGGCTAGAGGCCAAAGATAAGCTCAAACCACCAAATCTTCCCAACCATAGGCACATGCCAACACAGAGCCCTAGGCAGGACTGGTACAAGCCAAATCCTCTGCTTCAGATTTGCTGGGTAGGGGAAGAGTAGAGACAGGGACGGCAGCCTAACTACAAAGCTGGCATTTTTTGTACTGCTTTCATGTCTTTATCTGGTTTTAATTATTTAATCAACTACTTTCACCTTTATTCTCCTCATACACAGATCACTAAGCAGCAAGCTGCAGTGATCTCCAGTGGTTTTCATCACAAAACAAGATGACAGCCTCTTTTTCCACTTAGCCCACTGCACTTCTAGAAGGTGCCAGGAAACTTGCTCCTTTTTCAGTACCTAGGGTAAAATTTCCAAAGGCACTTGCTGATTGTATCTCACTAATTCTCATCAGAAAATAAGATTTTTAACATTTTAATCCCTTGGGAAGCACAGCAGCTTAGTTAATTTTCCAAACAGTAAGCAGATACAAAACCTCACCCCTCATCATCCTTCTGCTATCTCCCAATGAAAAAGCAATTTTTTTTTTTTTTTTTTTTTTTAAGCAGAAAAAGCCCTGTCATCTCCAGCCACCTTCCATTGCACGTTAATTGGCAGTGCAACCTGGACTCTCCTGCACTGAAGATATTGGCTGCTTCCATCCACATTTTCAGCAAAGGAGGCAATTTTGTTTTCTCTGCCTTTGCTCCTTTGATTTCAAGGACTCAAAAATACCTTAAAAATCACTTTTCATATCAACAAGGACTTTGTACTAAAGTAATAACATTTCTCAAGTGTGATTTTTCGGTGCTAAGGACAGAGCACAGCACAGTGGCACCTGGGGGAACACCCCGCTGTGCAGCACAGGATGCTGTCCCCTCCTGTCTAGCCTACCCTGCAAGGGCTGAACACGAGACGCGGTTGATAAATGCTCCAATTTTAACCAAGAAGGAAAATCAAACAAAAAGATACCTTCATAGCACTTCAAGTGGCACAAAAAGCTTCAAATAAAAGCTCAAGCACCCAAATAAGGAATATGCTTAATTCAGTAACCAAAATAAAAACAATTTTTCCTGCAATGAAAACCAGCCCTTCTCCTTCCATATTAATCCCATGCAAATCTAAATCAAGTCCTGTGATGTAAGGATATTAAATTTGGTTGGGGTTTACATTAAAATTTTCACATTAATTTTCCTCTCCCTTAATGTGTCAATTTCTAAACAACTTTAAGAAAAATAACTGCGAAAATAACAAAATGGATCATTTGTCACGCTTCCGAAACCACTATTGTTTCAAAAGTGCCCAGAGCATTTTGACAGCTTTAGAAATTCTTCCCTGCATTTTTTTTTTTTAAACAGAAATCTTACTTTCACTGGACATTTTCTGTCTTGCCCTGACTTACAGAGCAGACTGAAAAAAAAGATGAGAAAACTCATCTTACAAATTTTGAGCCAATTTCATGTCTCTCTCTTCTCTGAAGGAAGCCTGCCTTATGCTTTCGGAGTGCACGGGACTGGCAAGGGCCACTGCATGTCTTGCTTCTCTGCAAATTTGGCATTTCCAGAAGTCTTGGCTTGCTTCACTGGCCTTCATCACCTGCTCTTCTATGCTTACATATATTCTTAAGTATATAAATACCATTTTTTCCTTGCCTCGAAGCTGTTGGTTTAAACAAAGCAGGCTCTTTCTTGGGCAGACCAACATGATTCCCCCTCCCAGCAAGGCTCCCTCCTTGGGGCTCCGTGCCCTGTGTCGCTGTGGATGAGGTTGTGGGGCCGGGAGCGATGCCCCCGCGCTTCCTGCAATTAACCCGGGAACAGATCCAAGACAGACAGGCCGGAGGAAGCATCAGCCCAAGGTATACCTGGGGATACATACTTGAAAAGGAGCGAGTGCCCATACAAACAAACAAGGCAGCTGCCTTGGCTGCTGCAGGAAGCACACGGTCTGATGGATGAGAGGTAGCTCGAGAACCGGACAGGGATAATAACAGGGTTTGCAGCATGGGCTTCCAATTTGGCAGCCGAACCAGGAAATGTGTGATCGCTTCGAGTTTGTTTTCTTTTTTAACTATCTTTTACTTAATTTCAGTGTTAGCATTTCACTTAGAATAAGTCAAAATGGAAAAAAAAAATAAATATTTTTAAATGCCTTTTTTTCCCCACACTCCTCTATTGAACCTGTTTGCTAAATTGAGCAACACTTGCAAAAGGACTGCCAAAAAGTAGCACTTTGCACTGTCATTACATAGTCAGGTGTCACCTGGAACACACCGAGATGGTAAAGATAACTGTAGCCCTGAGCTCACAGTGTATGTGGAGATTCAAACTGTTTGTGTGTGTACCACATGTACATATATACACACAACTACTCCCTCAAATTCTGCAACTCTCTTTGACATCAACAGGACTTTTAACTCCATTAGGCCCTGTTAAGGCTAAAGACACTTGAAAAACTAAATCACAATTACAATACAATTCCAGTAATACTGCTTTAAGAAAAAAATATGAGATTTGGGACAGAAATATTCCCTCCCAACAGCCGGGAGGGAACAGTTAATAAAATCCTCAGTCAGTGTGCACAGGAGAGCGTGCTCCCAAGTGGACAATTCGCATCTACCTGTCCAGCTGGGTCCTCCTCCCCAGAGAACCTCCCGCTAGTGCTGTGCTAAATAAACAGCAACTATTAGAAAAATACCTCATTTTCTGCAAGGGTTGCAGCTTATTTCAGGGCACCGCAAGGCAGCTTCTCCTGAGCTATTCCAGCACTCAGCTTTGTCCTCTGCACACTCCGCACTACCTGAACAGAGAGGCAGTCTTTAGGAAATGATTTTGGGGTCTCCTGAGTGCACTAGCACGTACACTGCCACTGTCCACCAGATGATGCTCCAGAAGGACAGTTCTCAGCAGCATGTTAAGAACTGGCACCAGCCAAGCACACAATGGCCCACAGAGCACACAGGCCCAGGGATCTTGTTGACTCTTACGGCCACATCACAGGAAGAGGCCTGGGAAAACAAAACACTCCCAGAGCCCGGCCTCACCCCTGCCTGCTGAGGGACACGTAGCCAAAGCCACTCTCATGCATGGGGTGCTGCACATCACAGGCCCGCAGGTGCCCTACCAACAACAGGGTATTGAGGGTCACGGTGCTATTGGGCCGGCTCCAAAGCCAGCTGAGGAGAACTGAGTTTGGCTCTCAAAGCAGGCAACCAAAAAATTGCAATTCTGGTTTTGCTCCTGACCTCTGTCACTAACAGACTGGGCAAGTTTCTCACCTCTGCGTCGAGGCCTCTGCAAAACAGTTAAGCTCTTTTTAGGGGCTGGAAAGAGCTCCGAGATCTCCGCGTGGAGTTTGCTGCAGTCTTGCACGGTGAGTAACGAATATCCTGAACATGAGATACCCTAAAGGAGGTGAGGCACGAGCGCTGTCCGTCGGCGCTTGCTCTCGCCCCTTCCCGGCCCCGGCGCTCGCCATTCCCAGGTCAGGAGCATTTCCTCACCCCGCTGATTTACTCCGCAGCTGTTGGAGTGCCGAGGCAGCTCCGGCTCGCCGGCGGGGAAGCCGAGGCTGTCCCTTTACAACAGGCCTGCGTCAGCACCTCGGCTCTCGCCCCACCAAGGCCCCGTGCTCAGGGAACAATAATTCAGGAGGAGCTGTGGGAAAAGCCCTCTGAAGTGGAAGGTAGTAAAAGGAAGGGAAAAGTAGAGTGTAAGAGCCCAGGTGAGGCAGGAGCGGGATGACAGGCTCTCTGCTTGGAAAGCCTCCCCAGCAGCTCCTACGTGGTGGGAGACCAGCGAGGGGAAGGTCTGCTGCGCGCGCACAGGCCTAAAAGCAGCTTCCTTCATCTAAACTCTCTTCCTTCAAGCTACCAAGGGAACTCTCATCTGTCTACAGGGATGTCAGACAAAATTCAGACCATTTTGTGGTCAACATGAAATTTCTGCTTGGAAAAATCTTCAACTACTTTGGCTCAATCTAGTTGAAGTCTAATAAGACAAGAGCTGCTCCCCTCCTTTTGACTCTGCTTAACACATCCTTCACACACGTACGCTGCAAGCAAAGCTTGCACAGCATTTAACTTAATTGCTATCAAGATTACTTTGCCTGCAGCTGATTGTCTAGTACCACTTGACCCTGAAGCATCTCTCCAAGTACAAGGTCTGTACAGCTATTTTGTTCCTAAATTATGAGCCAACTGTACTCAAATATGCCTCCCTGCTGTGATTTCAAGCAAGGCAAGATACCAATCTGGATTTGGTAAATACTGTGGAACACTTCCCCCCGCCTCCTAAAATTAAAAACTTCTGATGTTCCTTTAGTCACAGTCCATTATTTGAAAAGGCAACATGGTGGTCTTGGAGGACAGAATATCACTCAGCTAAACCTTAGAAAGGCTTAACCTTAAAAACTAAACTTCCTCTCTGGTCCACTGATCTGGTTAAACCATCTTTAAGTTTTGATTGACTTTCTCAAAAAAAAAAAAAAGGCATGAATAACCACCTGAAAAAATTTATCTGAAGAGGGAAATATTTTCTGCGGGTCATAGCCAGGAAGTCAAAGGTTTTTCACTCCCAGCTCTGGCACTAGCTCAGGTGCCACGCACAGCACGCTGCCTTTACCAATTCCCTAGTCTAGAGCTGTGAAAGTTTATTTAAAATTGGGAGCTAGCAGTTCTGCTCACCTTTTGGTTCGGTTCATTTTGGTTAGCAGAGCTTGGGTATTGGCATGTGTAAGCACCAGGTTCACCTGCCCATACACACAAGGTTTGGGCTGACATTACTGGCAACTTCTTTGCATACCAGGTTGTTTATGAAAAAGGCTAAGTGCAGCAAACTATCTCATTTGCAAGAGCTATAGTCCAAAAGTAGTAGACAAAGTAACGTTATCTGATTGCTGAAGGTCTTGGGGGCAAGAAGAAAACACATGCCCACAACAGCAGTGCTAGCCTGCTACTCATGCTGATGAGTAGCGTGCAAAGAGCTAAATGGAAGAAGAATCCACTCAGCATCACACAGCAATTTCCTTACTACTCATTCCACTAATATTCACCTGCCTTGAAAGTTCAACTACTTCTATGGATTTTTAGGAATTAAGTTACCCAGCAGCATGGAGAAAGCAAATCAGGTACAGCTTCACTCCATGGGCTCGTCGGGTTGAGCTCTGATTTCCCAAGAGCTGCATGACAGCAGGACCAAGATCTAAGCAAAAAGCTAACCTGGGCCTGGGATCAGAGAGCTGTTGGCAGCTGGCTTATTTTCAGCCCAGAAGGAGGGGATTCTGGCAGGCAAGACCAGAGGGTGTTGCTGAACTCTCTGCGCTGGCCCTTTGCTTGATCCTGCCATGCAGCTACTGAAATCCCACAAGGCAGTGAGGGAAGTGAAAAAGCCAAATGACAAATGTCCCAGCCCAAAACCATTCAAACAAAAGCCCTTGCTTTTCTTTGCAAAGTCTCATCTGCTACCCCAAAAAAAAAAAAAAAAAAAAAAAAAAAAAAAAAANGAGCAAATGCCATTTTATGATATTAAACAGGCCTTGAATCACTTACCACAGTACAGAAGGACATTGACATTTGAACTGCAGGAGTTTCTTTTCCAGCCTATTTTTCCCCCTCTGTGACTAGTACATTTGAATAACTGGAATTTTTAAAATCCCTTTTCCTCCTTTGCCCATGATGTAATGCAACTGCTGCAATACCCAGCGATGCAGCACTGCCAGCACCCGGCCAAGTTTGGCACCGAGCGCCTGGGCTGGCACCAACCACGGGGATCTTTTAAATAAATTTGGCAGACCCGGGGGAAAGCTTTGCCGCTGCTGCCATAAACAGCCCACAGCGCAGTGAGTGGGAAAGCACTGAAAGAGACCACAACTTTGTTACCGAAACAAAGGTGCCCATTAGCTAGCCGTTCAATCTAGCACCTAACCCTTCAATCTAGCACCTACTTACACAGGAAAAAGAGTTTTACAAGGATATATCAAAACTGAGGACACCAACAGCAACACAAGTGTAAGAAAGCAGTCCATCACACCAGGGCAAGCCTGCAAAGCCAGCAGGTAGCTCTTAGCCGGGAGATGCGCTGTGCACGGTTGCATGTTCTACCAGGTCATTCCTTAAAAAGGACTTGTTCATACAGGAACATGTCTCAAATTCTTCTTTCTGGTACTTTTCAGCTATGCTTCCTTGGGAATTTTGTTCTTAATGGATGACGTAGGGGCAGGCACAGATGTGCATGCACGGGTTGAAGCTACATGATTGGATCCTCAGCAGAGCCAATGTAGGTGTCCTGCAGTATGGACATGCACTCCTAATGGGAAACCCAAGCTGCTGGTAGCATGGGCGGGCAGCAGGCAGGCAAATTGCTGCAATTACTGTGACCCAACTTTTCCTGTGGGGGCTTAAAATTCTGCAAACATAACTGACAAGTCTGAAATCTGCAAACAGCCTCAAACAACCGCAAAGTATGACACCTTATTGGAAGATGTTTGCATCTTCACTAGCAAAACCACCATCCTAAAGCCCACCTGAAGAGCAGTTCCTCCCATCATGTTACCCTCTTGGCAGTAGCTACCAAGCACCAACCAGAACCACAGGAGATCGGGCTGACCATGAGCGCAGGGTTTCGAAACAGCAGCCGGGTCAACAGTGGCCCATTCGTGTGGTCCAAGCAGCAGCTCCTGGTGATCCGAGTTGCTCATATCTGCCATCAGGAAGGTGACTTCCTTAGACTGGAAGCTCTGATTAGATCTGCAACATCCCTAGCTTGGGGGCAAAATTCTCTCACCCACACAGGGCTTCAAAGTAGCAGTAACCTCTGGGCTTCCTGGCTTTGCATCACCTTGGCTGCAATTTACCTCTGTTCCTTTTAGGGAATGGCTTCTACAACACAAAAAAAAATAATAATTACCTCATTTTAGTTGCTGGAGGATGACAGAGGTGCAACCAATTCACTCACTCTGCTTATCCTCATTGCTGGCAGCAAGAACAAACAAAAATCAACAAGGGTGCAAAACATTCACACACAGCACCAAGGAATATTCACACACAGCATCTCCCAAACTGCCCCTCTCTCCCCACCCCAAAGCGAGCAGCACTTGGGGCAACTCCAGAAAAAGGAGAGAACTTTTTTTTTTTTTCTCTCTAAACTGCTGCATATATGGGAGTAAAATACAGTTTGGAATAAGGGGGTTAGAGCTCAGATGAATTGTCAGGCTGTTTTACAGAGCAGTGGGAATTTCCCCAAACTATTAAACAGTCATCTAAAAATACTAACACCAATAAAAGTGTAATTAGGAAATTACAAGAGGTCAAGGGAAGAACGGCTATCCAAGCACCAGCTGATTCTAACAGTAACTGAAGAAAAACTGTGTGTATATATGAAACTGTAGGAAGGCTGGCAAAATTACTCTGCATCAGGCCTAGACTCTGGGTTGCCAAGAAAGTCTTTAGGGTTTGGGACAGGAGTGCTCAGGTGGGCAGAAGTTTGGGTTTAATTCTCATTCCAAAAGGGGGGCTCTCTCGTGGTCTATATTAAATATATCCAACCTTCAGCCATCTCTGCTCTCTGCACAAGTCAAGTTGCTGAGCAGCTTTCCACTCATTCGTTTAACCACATTTAAAGGCTGCTATCAAGGGCAACACTGAGGTAACACGAAAGCGAAGGTCCGGCTTCTCCTCCACCTCCCATCCCTCCAGCCTCCTCTGGCTGTTTGGCAGCCAGGCAGTGCAGGGTCTCATCCAACGATGCTACGGGAGTGCTCTGAACATGATGGATTTGCTAATGATACAAATCTGCAAGCAGCACGTTAGTGCTGCCGATGATTTATGAAATGCCAGAGATGGTTCTCTCAGCAGCGATAAGCTCCTGCAAGCTCGTGGTTTGCAGGAAATTTCTTGCGAATGTTGAGAACGTTCTGGTCCCCCCATCGCCCCCAGCCAGGGAAAAGCTCAGGGCTGTGGTGAGCATTTTTGTAATGAATCGCAGGTTACACACACACACACACCAGTGATACAGAGGGGCAGGTTCGCCTCCTTTTGCATGCAGGAAGGGCAGCGTTTGCCTTGGAGCGCGGCCAAGCCTCGCTCTTCCCCCAGGATGCCAGCGGCTACCGGCAGTTGCAAAACGCGGCATCGCGCTCCCCCTTCGCTGTGCTGCCCTTGGCACCCTGCTGGCCCGAGATACAGTCAGAAAGACTCCAAAAACAGTCTCAAACGCCTGTAGCTTTGCAGATTTCTCAGGCAGGGAGTCCCTGCACCCCACAACATACCCAAGTCCCGTGTGCTGCCTAAGCCCCAAAGCCCCCGTGACACCAAGCTGCCCCCAGCGGTGACTTGCAGGCTCTGATCAGCGACCTTCAGGAGACATTTTTCTTCATTTGCAGTCAGACAGTGGTTTCCTCATGTTTATTCACATTTATGCAATTATGAGTTATTTTTACCCAGGTGGAATAATCACAGATAGCTCAATATTTAACATGCAAGATCTTCACCACCACTGGCCAAAGTCCTATGGCTGTTTCTCCTATTCTGACTAGTTCGACCTTGCTTGGCAAGAATTTCTCAAAAGTGTATGAATAGCAGGGATTTATCAGACATTTTGGAACTTTTCCTGAGCCCTATGGACTGGTGTTAGGAATTAATTCCTAGAAATCCAAGTGCTGATAATACACCTTTGCTGAAAGTGTTCTGAGCTGGATTTTCATTTGCTGCTTTCACGCCAGTGTGCTGGGTTTGGGAGGGTGCAGCCCCCATCTCTCCCCAACCTACTTAGTTGTTGCTGAAAACAGGAGTGCTGAGGCAAAGCTGGAGCTTTGTCCAGTTTCATTGTCTATAAAATAAGCCATTATTTTATAAGCATTAACAAGCACGACATCTCCCTGGGCATTCATGTCCAAGATTAGCTGGTGGGAAAAAGCCAGACATTTGCACCACCTTTGACGCCGCAGCGTCACTCTGGGACTGCGCTGCATGTTTTCCTGGCACAGAAACAAGTTAATCTGGTCAGACTTCTACGAGTAAACAAACAATTTATATATATATATATATGTGTGTATGTATGTATGTATAGTTAAGGAGAGCTTCTCAGTCCTATCACTTTTCCTCCATCCATTCTTCATGGACGCTCATTTCACTGAAATATTTCCAAGAAGCGCCCCCAACAGTGCCATGCAATTCTCTGTACTATCAGGGTGCACCGAGACCATCTCAAATCACCTCCGAGTTGCCCTCTCCAGAAGGCTGCATGTGCAACAACCAAATTCAGAAGCAGAAACCAAAGAGAAGGCAGCACACGATTAGGGAATTCAGTACGAGATTTAGCTCTTTCATATCATAACTCTGTTGTTTTTAGTTAAGCAGCATTTATTCTGTCTAGCGACTACTGTGGTTGTTTAAAAGTACAATTACTTTTGCTTTGCTTTAGCACAACTGATTTTGCTACGTGTGCGTCTAGTATTAATATCACCTATAAAACAAAAGATGACTGTTTGACAGAATAGGCACCCTAAACCTGCAGGGTTATTTTTTTGTAAATCAGCATAATTCTAGTTTACTCATTTATTATTAATAATTCTAGTCTAATTTAATAGCCAGGAGAAGAAATAATTTTGCATATACTCTTTTAAACACACTTCTGTTTTCACACAAGCTCAGTTTTGGTTGTTGAAACTTCACAATTTTGTCCACGGGACAGCAAAGCCATTATTGCCACAGGGACCTCACAAAAGCAAGAAAAAGACCCAAACACCCTATCTCCATTTGCACGCAGTCTTACTGAAAGACATGTACGCAATTAAGCTGCGACCAGCTCTGAACACTCACACAAGCTGGGCAGTGCATTAGGCTTTCAGGAACTACTAAACGTTTCTTTCAACTCCAAATGTGCTCTGCTTGAAGCCCCAGATGATTTGTAACTCTGATCGCCAGGGCAAGTCTGGAGGAGCAGCGCCGCGGCGCTCCTGGAAGCGCAAATGCTTGAGCAGGGGTGAGGAGGTCAGACAAGGGCAAAGTCCAAAGTAATTTTAAGCAGTTCAGCTAAGTAGCTAAAGCTAATGGGAAACCATTCTAATTTATTACAGTCATCCCTGGTGAATATAAGGACAACGTTTTTCTTCAGCAGCGTGATTACAAAGCAGCAAATTCCTCTGTGTATATAAAAGAGCTATGGACAGTATAGATCAAATGTCAGAAAAGGCCTGCACTGCATGTTGGATGTGGGGGAAAATAGTTTGGGATAGGGTTTTTTTTTTTTTTTTTTTNTCTGTGTATATAAAAGAGCTATGGACAGTATAGATCAAATGTCAGAAAAGGCCTGCACTGCATGTTGGATGTGGGGGAAAATAGTTTGGGATAGGTTTTTTTTTTTTTTTTTTTTAAGAATGAGAATGCTCCTTCTTGTTTTCATTTCTACTTTTTCTAATATACATTCTCGATATATGAACACACGTGTACATTAACTTTAGCATTCCCATCTACAAAAGAAACAAAGTAGTGCTATTTCTGCAGTATGTACTTAGCACCTTCCCATTCCCAGATTCTCAGCAAGAAACATCCCCTGCTTCTCTTGAACATACAGAAACCCAAACTTTCCTTCTGACCCTGCCCCCAAACACTTTCTGCCTCTTGTTGACAAAAACATGTGTGTCACTTCAATTACCAGCACCAATTTCTGCTTTATAGACCATAGACAGCAGTAAACAAATAAAACCCAGCTCGAGTTGACAAGATACTTGAGCAGCATAAACATCCTAAAGGAAAAGAGCCAGAAGAGGATATTCTGCAACTGGCGGCAAGGACTTTTAGCGTTTTAGTTTATTTTTCCCCAAACTATTTCCCACTCTCTGATAAATCCACAGGCCAATTACTATCAGACCAATTGCTCTTTTTTCATTATGTTGGTCTAGGCTGGGATTGAAGAACATCTAAAAAAAAAAATCAGTAAAAGTTGAGGTTGCTCAGGCCCAGTCTCTTCTTTTAAATAGGATTTATTTTTTAACCTCTTCATTGTGATATTTAAGAAATATCCAGGAGGTACCAAGAACTGCTAGAACAGCCTGCTCGTTTCAAAGTTTTCATCCAAGTAGGTCATCAAAAGCCTGAAACTCGAAGGTGAGTTTCTCCTAAAACACTTCAAATGCGTAACTTTGGACAAAGTTCAATAACTAATGGACTCTGAATGAAATTGCTTCTCTAATATCTTGTGTTTGCCTCAATCCTAAGAAAAGGTCTGATCCTGATTATTAAAAATGAAAAAGTAATTTGAAATGTTTATCAGGACAGCAGCTTTATATGCAGGACAAAAATGCTCCAACTGCCTTTTCAATCCAGCTGGAACAAAGTTTTCATTTTTCTCTTTTTCCTTAAAATTTCATTTATTATGAGTACTCTGTCTTAGTAAGGCAGCTGTTGGCAGCAGGCTGTGAAATTAAAGTTGAGCTGGCTCTTGCTAAGAGCCAAGATATAATATACTTTTGTCAGAGCTAAGTTTTTCTTGTAGATATGTAACCTACATTCAGTAATTAAAATAGCTAGTCAATCAATCCTAATAACCCCACTTGAAGAGAGAGCTGATGGTACTTTAAAATAATTTCCAAGCTGTACGGATTGCAACCAAATAAATGAGATTGCTCTAGCTCATTCATTGAGGTAGCCAACAGACCGATTACCGGAGTTGTATTTTGCCTAGGCAGAGTCAGTAAAGGACTCAGTTTTGAGGAGCAGAATGGCTATTCCACCCAGTTCTGCACCCCTGTCAATGAGATCACACAAACCTTGGCACAACTGAAGAGGCAGAAACCTCTTAAAAACACAATGAAATGATAATAATCCTTCAACAGTTATTACCATTTGCCCTGTGCATCACGGACGTCTAATTCCACTACTTTGGAGTTTCCTCAGGCAGAGGAAGGAACTGATCCTGATTTCCAACATCCTGGGCATCTCATCACATCTCATCTCTTATCACCAAGTACATGAACACCTCTTTCCTCCTGCTTCTTTGGCTGGCTGAAAATAAAGCAGCAGTAACCTTCACATCACGCTCAGAGCCTCACCTGGGGGGTGCTTAGGAAGCACATTCCAGAAATAACTCCCAGAAAGTGCCCTTGGGAAGCAGGTAAAGGAACAGGACAAGACTTAGCACGTGCTGTTGGAAGAGAAGAAATCCAAGCCAGGAGAGGGGTGGGATTTTATATATTAAATGCATCAAATAAAAGAGAACTAGAACTGAAAAAGTATCTAAACCAAAACATCAGGTTCATTAATCCTCAACAACCAAGCAAACTGGTGACTTCTTCCCCTAATTTTTGCAGGAAGTTCAGTTATCAATGGCAATAGCATAAATGCATTATTAGTCTCAGGATATAATTGGGTTTAAATGACTAAAAATCACAGACCTCCCTCCCTGCCCTCGTCGCAAGCTCCTGCAACCACACCAGGACCTTCTCAGGCCACCACATTGACTTTTTTTCCTCCTTCTCAGCTGGACCAGTGAGTTGATCCCATTTGTCCAGTTGCACCCACACCACAGGAAAGGTGACCATGCAGATAGGGCAAGAGGCCACTTCAGAAGGTGACAATCATCTCCATCAGCTTAACCCAGCCTTAAGACCGTGCACTCAGCCCACCAAAATACCCGCTTGCAGAAAGGTCCTATTGCTCCCAGGTTGGCTGTACTTCCAGTGCCAGAAGAGCCTGCCCAAATCACTCCTCCACTTAAGTGATTTTACTTCCCCTTCCAGTAAACACAGGATTACAATTAAATACTCCAATACAGTTGAAGTTGGCACCACTTCTACTATTTTAATGTTAACTGACAAGCAGATTAAAATAACATGGCTTTAAGGACTATGCCTACCCTCCTAACGCATTAACTGTGCTCACATGCAGGCTTTCAACTTGAACTTGACATCTACTCCAGCTTGGTGCACTATGGCCCGATCCACAGGGTATAACTGCTAGAGTTAAACTCTGAGCCAAAATGCTCTAGTAGATGACTAGAAAATGGAAGAGCATTAGAAAACCAGTGGGATTCTGCTCACCGGTAACACTGAACTGAGCAGCTGGCTACAAGTTACTCGTGTGATGAGTTAGATTCTGCACTTCCCACAACTTAACAGCTGCAGAGCATAAAATACTGATTTATTTGAAAATTCAAAAGAAAACAAAAGTGGCCACTGGACGAAAATCTTCTTACATAAGTAGAAGTTGGCCTAACAGGTTCATCCTCCATCTAATTCTTCTTCTAAAAAAAAAATCCCAGCTCCTTCTAAGGAGCCAAACCTCCCCAAATAGATAGAAAAACACAGTCTTTTGAGAAACAAGGAGGACAGATCCGGTAGCCTTTACAATTTTTGAGCAGCTGCAAAGTTAGAAGCAACAAAAAAAAACCCAAAAAACAAAACAAACAAGCAAAACACAACAAAAAACCCTCTCAGATATAATAAACTGATATCCCGCACCAAGAAAAATGCAAATCCCATTCAGACAGCCATGTAAAAGAACACAACACATTTCAACAGCCAGCATATTACAGTACAAATGACATTAGATTATTCTGAAAAAAAAAATCAGCCCTTAGACATCAGTTAGCCATGAGCTCAGCTTTCCGTGCACGATCATTTGTGCCCACAAAATGCTTGAACAGCATTTCGGCATCACCTCAGACTCTGAAAAGGTGGGTCTAATTTTATGTTTCAGAGACCAGGGACTGCTCCTTATTATCAGACTTCTCTCTTATTTCAGTTTGGACACAGAAAAAGCAAGACATTCTGCACCACCCTTCCCTTTCCCTTCCTGTTCTGAAATGCTCTAAAACCAACAGCTATTCCCCAAAACAAGATGTGCTCTCTCTCCCGATCAGTCTGTTATGTTGATAAAATGCTGATTTTATCATGCAAAAAAAAAAAAAAAAATCTTATTCCTCTGTGTCTTTTTGCTTACTGCTGTAACCAAAGAATATGTTAAAACTACAGGAAGAATGACAGAAATAATCATTCCCCTTTTGATGACTTGTTTTTGACAGAATGGAAAGTCTTCTTTTACTCCAAATAACCGTAAAAGACATGAGATTCAAACTATTGTTTCTGGTGAGAAAAAGAACTATATTAACTTGGCCGGGAGCTGTAGGACCCACCAGGACTTCCCTCCATAGCACAGGGACTTTCACTACAAAGGTATTGTGCGCGTGCTTCCAACAGGGACTATTGGGGACAATATTCACTTCTTATTCCCAAATCTAACCTTCCTGCTAGCTAATATTCAAAATGCTGCACAGTGACTACTCATGGGCAAGAGCACTGAAGGAATTTGCTAAGGAAGATGGATTAAGTCCTCCTGCCATGCTCCACGTGCTGGGATGGCCGGAGCTTCCCCTTCTCACACTGAGCTTCCCATAAAGCTGCAAGGCTGGAAGGGCAGGAGCCTGGCCAAGCTTTTGTTATCCTAACAAAGGCCTCAGTGGTGACACTAAATTGCCAGGTGCTTGGACTTTGGTATAGCTCTCTACTGGGAAAAGTGACCTGATAGGATCAAGGCCTGACCTTCATTGGCAGGCCAAAGTTGTCAATAGACATAAATATTCCCTGGCAGCATTTTCATTGAAACTAAGCCTTGGATCCAGTTCATCCAATACTGCGGTCAAGAATGAAAGACATTAGGAAGTAGAGACTATAAAAGAACAAAAGAAACCCCCCAAAACACGTGACAGCTCCCCCCAAACAGCTACCAGGAGGCGGTAGGTCATCCCCACCGACATGGCTCCAGCACCTTGGCTGGCTCCAGTGCCCTCCTTCCCGCTCCTTCGGCTGCTTTCCAGACCTTTATTTTTCTCCTCACCCCAGGCACGGGCAGTGGGAAGCGGCACAGGTTGTGCACCGCACGTTTCTCTTCACGCTGACATCCTTGCATTGTAATGGGGGCACCTTTGGGGACTGGTGACAAATTAGTCACCAGTTAAAGAGTATTTTCCTTTCATTTCATACCAGGTGGAAGATATTAAAATCTCTAGAGGCATTTCCCTACTCTGCTACAATAAATCATTGGACCATTTCATTTTAAAATGGCTTAATTTTACTACCTCTATAAGTTCACCACACAAAAAACCCACAACTGGGTTAATATAGGATGACTTTTCTGAACTTATTCAGGGAGACACTGCCATAAAGCAATTGAATCCTAATTTTACTTTATTTTGAACATTTATATTTAAAATAACATTTAGAAGGAGGAGTTATTCCTTTTAGGAACAAATAAATAGGAATAAATAAGTGTGCCTACAATGGTGATAGCACTGTTAGATAATAGTAAATAGATTAATAGATAGTAATAGATTAATAGATAAAAAGTTAGATAATATTTTCCCTTCTTTAATTATTTAATTCAATTTGGAACATTAACTACACAGAAGGTACCACAGTTTGTTTAAAAGTGAAATGCTGATTCTTCTTTTGTGAAGAAATTGTAAAAGCAAAAGCAGAAAACAATGTCTTAAAAAAAGTAGCAAGCTGAAGTCACGGGCCCTTGAAATACAGCAGTAAAGTCAGTGAACATAAAATTTTGCTTTTATACCTTTTGTGAGAAAGCAAAGTAATATTTTAATTGTGCCTTTAGTTACAAAGGTCATATCCAAGCATTAACTTTGCAGCTATGGATCCTTTCGGTGGAGTTTTCTCCTTCACTATGACAATAAAAGACATTTATAGGTAATAATTAATACTAAGTACTACACAAATGCCTTACTGACTTCTGCTAAATGACTTCACATGCTTAATCATATGTGCTTAATCATCAATTAAGCCACTTTTTCGATGTTACAATAGAGCTATTAAGGAGAAGAGTCCCCTCTATAGCTGAAGGCTGTGCTAACACCAGGAGAGGCAGCTGGCAGCAGATGGTGCTGGGGGTAAAAAGCCCATCAACAAGCACAGACTATGGAGCCTATGTGCAAATACAGCTTCTATGTACCAAAGAAAAACTGAGAAGAGGCCAGTTAAACAGCAGAAATGTAGAACTAAACGTGTCTAGGTAGCTTCATGGCCTACAGTGCTTTCCCCAAGGCCCTGTTCATCCCTGGGGAGGGGGACAGGATCATTACCTGCCATCTGCCCCCTCCACCAACCTCAAGTTCAAAACCATCTTTTCCCACTTCTCATCCTAAAGTGGGATGCAAGGCAGGGCTTCCATGTGCAACAGCCACGTTCCACCCCAGATACAGTTAAATTGTTGTAACGATTGAATAACCCTGATTTGTGGTGGGAGATCTGTGGGAAGGGGAAGCCCCAGGGTCTTTGAGAAGGAGAAAGTTCAATTCTGGCATTAACACATCTTGTTCTTGGCAGCACACTGATTTTTCAATGCAAAACCAAGAGTTTGTCCCTACCCCCAGCCCAAGCTTGCAGGGGCACAGGAGTGGCATTTCCAGACTCATCTGGTCCAGAACTTTTGCAAAAAAGCAAAACTGCATTTCAAATATTTTACAGAGTACTCAGTTCGCTGCCCATGAATTTCTCTTCCCCAAATTACAGCCATTGTAGTGAACAGGAATGACACTGCCAAGCAAAATTATATCTTATGTAACAGAGGGGATACACCTTCTTTCTAACAACAACTTAAATATTCAAGTGTAGAGATAGTAAGGAAGCTGAAGTCATTTAAAAAGAAAACAAAAAAGTCTGCAGACCTGCACAGTCTGTGCTTGCAATGTGAGCTTGTTCTGTAAAAAATGCACCTTTGCAACAAGTGCAGAGGATTTCACAGTGCTCTCTCAGCAAATAAGGCCAATCTGTGCCCAAACTCACTAGAAACCGCAGTGGGAGATGGGTTGGATGCCTAACATTTGCTCATAGTTAAGCGCAAGAGAAGGGAAAACTTATCTTTTTCTATTTTGCTGCAATATTTAAGGCTAACGCTAATATTTAAGGCTATTTAAGGCTGACTCCTAACTCTGTGTTGCTGAGATATCAATGTAGCACTTAATCTTTAGCTAATAAAAAATATGTTTCAGGCAGACTAGGCTGGTTTATGAATTTAAAAAACAAACTTACAGGGGAAAAAAAAAAAGGAAAATTTGGATGCAGCCAATATAACCTTAGCATGTTTTACTTACAAAAGCGTCCAGTTTCATAAAAGTGGTACTTTTGGTTTTGAAAGAGTGGAAAAACAGTAACTTCTCAAATAAAACTGTGTTTACTATTGAGCAATTTTTTGAATTGTTTGGGCCACAGAAGTGGGGAATAATCATTTATTTGCATAGCGGGACTTCAGTTCTCCAAGTTTAAGTCAATATCAGAAATGTTCACTGAGAGCAAAACAAACCTTTTTATAAATACATTTTGACTTGCTGTTCCAATCTTACAGATTGCTACAACCCAAGTAGAAACAGGGTAATTGAGCACAGAAGTGCAGCAGCAAGAGGGACTAACCGGTGGCAGAGTTGCATTCAAAACAGCCCAGTTATTTCAAAATACATGAAGGCAAAGTTAGCTCACAGCAGCAGCCTGAATCAAAGTGCCACCACAAGATAAAGTTTGCAATAGATGTGAAACTTGCCTTTAAGACAGCAGATGAGCAACCGTGTGGTGCAGAGACTAAGCTGTAAATAACCGGGGCCTTCGGATGGCTTTGCTTACTCAACCTATTTAAAAAAAAATTAAAATTAAAAAAAAAAAAAAGAAAAAGAAAAAGAAAGAAAAAAGAAAAAAGAAATCAGATGTCTGCTCCACTTTCCCCTCACTGTTTCTTGCGGGTGTCTGAGTAATCCTAGAGGCATTTCCAATTTTTAAGGCATTTTGCTGAGTTTAAAAAAAATTTTCCCCTCGTCCCCTTGCCTTTGTTTGGGAAGAGGAGGCTTTCCTGCCCGGCTCTGGCTTCCCCGTGAGGTCTGCCCTTCGCCACGCGCAGCGAGGCGACAGCTCTGCCCCGCTTAACCGGTTAATACCTAGCAGCTATTTGGGTTTCTGCTCAGTCCGCTGGGCTGCTCCCCTTTGCAAAAGCAGGGGTGATAAATCAGAATTTCTGCGCCAGGAGACTGAATGCAGCAAATGGCACAAAATAACCGGTTTTGTTAAAGCCGCCGACATGGCTAGGCGGCAGCAAGCAAACCTGCACTTTCTTTAGCCGCTGCAGCCTTGCAGGAGCCGGGTCTGCAGAGCCCCTCGGAGTCTGCAGCACTGATTTATTTCTGAGCATCCCCAAAGAAGCCTTTTCTTGTTGAAATAATTCAAGACTTCCAGCCGCTGCCTTACTAGCTGGTGCCGTGACGAGCCCAGGTTCCCCGGGCATCGATTTCCTTTCCCCACGCAGCCGGGGGGAGATGAATGACACCGACATCGCAGCGGCACTCGCACAGAAATCGCAGATCTGTAACCAAATGCTTTAAATCTCCCTTTCCTCACATGGAAACCAGGTGGGAATAAACTATAAAGGGGCTATCAGCAAGGAAATTTCCGAAAAGCAAAACTCCAACCAATTTCCACCCATCCCTGTCTACCAGCAGCAAACACCTCACCTGCGCTTCCAAGTGCGCGGCTCCAAATCACATCCAAGCTCTCCCAGCCTGGATCCCATTTTCCATCTCTATTCAACCTCAGTGTTTAGGCTGAGCAGGACTCACACCCCGGAGCAACCCTGAGCACTGCCTCGACAAAAAATGTCAGTCAACAAACAGGCCCAAATTTCACAATGGCTGAGGTCATTCCCTGGGAGTCATTAGGGTTTGCGGGTGAGTTTTCCTGGTGGTTTTACCATTGGTTTCTGTGATCGCAGTTCTGCTTATTTGTGCATTTAAGGCGCATGATCTAATACACTTAGGTTTAACTGCTTCATTCTTTTGACATTCTTTCCAAATTATAAAAAGGATTCTTGGTGTTTTCACTGCCTGGGTAAAGAAACAAAATTGCTGTCCGCGTAATTCCTTAAAAATACAGAACAGAGAGTAAGTACTTGTTGAAAATAAACAAACAAAACAAAAAAACCCAAACATTTCCTCCCAACATAGCACCTATTTTTGTCCTCCTCTCTACTCATCTAAAGCAATCTACTTTTTTTTAGAAATAACTATCTTGATTTAAAAAAGAAATGCAATATTCAGGCCCTCAATGCATTTCAGTTACCACTTATAATCAACGAAGAAATTCAGTTTATTTTTTTAAAATCCCTTCTGCTTTCATTATTTTGCTAGCAGGCTTTCATAGCACATCTTCCACAGCTGCCCTGATCTGCAACGTGAAGCTCATTTTATTCAACACCTTTTGGTTATATTCTACTAAGGATCCTTGCTCAGTTAAAAAATTAAAAAAAAAGAAAGAAAAAAAAGAAAAAATAGAACTCATTTTTAATTAGAAAAATATAAATTAGAAAAAATAAATTTTGCTCTGTCCTAATTTCTTTTTTTTTTTGTTGTTGTTGTTCTTTTTCTCCAAGACGAAAGAAGTCCCAAGCAGCCTCCACTTGCCACCACCGAAGGCAGGCTAGAGAAATACAACGACTCTTCAGAAACCTTTTTAAGGTGCTTCCAAGCTAAATGAAGTATGAGAGCAGGTCCTGCACCCTTCTTCGAGGGCTTCACAGTAAGCGACAAGGAGCTCTTAAAGGTAAGCAGCATCCAAATATTTTAAGGAATTTTTGCATGCTCGAGGCCTTGGTTAGTTCTGTAGGGCTGCTCCAGCGTCCAGGATGTTGCCCAGCACATCCATGGACTCCCCGCGAGCGCCTGCCCTGCAGGAGAGGGAGCTGCCGGTGGCAGCCAGTTAGAATGGGATGGACAGGGTTAGGCACCACCAGTTACAGCCGTTACAGTCTGACCACAACCGGTGCCACCAGCACTACAAGACCCGGCACAACAGCACCAAAACACTCCCAACTCCAGAGCCTGCAGCCCTGTAAACTACCATGATTTGGGTTGCACACATTGCAGCAGCACAAACCCCGCTCTCCTAATCACACCCTGGATAACCAGGGATAACACCAGCGCTCACAAAGCACCAACGATCCTGCCTTAAAATTCCTCATTCCTCCTTGTGTAGCCATGAGGGCAAAACCTCAGCTGCTGCTGAATGAACACAGCCACAGAGACTCCCAGCACAGGGGCTGCAGGCAAACAGTTTTAAACAGGAAGGATTACCCCTACCTCTGAAATCAGAGGTAGAATTAAGCCCCAATCGCATACCAATCAGGCAGACTAGGTTAAAACAGGGTGGATTATTTAAACCCAAACATTCACACGTCTCTGGCACAGTCCCTGGAATTGTCTGTAGGGCAACCACAGTCAAACTAAGTCCATTTTCTTTTCACGCTGACCTTTAAAACCAAGAGTAACTGAAACAACCTGCTGATGGAGAAAATGGAATCTGGTTTGAATGCTCAGATTGGAAATATTTTGCCAAACAACTGGCAGCCCTGTATCTGTATTTACTCCTCTTTCCTGCTTCGACACTCTGGTAGCGCCAAATCTACCTGCAAAGGGCAATGGCTCCAGGTCCCACATGACCCAACCAAGAGGTGGCCACAGCAATTTGCATCCTAATCAAGAGGTTATCCTCACCTGATTAGAGCAGGGTGTTTATTAAACAGCTTTATGGGAGTTAAGATCTACAAATAATGATGAAGTATTGTGTTAAGAATTAGATCGCCATGACGAATTATTTACCAATTAGACCTCTTAAACAAACCAGCCAGGATGGTCTTTCCGGCTCTTGAGGACAAAAGGGAAGGAAGGAGACTTGCTCGGCTCAGTCTGTTCATATCAAAGTGAATAATATTCCAAGTGGTTTGAGAAGCTCTATCTTCCCCCCCCCCACTCAATTCTTGCATTTTTAAAGTCTTCAAAGAGGAGAATGCATCTAAAATTTGAATGAGTTCACTCTTGCACATGCCACTGTTCATCTCTCTGAAATGTTTCTGATTCCATGTTGATACAATTTATTCCATCTCATATAAGTAAAATTTCATGAAACGTACCAAACTGTTAGTCCAGAAAAGTATGCAACGTATTAAATCCAGCTTATCCAGCTATTGCTAAGATACACACATATGGAATTGAAATGGCGGTACAAGTTCTTTCTACTCAATCTACCAAATAAACCATCTACTGATGGGATTTATTTTATAATCATCACATTAAAACTGTGAAGTGACAGGGTATACAAAAAGGATTTCAATTTGCAACTTAATTTAATGGTTTATCCCTAACAGAAGTTACAGCGCTTGGGCAAAATTAATTGAAAAAATATTTTCTTTGCATTCTAACAACTTACTTTCTAGATTCGGCAAAATTTTAAAAGCATTTTTTTATTGCAGAAGTAATCTTAGCAATCATTCCCACAGATTAAGTCTAACAAAGTGTGAACTTATCGCAGAAGAAATTTCCTGCAAAGCGCAATTAGCCTTCAGCAGTGTTTCCAGCTGAAGATAGCTTAAAACTGTCTGCTTGCTACAAAGCCTGGCACAGGAAAAATAATTAAAAAAAAAAACCCGTAATCGCCTGAAGATAATTACAACTGATTTTGGGATAACTGCTGTACTACTCCACATCATAAATAACAGTTTAGAAGACAGCAGAAAATTACTAACTTATTTGCTTTCTTTGTCAGCGGTGTGTTCATATGCACACCGATCACACAAATACAGCAGCACTGGCTTCGAGGGGACGCCTCACAGGTTTGCAGTTAACCACACATCTAAATTTTGCAGGATTAATGCTTAAACTACTTAATTTTCAGAAAAAAATCTGGCACTTTCAGCTACTACTACAAAATAGCAACACAAGGGGAATTATTTAAGTGATAGTCTGGCATCTCATCCTTAACAGGAATACCTGAGTTTAATTCCTTCGTATAATCAAGGTATTCCCAGGCACATCATGGGGCTGAATATGGATCTTCTTCCTGGAGGGAAAATTATCAATCACATTGTTTTTTCTTCCTAAGGAAGCTCTTCTAATGAAATTTAAGACTGCCAAAGTTGTAAGATATTTGAAACAGCAGCCTATTTCAAACCTTTAAACCAAATACTTGTGATAAGATTTGCGAGTCATGGGAACTAAGTCTCTATGTGGCACTTGAAAAGAAAAGGAGCTGAAGAGAGGGGGCTAAACAAAACAAAACAAAACCATGAGCCTAAAACCAAACAAATACTCTGCTGGCTGGTGAGTCAATGGACCTTTTTTTTTGTTTTTGTTTTTTTGGAGGGGGGTAGGGGTGGGAAAATAAGGAAGGGAAAGCCTAGGAATTGCACGGACAACTCAACTCTAACTTCACAATTTAACTTTGAACCATTTAGCCAGATTTTTTAAGATAAAACAACTAAGTTATCAAAAGCAATGTTATATCACGTGAATTTTCAAAAGGTGCTTAGGATGAGTTTGCAATGTTTTCAAAGTTTTTGCACCATTTTTCCTATTTGTACGTGAAACTCTAAAGGCCACAAGATGCCTTCAATATTAGAGCAGATAAAAAGTGAGCTTAAAGAAAAGTAAAGGTTGATACAACATCTAATAGACAGGCAACAACCCAGTACTAGATTATTTGGAAACAACTAAGAGACATTAATTTAGATACAGAACAACTAAGTTCTGTAAATGCTATCTTGCAGGGACCAGAAAGTCCAAACATACACAGGCAGAACTTTGACACAATTTTCCAAAGGATTAGGGCAAAAAGCTCTATGCAGAGAGCACCCCTGAAATGGGAAACCCGCAAAGCAAGAAGCTCCGTAAGAGCTTAAACAACAAACTGCTCCTGCCGCTGACATTAGCGGTGCTAACGGATAGGTGCATTTGATAGATCACTGACTAAAAGCCTTGTTAATAAATTTCATGCCGACCAATAAACTGCTTATTAGTCAACCACATAGATTTTAACAACTAAGATTTCCACCGCGGGAGCGTATTTTCTTAAATAATTTAAAAAAAAAAAGAGAGAGAGAGAGAGAAAAAAAAAAAAGAAAAGAAACGGTTTATCATGAATAATTTCCCTTAGAGGCCGTTCCTGGGCTCAAGTTTAACACTCCAAAAGTTTACTCGAAGCGGACGAGCCGCTCTCCCCGCACTCGTAGCCGCGGACAAGCGCGTAAAGCCCCGTTCCCGCAGCGCGCACGAAGCCGCAGCCG